>CM057104.1:22580527-23053027 GCA_029959045.1 Taenioides sp. WSHXM2023 | reverse complement strand
CTCAGAAGGATCTACACGACGTACAGATATAAGCCTACGACAGCAACACTGTGGACGGAAGTTCTCCACCATCCAACATCAAAAAGCCGGTGAAGCATTGGCGTAGCCGGCCGGAGCTGCACAGGGTTCTGAGGTCAGTGAAGTGTGAGGAGGTAAGCTGAGGTCAGCACAGAGGCTAACAGAAGCTAACAGAAGCTAACAGAGGCTAATGGTTGGTGACAGAGCCTGGTCTGTGTCTGAGGGGCTTACAGCAGTGGTTAGCGCACTAGCCCAGGTTTAGCAGCAGACCACTAATGCTCAGAGACGGCACTAAAGAGCCCAGTGCAGCCATGGCTAAAATAGCAACACGGCTGATCGATACTGTCCATTATGAGGCTCAGAGGACGGAGTTCTGCGGGACTGTGTGGAGTCTGGTATTCCACAGGACAAGGACAAGTGGCTAGGCTAAGAAGGAGCTACTTCATATTGAAATATTACAACAGAATAAGATTAGAAACAGCCACTGTATTCACCTTGTTCCAGAAGTTGCCATTAGCAGCATGGGGCTGCTCATCTTGACAGTAATTAAAGGTCCTTTATTAAAAAAGCAGCCTCATGTGAGTTTTTAACCATCATAATGCTGTTACCTCCTCTAAAACAAATCACCCTACTTCATATCATATTTTAGCGGCAAAATGTTCTCACACTGTGCACTGAAATGAATGGGGTTTCCATTTAAAATCACCATATAATGCATTTAAAGAAAGGCATTATATGATGTGTCATATTTAATTCATCTTAAAAATGTAACAAATAAAAAGTTCATTTTGCAGTGGTCCAAAGTTATTCCTCACTTATGCATTCTGAGCATCCTCATTATTCACGCTTTTCAAAACTTTCAGAGACCACAGTGGAGTTTTGCCGTCACAGTAAAGCTAAAAACATGGAGGAGACTAAAACACTTGAGACTCAGATGCAGACAGTACACAGCAGACTTATTTCGACCTCAAGAGCTGCTTATATTTCAGGCAAGAAGGTTCCAGATTCAATCCCGGGGCCAGGTTGCATGTTTCTCCCTGTGTCTGGGTGGGTTTCCTCTGGGCACTCCAGTTTCTCCTATCATCCCAAAACATGCAGATGGGTCCCCGACATGTTACCCCAGTAGCACCGAGAGATGGGTCAAACGCCTTAATGTGTACCTAAAAGGTCCTATATTACGCAAATGGACTCGTGAGCTTTAAGCCATGTTGTAATGTTGTTTCCTCCTCAAAAACAGACCTGGAGTTGTGTTTTGTTTCATTCACAGAGATTAGAAAACACTGTAATATGGGCCCTTTAAAAGTAAAAGTAAAAGTCTATACTGGGACACTTTTTCTCAAATATACGGTGAAATGAAAAATCTATGTTGTTGTTTTTTTTATTGTGTTTTGTTTATTTGTATGTATTGAAAGGCCAGTACACCTACCTGGCCCTTTGTGTACCCAGAGTGTGAATGTTAACGACCTATGGAAGTGTGAGAAAGCGGAAGTGCTCTTGAATACCGTAGTGATTGACCCTCACAATGGCGTCGGTACGGGGAGGACATGGCGGCGCATAAACAAGTCCCCCTCACAATGGACCAAAGATCTGCAAGAAGAATCGGAGCTACAAATCACGCGTGGACAAAACAACGCCCGCACAGGAAGTGAGAGAGGGAGAGGGGATAGAGAGAGAGGGAGGGACAGGAGGAGATGGAGGGAAGGAGGGAGGAGGCAGAGAGGGGGTGGAGAGAGAGCGAGAAAGACAGAGGGAGAGAGAGGAGGAGATGGAGAGAGGGAGGGGGCAGAAAGGGACAGAGAGGGAAAGACAGAGGAGGAGACGGAGAGAGGGAGAGAGAAAGGGAGAGTGAAAGGGAGAGAGAGGGAAAGAGGCGGGGGGGGCAGAGAGAGACAGAGAGAGGGCGAGAGAAGGGGAAAGAGAGAGAGGCCAGAAAGAGAGAAGCCAGAAGGAGAGAGGGCGAGAGAGAGGAAAGAGAGAGAAAGAGAGAGAGAGAGAGAGAGAGAGAGGCCAGAAAGGGAGGACGAGAGGGAAAGAGAGAGAGAGAGGCTAGAGAGGGGGAAAGAGAGAGGGAGAGAGGCCAGAAAAGGAGGGAGAGAGGGAAAGAGAGAGAGAGATGCCAGAGAGGGCGAGAGAAGGGGAAAGAGAGAGAGGCCAGAGAGAGAGAAAGAGGGAGTAAGAGAGACAGAGAGAGAGAGAGGCCAGAAAGGGAGAAAGAAAGGGAAAGAGAGAGCGAGAGAGGGGGAAAGAGAGAAAGAGAGGCCAGAGAGGGAGGGAGAGAGGAATAGAGAGAGAGAGGGTCTGCTGGGGAAGTGTAGCTGCCATGTCCGCTTCATGTCTGCTTCTTTATAGCAACTTTTTGTTTTTTGTTATACAGTATTTCACAAGTGTGTTATTTTTGCATGGCATAATTAATTATTAATTATACTACTCCATGAAAATAGAAAGGTTTAATGCCATACTGTGAAACATTCCAGACAAAGCAATAACATCTCCATGACGAAAAGCATTTGACAGACCCTCCACCAGAAAAATTACACATTACACCTTTAACTCGTTACTTCTTTTGTAGGACTGTATTTTTGGGCTTTTTCTCAAAGGCTTGGACGCTTATTGTGCTCGGAAAACCTGGCAACCCTGGACATCTGTCGGGAGGGAAGGGCTGTTGAGTTTAGAGTGAAGAGGAAGTCCAATCTCCAAAAGGTTTCCTATCATTGTGAAATCAAACAAACCAGACAAACGCACGTTAAGTTATGTACGTTATGACATTCCTTCGCTATCGGTCATATGTGGGTGGATGGAAGAAGTGTCTTGTCCAAGGACACAATGGAAGGGATTTGCTCAAACTGAAAGTCAAACACAGCAGACAGCAAGAACAAAACGTGTCTACTTACTTAAAGGTGCACTGCTTAAAAAAATGTGGAAAAAAGTAAAAAAAAAAAAAAAAAGAAAAAGGTGCGCTATAACTTTTTCCTGATCTTGTCTATATGTTATATGTACCTGGAATGGTCCACAGTATGGCATTAAATGTGTCTATCTCCATGGAGACAACCAGGAGATGCCACCAGCTCAGTTTTTATTTTATTTTTTAAATGTTGTTACTTCATCAAAACATTAACGTCATGTTTTGTTTCACACGTTCTGCATAATCCTGCTTTATTAAGGCCTACGCACACTGTGACGCTTTGACATTTGGAAAAATTGCCTCGCTGCGTCTGAAAACACATGCATTTTTCACTTGTGTGATGAGTACAGACATGTCTCTGCTCTGTGGCCGACAAAAGCAGCGCTGCAAACTGTGAAGAGAGGCATGAGAGCTGCAGCAGAGGCAGAGAAAGCCCCGGGGAAGCTCTGACATCTCGCTAAACTCACTATAACCTCGTGTGTGTGTCTTATTTTATAGGTAATCTGCAGATAAAACACTAATTCATAACACAGCAAGAGTTGTGTGAAAGCCTTCAGTGTGTGTTGACGCGTGGGTTCGACGCGCTGCTTTTTGGTGTGCGTTGGCCTTTAGTCTGTATATCTCAAAAGCTCAAAATGCTCTGTTCCACCTTGTGATGTCATCAAGTGGTAGTTTTGAAGTTAGAACTGCTACTTTTTCCCTTTGCACTTTACACTCTGATAGTAGTGTTTCCTCAGAAAACTCAGGAAGCCTTATTTTTCCTTCATAACATGCTGTAGGTACAATAGATTATGTAAACAGTAATAACCCACACACACGTAGTACACGAGGCTCTCTGAAGTTCTGTTCACTAACACATACTTGGTAATGATTACACTTAAAACATTAGTAATATTACCTCAAATATTTGAGTAAGTAACACAATTTTGTGCATGTGCAATGTTAGTAGTGTAAACTAATGTTATATTAGTAGTGATAACATTTTAAATAATGACTGCTACGTTTTTTTTTATTGTAATGTTCCTGCAAATTTATGTTAAAAAGGAGACACACAAATCTGACACTCACAAATCATTTATTTTACCAAATGTTTAATGATTATGGAAAATATCTTGAAAAACATTAACAGGCTTGCCTCTCCATAAATCTTACCTGGAACTTTGCCTGCCAGCATCACCTGCTTGACTCCGTGGAGATAAATCACTTAAATGTCATATTGTGCATCATTCCGAGCAAAGCAATAACATCTCCATGGAGACAGAGGGTGGGACACTTCAACAGAAAAGTTATAAAATGCTCCTTTAATCAAAGCAGTGTAAACACTCTAAACAGCCCCAGCTCCAGCCTCAGCTCCAGCTCCAGCCTCAGCCCCAGCCCCAGCCTCAGCCCCAGCCCCAGCCTCAGCCCCAGCCCCAGCCTCAGCTCCAGCCTCAGCCTCAGCTCCAGTCTCCTGATCTGAACCCAGTGAGACGAGAGCGTGGCTGCACACACAGATCGTCCCTCTGGTGATGTAGATACACTCCTCTACTCTGTTTTTATGTAAAGGGCGAGCTCGGGCCCAGGAGGGGGCCTCCATCTTTTATTCATTGTCTTCACACTAATATGGGTTTGAACAGCACAGGGCCAACAGACGCCTGTGGATGCTACACCGACTTTGAGATTTATTCCACAATAAGTGCGGGACTATTGATCTGACTTTCACTTACTGTTAATACAATGTTTTTGTCTGTGTAGAATACTTAGGTTAAAGAGCGGGTATTATGTAAAACAGATTGTTTTTTTGTTTATTTGAGCAATTTAGCGATCTCTCCAGGCCCTGTTTGAACTCTTGTTATGGTTAGCTGTAAGATTTATTTATTTAGTTTATTTATGAGACAGGGACAGTGCACAATCTACATTAGCCTTAACAGGAGAGATGCTTTGTGCCAGGCTGTAGCACCAGAGCCAATTTCCACCTGTAGTCCCTGCTGCATGTTTTTTAGGTTTGATGGGGGAAACCAGAGTGCCCAGAATAAACCCACCAGACATGGGGAGAACATGCAAACCCGGGGCTCAAACCTGGAACCATCTTTCTGTGAAAAATGAGTGCTAGCCACTCAGCCACCATGCCGTACATTGGAGATTCTGTCCAATGCTCAGCTCACCATAACCTGGCTCACACCACACTCATATGTGTTATGCTGAGGTGACTTTTACACATTGGTAATCTGAACGGCTCTCACTGAAAGTAAATGGAAAACGCTGAACATCATGACCATTATTTGAATCTGATTGGTTGAAGCGTCATAACTGAAAAATCAAACTTTTTTTACATCCAATTGAGAGAAAAGCACAGACATCTTCCCTGTCCACAAATGCACAAAGCTCTGACCTTCTACATGTTTGTCGCTAACTACAAACTACTCCAGACTGTATTTTAGATGAAATAGGCTGAAGTTCATCTGCAGGCGTTACTATGTTTGTTTTGGTTCATTGGGCACTTCTCCTTTGTCTTCCGCACAAACCTCAGTGCTGCGACGTGATTGGTCCATCTGCCCAATTAACCGTGCAGTGCCAACATGGATTCTAGTGAGTTTGTGAACTCACAGATATCACAAGAATCCATCTTGCAGTTCAAGGCTTCGCTCATAAGCCTACATCACCCATGCTTCCACACAACAATTCTCCATAAATATACAAAAACATGATACAAAACTACACTACAACTTGACAAACCTGATGCGATGTGCAGTAGTTTTTAGTGCAATGCACGCTGATTGTGTTGTAGTAGTGCTCTGAAGGGGGGGTAACCTAGCAAGGAGAGCAAAGAGAGGGGAAACGCAGTTAAGATTTTAGTAAAAATGTTGATTCTCCTGAAAATTCTTTCTGATAAAACATAGCTGTTAACTTTAAATCTTTGAGTGTGGGCATCTTTGGTCTGTGCCACATTCTCACCAACACATTTTATCCATCAGGCCGTTTGCTTTGCTGCCTGTACTGACCCTCACAGCCTCACACTCACTCCTGCATTCAGCTTCAGACGCCCACAACATCAATCACTCTCTCCCTCTCTCTCCGGCTATCCCTCTCTCTCTATCCCTCTTTCTCTCTCTCTATCTCCCTCTCACTCTCCCTCACCCCTTCTTTCTCTTCCTCTCTGTCTTTATTCCATCCCTCCCCCTCTATCCCTCTTTCTGTCTCTTTCTCTCTCCCTCCTTCTGCATCTCTCTCTGTCTCCCTCACTCTCAGCCCCTCTTTCTCTTCCTCTCTCTTTACGCCCTCTCTCTCTCCTTCTCTCGCTCCCCCCTCCCTCTATCCCTCTCCTCTTTCCCCCCTCTCTCCCTCTCTCTTTATACCAAAAGCCCATCCTCTCTCTCTCCCTCTATCCCTCTCTCACACGCTATCTCTCTCTCGCCTCATTCTCTTCCAATACCCTTTCTATCCTTCTCTCTCCCTTCCCCCCTCTTCTCTCTGTCTGTCGCTCACGTTTATCTCAGTCTTCATCGCCGTCAGCTCTGTCATTTGCCTTGTATTACTGCATGTACAAACAGGGCATCAGGCGTAAACACAACAGCCCGTCATTATAAAGACCATAGTGCTAATGCTAATAAACAGTGTGCATTTCGACACAGAATTTAAATTTGGCTTTAGCCCAAATTTGGTCAAATAATTCTTTTTAGTCTTAGTTTTAGTTGAGGAATTGTCTATATGCCTATAATGTCTATTTCAAACTTGATTTCTAAACTATGGAATAAATACACACTACTGATTCTGACACCACAAGAATATTAAAATACTTTGTTTAGACAATATAATGTGATTTTCAACAGTAAATAATAGTACTTTGAGTTATATTAGTAACCTCTGACCTTCTGTGTATCTGTGTAATCCCTCAGTGGTCGGGGTATGTTCCATAGTTAGGGTGACCACATTGGGGTTTTCAAAAAGAAGGACACCGAGTTCAGGGGCAAAAAATTGGCAGTTTGTACTTTGCAACCGGCAATTTCTGTTGGTGTTTGAGTTTAATATTACAAATGTGTGATATTATGTGTATCAGGGGCTCTGGGGTCCTCACCAGGGGAATTTTGGACAATTTACTGTATTTCACAGCATTTTAGAGGTCTACTAAGCCATAGCTCAATAATATAAGCCAGTGTAACCTATATTTATGTTTTCATGGGTTATTTTCCTGACATCAACATATCTTCGCTAATATGAGGTCAACTGGGGAGGACACAATAAGTTTTTAGATGTATATATCCTTGTTTGTAATGTGCCTTGCTCAAACAAATAAAATTAATAAATGAATATGAGGTCAATTTTCATCAAATAAATGTGGTGTGGGGTCTGAGACATGAAGAACTGCGTCATGATCATCCAACCTCTCCAACCTCTAGCTAATATGCCTTCATAATAGGAGGACATGTCCATGGGTGTATACTAGTCTATGTGCTCTTATACTTGTTCTGATACAGCTCAACATCATTCTAAAGACATTCAGGAAAGGTTCATTTCTGTCCTGTAAGTGTGACTTTTTTAGTATCAGTATTTACTCAAATGAGCATCTTGAACTGAACCTGTGTTGCCAGAGTCTTAACCTGCAGATAGAGGACACATAAAAGTTTTTCTCATTCTCAGAACTGGATTTCAGCGTGGAAACTGGCAACCCAAATTTGCTTCCTGATTGGATGATCGTCTTGAGAACCAAAGCACCAGATTCTAATATAAACATCTCGTCCATCATGTCCAGTGTTTTTGTAATTAAGAACAAATCGGCATTACAATTGTTATTAGTATAATCTATGTAGTTTATGTAACATGATAGACACAGATAGGTCTTTGTTCATTATAGTTTATGCTTTATTATGACTGTTAAAAGTCAAGTTAGCGCCTTCTCCGCAGCAGCAGAACCATCAGCCTCTTCATCTCCTCCACCTCCAGTTACTGTGTCTCTTATCTGTTCAGTAAACCCATGTGTCTGTGTTGATGGGAGCCTCTCGTTGGAAGACAATAATCAGCATATGCAAATGGTTTTAAACGTATTGTGACCGTGGGGTCCCTGTAAACGTATTGTGGGTCCCTGTCACGGTCATTTTAAAAGACTTTCATTAAAGTGATGCAAATATATACAGTTGTACATTTTTATTATATTTGTAAAAGTTAAAAAAGTGAAGCATTGTTAGCCGGGGTTGTGGGTTGTGTGGGGTCGAGAGCGCCATGTTGTAAAGCAAAGGCAGCAGGTAATTAGCAAGTCTTGAGTACTAGAATGGAAAAACGTGGAGTTGGTTAGAAGTGTAAAACTTACCGATGGTGGCGGGCGGCTCGGAGCGGCGCGGCTGCGACGGCGTCTTCCAGGTGGTGTCTTCCAGAAACGCTTTGATGAACTTCACCCGCCTTATTGGTTCCGGGTGAGAATTTTGAAAAGTGGAAAGGTGCTTGGTTTACAAAAATTTACAAAAAAAAAAAAAAGAAAAATGGTGGGGATTTGTATAACTGAATACTCATATTTTTATTGATAATTGTGTATATATGTGTAAATATTTATTGTATTGTATGGATTGTGTCATATTGTAAATGGGGGAGGACTAGTTGGTTACCTGAATAGTTGGTAGTGTCCACTTGATGGGAAACTGTGCGCCCTTTTAAAAGTGGAACCAGTTTTGTAGTCCAGTGATGTTGTTTGCTCAGAGTTATTGGAATAAAACTGCCGTGTAAAGAAACCATCCTGGGCTGTGGTTCTTACACTGATGCTTCCAGGACCGCTCGACCACCCACACGTATACTGACAAAGGAACAAAAAAAAACAACAAAAAAAACAAAAAGGCCGCTATGACGTAAATAAAACCAATCTGTGACAGGATGATGAGACGCCTGACCTTCTCCTTTTCTAATGAAGCCGACTCACTAAAGAAGAGAGGGATAAGGGTGAGAGAGGGAGAAAGAGAGAGAGAGAGAGAGAGAGAGAGAGAGGGACGGAGGGGAGGTGCTTTTTCCATAGACTTTCTGGAAAAAAAAGCAAACAAAAAATAAAAGTTAAAAGCTATGTGGTCAGAGAGAGGAGAGGAACAGAGAGAGAGAAAGGAGAGGAGGGAGAGTGGAGAGGATAGAGAAAGGAGAGACACAGAGAAGAGAGGAGAGAAGAGAAGAGGAGGGAGGGGGGAGAAGAGAGGAGAGAAAAGAATAGGGGAGAGGAGGGAGGACAGGAACAGAGAGAGAGGAGAGAAGAGAAGAGGGAGAGGAGAGGAACAGACAGAGCGAGTAGAGAAGAGAAGAGGGAGACATGAGAGACAGAGGGAGAGAAGAGGAAGAGGAGGGAGAGTGGAGGAAGAGAGGAGAGTGAGAGAGAAGAAAGCAGGGAGAGAGGAGACAGAATGACAGAGGGGAAGTGGAGGACGGGTGGGAATGATGGAAGAGAGAGAAAGAAGAGGAGATGAGACAAGGGAGAGAGACAGAGAGACAGAAGGGGGGCAGAGGAGAGAGAGAAAAAGGAGGTGGAGGAGGAAGGAAGTGAAAGAGGAGAGAGTGAGAGAGACGGAGCGAAGCCTCGAGCCAGGTGAGTCAGGTCAAAGTTCAGCGAGTGGAAACAGGTCAGGTGATACTGGACACCACACGGTCATCACAGCGCAGACATCAGCAGAGGGACAAGACTGACCAATAGAAAGTCCATCAGAGAATACAACGTACCCCACGCAGGTAGACACAACAGTCCCTCCAGTTACATCCACAGAGAACACAAGCACATTCAACTCTTCTTTGCCCCAAAACCATCACTCAGTTCTTGTCTATAGCAGGTCAGAGGACTCCATAGTTGTCAACAGGGGCTATGGGACATTCACATTAAAATAGCTTTAGCTGCTTTAACTGCTAATAAAACCAAGAGGGGTGTGGCTGCAGACGTACGGGGTGAGCAGAGTTCTATTCTAGACTGGAAACACATGACCTTCACTTTTATGCAAATCTATGTAGCGAGTGGAGCTCCACTCTACAATGGAAAATATTGATTAAATAAAAATGTGTGTAGTGGAGTTTATAAAATGTTTTTACGTTCTGGAATTTGTTTACATGTATATTCAGAGTGTGATCTGTAGGGGGGGTTCCCTTCTGGTTTTGATATCTCCACCTCTGCTAAATTATTTTAATATCTGGTGGGGACAAGGACCTCATAGTGATTCATGTAAAATCGCACCCTGTAGCCTGTATAATAGGCCTTGGGTGACGAATCATTTGTTAGAAAATAATTCACTTTCTGTTTTTTTCTTCATGTTTATTCACCTAATGATTAACCTCATTATACACGTGAATATTCCCACTAAGACTAACAAATCCCCCTTTTACAAGTGGGGTCCATGGATCTATCAAAAAAGATATATAATAGGTGGGAGCATCCATTTGAGACAGTTTGTTTTTTTTATTGTGGATTTTCAGATTCAAACAAAAATGACCTTATAAAAGTGAACAGTTCACATGAAAATAAAATAAATGCAGAAAAACACAACAGTGAATAAAAACATTCACATCCAACAGGGGCAATTTCAAAGAAATAAATTAAACAAATTCAAAACCATTTCTCATCCCCACTGAGCTTGCAAAAAGTTTCAGGTAATTCTTCAAGTGTGTTATGTTTGGTTTTATTTTAAAAAAAAGACATTTGTCCGTTCGAGACATATGTACTTCCTCATTTAAAACAGCTAGCATACATAGAAACACACTTTAAAACAGCTAGCATACATAGAAACACACATTAAAACAGCTAGCATACATAGAAACACACTTTAAAACAGCTAGCATACATAGAAACACTTTAAAACAGCTAGCATACATAGAAACACACTTTAAAACAGCTAGCATACATAGAAACACACATTAAAACAGCTAGCATACATAGAAACACTTTAAAACAGCTAGCATACATAGAAACACACTTTAAAACAGCTAGCATACATAGAAACACACTTTAAAACAGCTAGCATACATAGAAACACACTTTAAAACAGCTAGCATACATAGAAACACACTTTTGGCAGAAACAGTCAAGTGACATCTCAATTATGTTGAGAATTTGATTTTCAGACATGCTATGCTATTTTCCTAAAAACCTTTAAAAATGTCTTTGGGGTATATGCTATGAGGCTAAAGAATGATTAAAAAAGTCAACAGTTAGTTTTGTAATCGATTAGTCATGAATATTCTGATTCATCGCAGCTGTAACATGGAATGTAATCCCTATTTCTACCACGAAATGTATAGGAAATAAGTAGGAAGCTAGCGTCGGAGCAAAGTGGTTCCATAGAAATCTGGTTAATTCTGTCTTTTGGGTTTTAATGTCACTATTTTCTCCTTAAATCAAGAAAGAAGCAATAATAAGAGACAAATAGGTATCTTCATTTCCTTACATTGGCTCCCGCTAGCGTTAGCAACAGGTTTGATTGACGATTCTATATAAAGATTAGCCGTTAACGTTAATTTATGTTTTTGTTTTTTTTTTTTTTACTCTCACACACTTGGGAGATTGTCCTGAGGAAGTCGAACTGCAGATGGCGCTGTTGTCCTGCCTCCACCGGTAGGAAGACGGTTGAAATCAGCTGAGCGGACATGACACAGCAACATCACGTGACCCTGAGGAAGAGCGTGAGTGAGCCGTCGAGCAGTCAGGTACGAACACAAACTCTTGGTCTGGAAAAAGAACCTAAAACATACATTCCGAATCAGAAACGGAATGGATTTGAACTTCATTGGACAATTTATGTTGCAGTTCTTTTTAAAGGTGCATTGTGTAACTTTTTGGTTGGGGGCTTGTTTCTATGGAGATGTCATTGCGCTGCCTGGAATGTTCCACAGTGTGACATTAAACAGCTCTACTTTACATTTATTCAATTACAGGTGGTTTTATAGCTCAAAAATACCCAGAAAAACAGACATTCTGACTGAGCGGGGTCACCTCTCCACAGAGCTGAACTGTAACTTGGTCTGGTTTGGTCTTCGTGAAGATAGAATGGTTTAATGTCATACTGTGAAACATTCCAGACAAAGCAATACATTTTATGGAAAAAAAAGCATTTGATGGACCCTTCGCCAGAAAAGTTACACAATAAGATAAAATAAGATAAGATAAGATAAGATAATCCTTTATTTGTCCCACAATGGGGAAATTGCAGTGTCACAATGCAAGTTTCAGAAACAGTAGGAAATTAAGAGCATGCATCAAAATCAAGATAAATAATAATAAATATTTACAATCAACTAAAAAACACAACACTGTAAAGCTAAAAGGCACAGGAACGTTGCACAATAAGTGTCTTTGATTCTGAGCAGTGAACAAACAGCAGTTAAAGTGACTCCAGTATAGTAATATATAATATTACTACAATAAAGTGACTCAGATGACTGTGTACAGTGCCGTGATGGACAGTGGTGGTTAAATAAATAAGTAGCAGGTAAAGTGACTTTAAATAATATTGCACATTGTTATTATTACTATGGAGATGACACATGGTTGCTATGGAGATGACACATGACTAGCATTGGTCACTGTACAGTCTGACAGCAGCAGGAAGGAAAGACCTGCGAAATCTCTTTTTAACACAGCGAGGGTGAATCAGTCTGTCACTGATGCTGCTCTCCAGAGCAGACAGGGCGTCCTGCAGGGGGTGACACTCATGGTCCAGCATAGACATGAGTTTAGCCAGGACCCTCTTGTCCCCCACCTGCTGCACCGAGTCCAGAGGACAGCCCAGGACTGAGCTGGACTTCTTGATGACCTTATCCAGTTTCTTCTTCTCCCTCTCTGTGATGCTGCTGCTCCAGCAGACCACACCGTACAGGATGGCTGATGCCACCATAGAGTCATAGAAGGTCCTCAGGAGTGGCCCTCTCACTCCAAAGGACCGCAGTCTCCTCAGGAGATAGAGCCGACTCTGGCCCTTCCTGTACAGTGCATCTGTGTTATGAGTCCAGTCCAGTTTATTGTTCAGATGCACACCCAGGTACTTGTAAGAGTCCACTCTCTCAATGTCTCTTCCCTGGATGTTCACTGGTGGGGGGGCAGTAGAGTGGCATCTGCGGAAGTCTGCAGAAGTCCACCACCATCTCCTTGGTCTTCCCCGTGTTGATGAGAAGGTGGTTCCGGTGACACCAGTCCACAAAGACTCAGGACTCTCCCAAAACCTCAGGAAGTGTGAATTCAGATTGTTCACCCACTGTTGGTCTCCCTTTGTCTGGACGGGCGGAGGATTGAAGCCAGAAACACTCTTCAGACTCCTCCACACCTCCCTGACTTTCCGCTGCTGCAGCTGCTGTTCCATCTTCCTCCTGAAGTTGGCCCTAGCCTGTCTGATTTTTCTCCACAGCTTCTTCTGTACAGTCTTCAGCTCCGCTTTGTTCCCGGACCTGAAAGCTCTCTTCTTCTCCTTCAGCAGAGCTTTAATGTCCGAGTTAATTCATGGCTTGTTGTTTGGAAAATACTGCACCGTCCGAGAGGGTACAGTGTTTTCAAAACAGAAGTTGATGTAGTCCGTAATACAGTCCGTGATAGCATTGATGTCCTCCCCATGAGGCTGGCAGAGCTCTGTCCACACAGTGGTGCTAAAGCAGTCCCTCAGAGCCTCCTCGCTCTCTGCTGTCCACCTCTTCACCACTCGGTGCTCCACAGGCTACCTGCGCACAAGGGGTTCATACACAGGCCTCATATGGATGATGTTGTGGTCTGCTCTTCCCGGGGGGGGGAGGGGTAATGAGATGTAGGCCTCCTTGACGTTGGCAAAGAATAAGTCCAAAGTTTTATTGTCTCTTGTGGGGCAGGTCACATACTGGGTATATGTTGGCAGGACAGATGAGGGAGATGCATGGTTGAAGTCCCCGGTGGTAAGGAGGAGGGCCTGTGGATGCTGAGTCTGAAGAGAGCTGGTGCAGGAGAGCAGAGTGTCACAAGCATTCTCCGCGTTAGCACTGGGAGGAATATACACAGCCAGTGTGATGACATGTGAAAACTCCCGGGGCAGGTAGAATGGCCTCATGCTAACAGCAAACAGTTCAATGTCTTTATTACACATCTGCTCCTTCACTGTACAGTGTCCAGGTTTGCACCATTTCTCGTTCACGAACAGCGCTAGTCCCCCTCCCTTCTTCTTCCCGCTCTCCTCCGTCCTGTCCGCGCACAGCAGGTGAAAGTTGTCCACGGTGACGGCAGAGTCCGGGATTTGCAGTGTTAGCCACGTCTCCGTAAAAACAATGATGCTAGCGTCCCTGTACTCCCGCTGGAATCTAACGAGTGCCGCGAGCTTGTCTGTCTTGTTGGCGAGGGAGCGCACGTTCCCCATGACGACGGAGGGGAGGACCGGTCTGCAGCGTCTCTTCTTTTCCCAGAGTTTACGTCCACGGCGTGTCGTCCGTAGGATCTCATCGGAAATGACATGCCTGTCCCGGGGGAACACAACAGCGCTGCGCAGCGCCATCAGCTGATCCTTTGTGTAGACGAGCGGAGGTCAGGGTCCCTTGTACATCTTAAGCCGAGACAGGTAAATAATCCACCAAAAGTGCGGAAAAATGCAGCGTCGAGTGCAGCCCAAGCTTCACGAACAATATTGGGAAAAATATTTACAAAAGTGAGGCAGTTTAAGGGCAAAAAGTTAGAAAAGTTACGAAAAGTGCGGGAGCACTGTGACGGGCAGCTAGCGCAGCCTTTATTCTGTCGATACCAACTAAAGTTTGTCGGTGGGCTGCGTTTGGCCCCTGAGCCGTAGTTTGGACACTCCTAGTTCATCCAAGTTACGGTATTTTACGGAATTTTAATACAGAGAAACTTCCAGCAAACACACACACTTTGATTTGTTCTGTTACCAGTGTCTGAGCACTGCTGCATGTCTAAAGTCAGCCATTTTGAAAGTCTCTATGTTTAAAGTTAAAAGTGCATGGTATTTCAAAGTGTGCACAAGGATAGCATGCATGTAGCTACTGGGAGCACAGAGTCTTTTGTAGATGTGTAAACAAGTCAAACATACGACTGTTAGCGCGGCATGTAGGCTAAACTAGCTAACCAACGCAGCTCATTAGCCAAGATATGTTCGCCTAAGCACTGGAATCAGGATTTTTTACAATACGACACTGTGGCTTAAGAAATATATACTGTAATGGGTCCGTTTTTAAATTTGAATTAGGGATTCTTAAAGAGAGGGCACTTTACTTCTACGGGGTAATAACTGCTACCACAAAATAGATCTTCACGTTACTTTTTATTGTTTTCAAAATGTTATATTTGCTGAAAACAACATATTAAACTATGACCTGGAGCAAAATGTGGCCCTCAGACCATTTTTTCTTGGCGCTTCTAGCTGAATTGGCCCCACGTTTCCTTAAAGGTGCACTGTATAACTTTTCTGGTAAAGGGTCCGTCTTGTGTCTATGGAGATGTCATTGCTCTGCCTGGAATGTTCCACAGTATGGCCTTCAACAGCTTTACCTTACATGTATCCAATTACAGCTTGTTCTATTGCTCAAGAACACCTAGAAAAACTGACCTGTAACTTCTGGTTTGGTCTCCATGAAGATAGAAAGGTTTAATGCCATACTGTCCATACTGTGGAACATTCCAGACATCAGTAACATCTCCATAAAGAAAAGCATTTGACGGTCCCACCACCAGAAATGTTACACAATGCACTTTTAGGTAGAACTTTTAGGCAAATTTTTGAAAATCTACCTTGATTGTGAAATATTTAGTGTGTTCTTTTGAGGTTCGGAACATGTTTATTCTAACCTGTTTTTATTATAGACCATTGTTAACCACTAGTCTAGTCCAGTCGTTTTTGATGCTCTGAGTCCCTCCTCCCTTTGCTCCGTGTGCTAAGTCACTCCCCCTTCAGTCACTCGTCCTTCAGAACGCTGTCACAACATAATCAGCATGCATTCCGCTAATGAAGCTACAGCGCATCGCATCAGGAAACAGGAAGACCATTTGGAACACAGTGGAAGAACATCAAAATGGGGACAAGGGACAGACTTCCCTATTAAATACCTTGTACTCTGCCAAGAAATATCCTAAAGGTGAATTCACAAATGTTGAATCTGATCATTTCTAGAGGCAAGACTCAAGTATTCTGACTGATTGTATTATAGATGTATTGTGTAGATGTAGACGTGTTGTGTGACATTTGTATTTTTAGAAGATAATGATGAGTTTGCAATATTGTATTTATGGAAATTAGAATGACTCAGTTTTGATGGGTTTAAATGTTTAATGATGAATTGGATTGTGATTATTTTAAGGAGACACTGTTCATGATAAATAGTATAAATAGTTTCTTTAATGTATTTTGTTCCTGCCTGAGGACTGCAGATGGAAAGGAGCTCTTAGCTAAATCTGGCACAGAGCATCTTTTCTCTCCGAGGTTAATGTTTTCTGTGCACTGTCCTTGTTTTAAATAAAATAAAAAATAAGAAGAACAGCTCACTGTGCTACAACAGAAATCTGCATTTGAACAATATTCACTTTTACTGCCCTCATCTGTATAAAATACCTATAGAAAATGGTAAATGATCACTTTTTTATACAGTGCTTTTTGACCTTCAAGGCACTCAAAGCGCTTTACATCAAGGAACCACTCACCCATTCACACACATTCACACAACAGTGTACGCAAACAATGGGGGCGAGGTGGGTTAAGTGTCTCGCCCAAGGACACAACAACAGCATTCATCTGTAGAAGCTGGAATCGCATCGCCAACCTGTGGGTCAGTGGATGTGACCACACAACCAATTGAACGCTGTAGGAACTGAGCTATTGTGTTGTACAGAATGTTGTGATGTCATCTGAAACACAGTAATATTAGATGTTTTTCACACATTACCATGACAACCATCTATAGAATTGCACTAGCTGTTGGGCGGTCCTGGACGCTGCCTTATCTTGTAACTATTTTTGCGGTGTATATGAAATATGCAGGAGCTAGAGTGGAATGGCAGAAGTTCTAAAGTCTATTTGACTGGAGGGCCTGTAGACCTCAGTCAGGTCAGTCGTTTGTATCGACTGCTAGAGCCCTGGTCTGAGACAACTGTTATACACTCCATATGATCCAGCAAAATACACTCAAAAAGTGCAGTACGTAACTTTTCTGGTGCCAAATGGACATATGTTGTTGCTTTGAGATGTTCCACAGTATTGCATTAAAGTGCCTATAGTACTCTATTTTCTGATCTCTGTTCTAATGTTGTTTCCTCATCACAAACAGACCTGGAGTTGGGTTTTGTTTCAATCACACGTTTAACACACAAACTCTGCAAATTTAGTTCTGAGTTCTTCTCTCAAACTGAAAATGCTCTGTTCCACCTTGTAATGTCATGTGATACAGGAAGTGCTCCACTGTGTTTGCAAACCTCTTGACTAGAATCATTTGGATCATTTCAGTCCTGTATTTCATGCTTCTTTGCGCTTTATAACAAACTGTAGTGCTCGGACCCATCATTGCGAACTCTACTCTCGTGTTGGATGGCCCGCTTTAGCGACCCGGCGGCTCACACACTGGTACAGACTTATTTATAAGGGACTTGTTGGGCTGCTTCCTCAATACCTTAGTGTGTATCTTCAGTGTAGGCCTGATGGACCCCAGAATTTACGTTCTCAGGATGTTTACACACTGACTGTTCCTACTGTGAGAACAGAGAAGGGAAAACTGTCTTTTCAGTATAGTGCTCCAGCCGACTGGAATTCTTTGCAGAGAGTTTTAAAACTAAAAACACTTGTACCTATGCCTTTTTTTAATACTCTTATGAAGGACCTGGAAACGCAATCGATGATATGCCAATGTTTCTAACTGTGTCCCTAGCATAATATATTACCTGTGTTGATTTTATATTGAATTGTCTTGTGGGTTGTGTTGTGTGGGCCTCTTGGCCAGGACTCCCTTGAAAAAGAGATCTTTGAATCTCAATGGGACTTTCCTGGTTAAATAAAGGTTAAATAAAATAATAATAATAATCAGAATCAGAAAAGCTTTTATTGCCATTGTCAGTGAACACAATTCACAGACTAGGAACTTGCTTTGGTGATGAGGTGCAACATAGAACACTGAATAATAATAATATAAAGTAGAGATATCACTATTAAAAAAAGATAATAATAATAATAATAAAGTATCACTATTAAAACTAAAGTAAGAGCATGCAAAAGATTAAGATATATAATAAAAAAATAAAAATAGTCAAGTATATACAGAGCATCAGAACAACAGTGCAAACTGACAGAGCAAAAGAGCAAGTGATGTGGCATGACTTATTTAAAGTGACAAGTGTTATTAGTGTCCTTAGTACAGGTGTTACAAGTGTTCATAAAGTGTTTATGAGTCCAACAGCAGAGGGGAAGAAACTGTTCTTATGGCGAGAGGTTCTGGTCCGTATGGACCGTAGCCTTCTGCCAGAGGGAAGTGGCTGGAATAGTCCATGTCCAGGGTGAGAGGGGTCAGCTGCTATCCGGCCTGCTCGCCCCCGAGTCCTGGAGACGTACAGGTCCTGGAGAGATGGAAGGCTACAGCTGATCACCTTCTCAGCAGAGCGCACTATGCGCTGCAGTCTCTGTCTGTCCCTGGCAGTGGCCCCAGCGTACCACACAGTGATGGAGGAGGTGAGGATGGACTCAATGATGGCCGTGTAAAACTGCACCATCATCTGGGCTGGCAGCTTGGCTTTCCTCAGCTGCCGCAGGAAGTACATCCTCTGCTGAGCTTTCTTGATGAGGGAGCTGATGGTCGGCTCCCACTTGAGGTCGTGGGTGATGCAGGTGCCGAGGAAGCGGAAAGAGTCCACAGTGGTGATGGGGGAGTCTGTCAGGGTGAGGAGAGGCAGGGGGGCTGTGACTATCCTGAAGTCCACGATCATCTCCACTGTCTTCTGGGCGTTGAGCTCCAGGTTGTTGCTGCTGCACCAGGACACCAGCCGGTCCACCTCCCTCCTGTAGGCAGACTCATCGCCGTCCGAGATGAGCCCAATGAGGGTGGTGTCATCCGCAAACTTAACCAATTTCACGGAGTCGTGGCTGGAGGTGCAGCAGTTGGTGTAGAGGAAGAAGAGCAGGGGAGAAAGTACACAGCCCTGTGGAGATCCTTTGCTTATAGTCCAAGTGTCCGAGACATTCTTCCCCAGCCGCACGCACTGCCTCCGGTCTGTCAGGAAGTCAGTGATCCACCTGCAGGTGGAGTCAGGCACATTGACCTGGGCGAGCTTGTCCTGGAGCAGAGCAGGGAGGATGGTATTAAATGCAGAGCTGAAGTCCACAAACAGGATCCTGGCGTAGGTTCCCAGGGAGTCCAGATGCTGAAGGATGAAGTGGAGGGCCAGGTTGATGGCGTCGTCTACAGACCGATTTGCTCTGTAGGCGAACTGCAGAGGGTCCAGGAGAGGGGAGGTGAAGGACTTGAGGTGAGGCAGAACCAGGCGCTCAAATGACTTCATGATTACAGACGTCAGCGCCACAGGCCTGTAGTCATTAAGTCCAGTGATCCTGGGCTTCTTGGGGACGGGAACAATGGTGGACAGCTTGAAGCAGGCTGGGACATGGCATGACTCCAGGGAGGTGTTAAAGATGTCCGTGAAGACAGGAGCCAGTTCTTCAGTGCAGTGTCTCAGGGTGGAAGGAGAGACACCGTCCGGACCTGGGGCTTTCCGTGGGTTTTGCCTTTTAAATGTCTTAGTCACATCCTGCTTGGAGAGTGTGAGGGCAGTGGGGGAGGAGGAGGGGTCTGAGGTGGGCTTGGCCGCAATGTCCATTGTAGTCAGTGGGGTGGGGTGTGAGACTTCAAATCTAGCATAGTCGATGTTAAGCTTTTCTGCTAGTTGTCGGTCATCCACAGCAGGGGGGGCTTTGGGCCTATAGTTTGTGATCTCCCTCAGACCTTTCCAGACAGAGACGGAGTCGTTGGACCAGAACTTCTCCTTCAGATGGTTATTGTATCTCAATTTAGCCTTCTCCACTTCCTTGCTAAATGAGTACTTGCTCTGTCTGTATGAGTGAGGGTCACCACTTCTATGCGCCTCCTCCTTCTTCTTCCTCAGCTGTCTCAGTCTGGGTGTGAACCAGGGTTTGTCGTTGTTAAAGGTCACCCTGGTGCAAGATGGAATAATGCTGTCCTCACAGAACTGGATGTATGACGTCACTGTGTCCGTGTACTCATCCAGATTCTCTGCGGAAGCCTTGAACATGCCCCAGTCCGTTGTATCCAAGCATGTGCGAAGCTCCTCCACAGCCACACTGGTCCACCTTTTAGAAGTCCTCACAGTTGGTTTGGAGAGCTTCAGTTGTTGTTTGTATGCGGGGATGAGGTGAACCATGACGTGATCAGAAAAGCCTAAAACAGCACGTGACACGCTCCTATAGGCCCCACTGACTGTTGTGTAACAATGATCCAGCGTGTTCTGCTCTCTCGTTGGGCATTTAATAAACTGTTTGTACTTTGGCAGCTCCTGGCTCAGGTTTCCCTTGTTAAAGTCGCCGAGGATAATAAGTAGAGAGTCTGGGAAGGTTCATTCCACATCCAGTATCTGTTCCGCGAGTGCGCGTTGAGCCTCGTGCACGTCCGCGCATGGCGGGATGTAAACAGCAGCCAGAATGAATGAAGCGAACTCACGTGGCGAGTAGAAAGGTTTGCAGTGAATGAAAAGATATTCCAGAGCGGGAGAGCAGTGTTGGGAGATCACAGTTACGTCTGAGCACCAGGCGTTGTTGATGTAGAAACAGACCCCTCCACCTTTTGTCTTTCCCCCGGAGAGAGCCCGATGTCTGTCCGCCCGGAGGAGCTGAAATCCGTCCAGGTGTAACGCGCGGTCCGGGATCTGCTCGTTGAGCCATGTCTCCGTGAAGCACAAGACACAAGAGGAAGAAAAGTCTCTGTTACTCCTCATCAGCAGCGCCAGTTCGTCCATCTTGTTGCTGAGTGAGCGAACGTTGGAGAGGAAAATCCCAGGTAAGGGCGTCCGTGTGCTGCGCCTCCGAAGGCGCACCAAAGCCCCTGCGCGTTTTCCTCGTCTGCGGCGTCTCACTTTTTTGGCCCAAAAATGAACTAAATCTACTGCAGGCACTAAAAAAACTGGCAGTAGATCAGCAGAAGTCGTTGTTCTGATGTTTAGGAGCTCTTCACGGGTGTAAGAGCACGCAGACACACGATTTACGAACAAAAACAGACAAAACAAAGAGCACCAAATCACCAGGGCAACCATACGCGGCGCCATCTTGGATAGACTGAAAAAATAAAGTCTTGGAATTGCCAATCTCTACTGAACAAAAGGTAAAAGGTTAACGTTAAAACTACTGCTTCATGACATCACAAGGTGGAACAGAGCATTTTGAGCATTGGAGATATAGACAGACTGATATAAAGCGTTATAATGTTGCTACCTCATAAAAAACATACCTGATTATTAGTCTGTTTACATCTCCAAAGCTCAGAATGCTCTGTTCCACCTTATGATGTCATCTAGCAGTAGTTTTCAAGTTAACAGCTCCTTTCACCTTTAGTTCAGTCGAGATTGGCAATTCCAGGGCTGAAATTATCAAAATGAGTCTAGTGAAAGTGTAATGGAGTTTAAAAACACAGTGGAGCACTTCCTGTATGACAGTGTTTTCAATTTGAAAGAAGAGCTCAGCCTAAATACCCAGGGTTTTGTGTGTTGAACGTGTGTGAATGTATGAATGAAACAAAACTTACATCTCCATGGAGACAAGCATCAACAATGAAAACCATAGCACCACAGCCATGAGTTCTGGGATTCTGGACGGTTGCTAACATCGTGAGTGGTTTGCTGCAGAGTAGAGGAATATACATATACCGGGCTCACCAGGAGAAAGAAGTAGCTCAGTGCCTTTAGTAGTTTTGGCTATACCCTGACCACCTACAGCATTTGCTCTGTCCCTCCTTGTGAAATATTGAAACCAGGGAGAGTGCATTAGAGACTTGGGGCACATGGAGGGGCCGCTGGCTTTAGATAGAAAACATAAATGAAACATGGAGGAGGAGCTGGCGAGGACTCAACAGGACATGGACCATTAGCACATGAGGCACTTTGATAAAAGCTGTAAAGCCTGTAAAGCAGACCTATTCTGCAAAATCCACTTTTCAGGGCTTTTAGCTATATCCCCTCACCATTTACTCATCTGAAGTTACATTTGGAGTGATTTGTGCATGTTTGAGCAATCTTTAATCCCTCATTTTCAAGACGTAATATTGCAGATCGGTACTTACTTTCCCCAATTTCATTTTCTTAAAAGTCCTATATTACACAAAATAGACTCTTGTGAGCTTTAAGCCATGTTCTAATGCTGTTCCCTCCTCAAAAACAGACCTGGAGTTGTGTTTTGTTTCATTCACACATTTCAAGTTAACAGCTCCTTTTACCTTAAGTAGAGTTCAGTGGAGATTGTCAGAGATGAAGGTGTATGGACTTTAAAAACACAATGAAGCACTTCCTGTATTACCACATGACATCACAAGGTGGAACAGAGTGTTTTCTGTTTGAGAGAAGAACTTAGCCTAAATCTGCAGGGTCTGTGTGTTTAACTTTAAAGAGGTTAATTTTGGTCTTTCGGTGTTACATCCAAATAAAGGTTCTTATTTGACAGATCAGTGTGTTGGTAACAAGCGCAAAAATAATTGGAATGGAGGATAACAAACGCAAAGGAGGCTACTGAGGTCCGGAAACGAGCCCACAGGACAGTAAACAGGGACGAGGGGGCCTATCACCTCTCAAGGACCTGGGCGCCATTCCCAGACAACGCACTGGCGTGTCAAAAAGAACCTTTACTTGGATCTGTGTGTTACATGCTTGAATAATAATGCGTTTTACTCTCTGATCAGGAAGTTCACGTTAGCATGCTAGTTGCTGTTAGCTTTTGCATCACGACAAAACTCCGCTCTGGTCTGAGAGTTGTGAAAAGCACTTATAAAGTCATCATGGTGAATAATTAGGATGCTCAGAATGCACAAGGCCAACATAGAGCCAATGCTACAGTTTCAAAAAAGAAGTCAATGCACCCGTTTCTATTATCAAGCTGCTTCAGATCAATATGTTGACTGAAACAAAACACACAAAATATATCTTCTTTAAAGTTTGTCTCAGTTATTCCCCCCTAACAATCGCCGCCTTATCTCCCTGGTGCAGTGCTTCTCAAATCCAAGACGAAGCCGGAAAAGACTCTGCTATTATTAGACCCCGAGGTTTACGACTGTGGAGCTTTACAGGGACTAACCGAGACCAAAGTGCCCAAGCGGGGAGCATCAAACCCAGACTGAAGTACACCCAGGCTGGCCCCAGAGTCAGGAGTCAGGGCTTTCATAAGACATATTACCATCCGACCAGACACTTCCAACTCCCTTAAGTCCCACTGTCCTCAAACGCATCATGACAGGAGGATGTGGAGAGGTTGTGAAAATGAGTTGTGTACTTCATATTTGGGCTGACAAGAGAATAGTATTAGTATTTGATATTTGTGTGGAATAGACAAGGTTTTGTGTAATGCTGTAAAAGCGTTTTGGCATTCTTATGACCTGAGGTAAACCAGTATTAAAGAATAGTGAGACAACGTTGGATAATATTATGGAAGATAATTTGTTTCATCAGATTTTGAATTTTGCATGCCGTTGAATTTCTCACTTTGAATTTTTTACCTCTGAAAAAACATGTTTGAATCATTTTTATTCTGAATTTTAGTGGCTGAAATTTTAAGTGCACATTTCAAAGTATTTAAAATTCAAAATAAAAATTTAACCTTTTAACTATTCAGGACAAATATTTTCAAGCCCTCAAAATCAACAGTCAAAATTCAGAGTGTAAAATTCGCAGTGAAAAAAATTAGCAGGAAAGGCCCAAGATGCCAAGGCAGAAGCAATCGATCCGAAGTGATCCGACCTAATTTAGTAATAAACAGTAAATGGTGCAGTGAAGCAATCTGATTGGTCAGAATTAGCCTCATCAAAACCTCATTTTTTTATTTGTTAAGTGTAAACCCCGTCCACAGATGAGAACCATTAGGAAACAGCCTCACACACAGGATGGATTGCTTCTGCCTTGGCATCTTGGATCTTTGCTGCGAAATTTTTCACTGTGAATTTTACACTCTGAATTTTGACTGTTGAATTTGAGGGCTTGAAAATATCTGTGCTGAATATTTAAAAAGTGAAATTTTTATTTTGAATTTGAAACAAATTGAAAAAGTACACTTAAAATTTCAGCAACTAAAATTCAGAATAAAAATAATTCAAACGTCTTTTTTCAGAGTTGAAAAAAATCAAAGTGAGAAATTCAGTGGTATTTAAAATTCAAAATCTAATGGAACAAATTATCTTCCAATTGAAACGTGTTGGCTTGTCCCATATAATAACTAAAGGACTTTTATTCTAATTCCAACAGAGTGCCTTGGACGTTTTGACCGATTTTTACTTTATCACAGTAAGTTTTTATATTACTAGCTTGGTCATGTTTTACTACATGTTTGTTTTTGAGCCTCGTCCTTGAGGAGCACCTGTTGTGGACTTCTACCAAGATACCCTGAAGCTCTCACTTCAGTGTTTTTATTGCGTAATATGACTTTGGTTTCTGGTCAGTGATGCTTATCATTGGATATCAGAACATTGCATATTCACTTTTTAATTCCTGTAACAGTATGTGATAACAGTATGTAAGATTGTGACTTTAAATTTCATAAACTTAGACCTAACTGTGTCTTCAGATACGAGGTAAATGTGTTCAAATCAAATATATCAATATACCTTTTACTGATCACAACTGAAATTATGATTTTTTTCTTAATTACAAAATGATGACCAAGTTGCTTATGTTATAATTTGGTGTTTTAGTCCTCAAGAGGATTATCCAATCAGAAAGCAGAATGAGCCTCACATGACGCTCGCATTTGCGTTGCCAGTTTCAATGCTGCAGTTGGTTTAAACCTAAAAGGACTTTCTCTGATCAGAATACTGGAGATAGACCAGTTATATCGGTTGGTTGTTATATATTTGCACTTTTTAGCATAATTGGCTGAAATCTCCAACTGAGGGCAATATTTTGTTTTGGCTGACCTGCTGCCTAAAGAGCACACATAAAGCACAAAACAGGACTGCACAGCTCTCTTACAGGTTTGTGGGTGAGTTTGTAGTATTCAGATTTAGAGAAGATCCTGGTGTTTTTATTTCGCTATTTTATCCGTAAATAAATTCCTATTCCTAATACGAAACTCAGCTCCTAATTCACTCCTGTAACCCCTAGCGTCATGAGCTTCATTTGACTGGAGCCGAACACTATGGGTGACGTCATGCTCCCTCAGTCCACTTCTTTACGCAGTCTATGGGCTTGTGTGTGTGGAGAAGGCCCAGTTGGATCCTCCTCCTCCACTCCGCTTTGGTCTCCGTCCAACGTGTCAACAGCTGGCCCTGACAATCCAGCAAGAGATCGCTCATTAAATAAGTGTTCGAGTGATGCTTGTGGACATAAAATGGATTACTGGGAGATCTGAGTCGCCTCCGTTTTGGGCACGATGCCACAGACACTCTCTTCACGATGATGGAGGAGTTTATTGTGAGTGTGAGGCAGTGTGCTTGGCCTCTAATGTGCACACAAACTCTGTCAGTGTTTTGAGAATGTTTTGAGGCCGCTGCGGTTCAACGATACTCATGTCTTGTCAGGCTGGGTCCGAATGTCCATTCTAGCCCCTAGCCCTTCATTCACTACATAGCCCCGCACTTTTTAGCGCCCTCTACAGCGCACTCATTCGGACACGCAGCTCACTACATTCGGGACACGTGACTTTGGCGTTTGGGTGAAAAAAGTCTGCTCAAACTTGATTTGTGTCATAAATAATGATCAGATCAGACTGAGACACAAGTATTTATGGACTAATAATAATCATACAAGTTTTTGTCACGCTGGATTTGACATAAACAGGCTGGATTTTTTACTTTTTGTCTGAAATGTGGAAATTATCGATCTTTTAACAGCCGGAGCTAAGATATTTAGTCGTGTTTTATTCAGAATCACTTATCAACAGAGCCATAAACCAGCGCTTTTATCTGTGTTGTGTCCAGCTAAACACCTGTCGCTGTATCCGTTGTTTTCCCGACTCTCCCAGTGCATTGTGATCTATATTGACCGCTCTAGTGACCACCAATACCCACTACTTTTCAGGGTGCATTCAGGGTGTACTTTTTCATTAACTGGTCATTCGGACACCATGAAAAATGTCGTGATCTCTAAATAGTGCCTACATTCGGACACAGCCTTGGATTTTAAACCTGATGCCCTGAGTGTCACTGACAGCACCTTTACTTTGCATGTTTAAAGTGTCAGAAATAATGTGTTCCTTAAATGTGTGAATGCACTTTTTTCCTACAAACCGCCACTTAACTCATTTGAAATAATTGCACAGAAGAACGTAAATTGTGTACCACTCTCTTCCACTTTAAAAAGATTTTCACATTTTTACTCCAGACAGATACATGAGTTATGATACTTAGGGTGTGCTATAATACTTTGCCATACTTTGTTTCCTTTTGCTGTCTTTATGAATATGAATGATGCTATGAAAGAAGAATAAAGGTAGGCCTAATAAGCTTAAAGGTCTTAAATTACACAATATTGACTCTTGTGAGCGTTTAGTCATGTTATAATGTTGTTACCTCATCAAAAACCTGGTGTTGTGTTTTTTTCATTCACACATGTTTGAGTAAACCTGCATTATTAGTCCTTCTACATCTCCAAAGCTCAAAATGCTCTGTTCCACCTTGTGATGTCATGAAGCGATAATTTTCAAGTTAACGGCTACCTTTTACATTTTGTTCAGTTGAGATTGGAATTTCCAGGACTGAAACGATCCAGATGATTCTAGTGAAGGTGCGTGGAGTTTAAAAACACAATGGAGCGTTCCACATGACATCGCAAAGTGGAAAAACTCAGCCTGAATACGCAGTTTTTGTGTGTTAACATGTGTGAATAAAACAAAACACAACTCCAGGTCTGTTTGTGATGAGGAAACAACATTAGAACATAGAAAAGATATAGACATGATCAGAAAATGGCGTAATACTCCTTTTCGGTCTCTGCATGTTAAATATGACGATGTTTCTGGAATAGTCAGTAAAGTCAGAATTAGAAAAACATGAAAACCTGCCATATGTACTTAAAGCTATGATAAAACCAAGTCCAAAAGTGAAAGTACAGCTCTGATTGGTTGCTAATATAAGACTATAGTGTTTGTTGATCAGGCTTGGAGCTGCTATGACAAACATGCAGCAGAACCGGTTACAGGATCATTCGGGCCTCTCCAGGTACTTTTAGTTTGGCTCTCAGCAGCTGTGGGGCCCTTTATGAACTAGTCACTAATTCTGTCCTTCTGACGGGCCTTTGTGGTATGATAATGACTTTAGGGTTCTTACATAACTCACACGCATGCCCTTTTATTACTGCTGATATTTTTAGTACACGGTTAAAGGGCCCATATGACACTATTCTATCTGATCTGTCAAAATACAGACCTGGAGTTGTGTTTTGTTTTATTCACACATGTTTAACACACAAACCCTGGGTTCTTCTCTCAAACTGAAAATACTCTGTTTAACCTTGTGATGTCATTTGATAATACAGGAAGTGCTCCATTATGTTTTTAAACTCCATACACCTTCAGTAGGATCACTCGGATAATTTCAGACTTGGAATTCTCTACTGAACTAAAAGTAAAATGTAACTATGGATAATGAGGTACAGATCTTAGCCAGAGAAAAGAACTGGTTTGAGAGGGGAATTAAAGAGGCTGTTTTTGTTCAGAAAGACAATCCATCCTTGAACAGAAATGGAGGCCTCAGACATCATCTGTCTCCCATTTACAGCTCCATCCTCAGATCTGAATAAAAACAAAGAAAACAACAGTGATAGCCTGTTGAAGCTCAGAGGTGTGAAAGCACCCATTACGGGCTTGAATGATTCCACTAATATGACTCAGGCACAGTCTCCACGTAGCTAGGTCTACTGAACTGCACTAACAAACACAAACTGTAGGTGTAGTTTGAGACAAGTTTCAGTGTAGTTAGCTACTTCCTTCAGACAATATATAAGGAAGTGTCCACCAGCGTGTGACCAGAACTGAAGAAACATAATTTTTTATATCATAACAAACTGCAAATTTAAGCATTATTTTAACTTTTATTCCACAGAGACAGGCCTGTCCCGATAAATACTATATCGACTTATTGTTGAGCAGAGGTCCAGAAGTAAAAGTACAGTAACAAAGAAAAAAACACTAACAGATGAAAAAATCTACTGAAGTAAAAGTATTAAAGTACCCATTTAAACATGTAAGAGTAAAAAGTAAAAGTATTTCAGACATAGGCTTCCAATGATAGTGATTTTGATAAAGATCTGTTCAGTTGAAAACTATCACAAGGTGGAACAGAGCATTTTGAGCTGAACCCAACTGAACTGATTGAATACTTCTGGATTTATACAGTCTGAGCACGGGGTAACTCCTGGCCACGCTGAGCTTCGTTGTGGGTGATGTCGCACTCTCTTAGTCCACTTCATTACAGAGTCTGTGGTTCTGAGCATCTGAATTATTCACAACAATAAAACGCTTTAGATGCAGACAGTACAGCGGACTTACTTTGACCTCGAGAACTACAATATACTAGTATCTGCACTGGGGCAAGACATACAGTATTTTGCTCAAATACATGTGAAAAAATCAAGTCTAAGTAATAGTACTGATATGCTGTCAAACATATTAATTAAGTAGGAGTAAAAGTACACTAAGCTGTCAGAAAACTACACTGAGAAGTACAGTACAGTATTCCTCTGGGAAGTACTGCACGCCCTTCTGTTTGTTTTGTTTCGTCCGTGAAGGTTGCTCTCCTGACTGACTGACACACACACTCACACTTGAATAGGTTTAAAAATAGCTCCGGTCCAGCTTTGTGCGTCAGTGTAGGAGAATCCAGGCCCTCCCTCTCCCCGGACGCCTCCCCTCCCCTCCACCGCGCGCAGCAGCATCCACAGTATGCGAAAATACCTACGCCATGGAGCGATTCTTTGCCTGTGACGTAACAGTGACGTGTACGGCGGAGTGGCAGGTTTGTTTTTGCAAAAAACCTGGGCGCGACCAATTTATGAGTTATGCAGGGTATGTGTTGTGAGAAGGAAGAAGGTGAGGAGGATAAGCAGGTACAAAAGGGGCAAATACCAGTACAAAAGTAATAGTACAATAATTAAGTACAATTTTTAGGTATTTGTACTTTACTTGGGTGCATTGTAGCTTTTCTGGTAGAGGGTCTATGTTGTGTTATTGCCTTGTCTAGGAATCAGCTTTTCTATCTCCACGGAGACAAGCAGCCAATGTCACCAGGCCAAGTTTTGGGTCAGATCTGTGGAAAGGCAAGCCCACCTTTAAGTAAGAATATATGTTTTTGATGTGTTTTTGAACTCCATACACCTTCACTAGAATCATTTGGATCATTTCAGCCCTGGAATTGCCAAACTCTACTGAACTAAAGGTAAAAAGTAGCCACTGACTTGAAAACTACCACTTCATGACATCACAAGGTGGAACAGAGCATTTTGAGGTTTGCAGATGTAGACAGACTAATAATAAAGGATTACTCATACGTATAAATGAATAAAACACAACTCCAGGTCTGTTTTTGAGAAGGTAACAACATTATAACTTCTTGATTAAAATAAAATAATAAAAGTAATCAGTGATGACTAAAAGCATGAGTCAAATTTCGTTTCAAATTTCTCCCCCTTTTCAACCACAGAGCCCCAAATCAGACCATGAACAAAGTCAAGGGACAAGTCTGTACATGTCCCACAGAGACAGATCAGAAGAGCTGGCTTTGTGGACAAACTGGTCCCAAGGGCAGTAATGTCCACTTCAGCTCCATGTGAAATCTCCACGTTTTGATCAGTAGCAGTACGCCCAATCTACGAAAAGTCCTTTAAAATACAGATCCAGTAAAGTAATAAAGTCATGTAGTAACCCGGACATCATCATTATTATTATTATTATTATTATTATTATTATTATTATTATTATTATTATAGACATGAGACAGGGAGAGTTTGCTTCTGTTGACATTTTGTACGTTTTAGCAACATTAGCATAAAAGTTTAAAGTAGAGACATGAGTAAGGTGAACTTAGGTTTTCTATATCAAAAACTGGGACACTCTCGGTTTGTGAAAATTGTGAAACAAGTGCGTAATTAAAGAAAACTGTTCTGTACTCGGTCCATTCATGACGAACATGTGAGTCGGTATATTCACATTTTCTTTGTGTTTTCGTCATTTTTAAGCAGCTTTTCTGTATTTTACCTAAATAAATGACAGTTTATGCCTCGCTTTACTGTTGGCAGGCAACAGTAAAAAAAACAAAAAACTGTGACAAATCAATGTTTTTTGAATAAATCTACTGCGACTGGGGACACAGGGCTCAAAACTGGGACTGTCCCAGGAAAAGTTTATTAAGCATCAGTGCGGGAACCAGCTCCCAGAGACCAGATCCTAATGAGGGTGTTGGCTCCTTTGTGGGATCCGAATCTTTTGGATCCATTCATGTCAAAGAGCCGTTCTAAAAATTAAAAGGAAAGAGAGAACTGTTTTTTATCCACAAACTAATCACAGAGAGAAATGACCCAGGCTCAGATCTGTTTAAAATGGTTCAAACTGAGAGTAGGAGTGTGTTATTTGTGTTGTTTTGTGTCTGTTTCTGTGCTGATTCTTGTGTTGGTTCTGCGTTAATCAGTGTCAAAACGCAAACAAATGAGTAACACAAAGATTTGGTTCGTTTAAAAAATGAGAAAATGAGAAGGAACTATTCAAAAGAGCTGACTCGTTCACGAACATCACATCACTAAACATTTTCACCTCCATGGCGTACGCCCACTTACGGAAGATAATTTGTTCTATTAGATTTAGAATTTTAGTTGCCACAGAATTTGTCACTTTGAATTTTTTTAACTCTGAAAAAAGATATTTTCAAGCCCTTAAATTTAACAGTCAAAATTAGTATAAAATTTGCAGTGAAAAAAATTTGCAGGAAAGATCCACAATGCCAAGGCAGAAGCAATCGATCCAAAGTGATGCGATCTAATTTCATAACAAACAGGAAATGGTGCAGTGAAGCGATCTGATTGGTCAGAATTCACTTTCTCTTTTATTTGTTAAGTATAAACCCCGCCCACAGATGAGAACGGCCAATAGGAAACAGCTTATTTTGAATTTGAAACATATTAAAAAATGTACTTGAAATTTCACCAACTAAAATTCAGAGTTAAAAAAGTAAAAGTGAGAAATTCAGCGGTATTTAAAAATCAAAATGTGGTGGAACAAATTATCTTCCATACCCACTGCTCTGTACTTCGTTTTCCTCTTTAATTTTCTTGATGATACACGTAGGATTCAGCAGTGTTGTGTAGTCATTTATTATTATTATTTTTTTTTATCTGCAACTTGTTAGTGTGATCTGCAGCTACTCTTTTTTGTGATGACGTTTACAGTGACGTCAGCTCCCGTTGGACTTGTTTTTGTTTTTTTGTTTTATTAAGTTGTTTCAGATCAATATTGAGATTTAAAATGTCCAGATGATATAATCTATGACACCCATGGATCAGGATGTTAACTACAGAGCAGACACAAGCACAATAGGTCTTCTTTAAGTAAATCTGGTTTCAAATGGTTTCAATTCAAAATGTTTTTGTGTTGTTTTTTTTTTTCTGTGTGTGTGTATTCTTATCCACTTGGTAAACTCTGTAGTCAGATACTCCCGAGACCTGACCCAGATCTAGACTCAAGTTCTTCATCGAGACGGGTTGCCAGAAACTCAAACACAATCAACACATTTTATTTTTAAAGGTGAACTATGTAACTTTTCTGGTAGAGGCTCCGTCAAATGCTTTTCTCTGTGGCGATGTCTTTGCTCTGCCTGGAATGTTCCACAGTACGACATTAAACAGCTCTACCTTAGATTTATTCAATTACAGCTGGTTTTAAAGCTCAAAAATACCTAGAAAAACAGACATTCTGACTGTGAGCGGGGTCGCCTCTCCACAGATCAGACCTGTAACTTGGTCTGGTTTGGTCTCCGTGAAGATAGAAAGGTTTAATGCCATACTGTGAAACATTCCAGACAAAGCAGTAACATCTCCATTGACAACTGCAACTTCAATACATCACCAGGCCCTATTTCCAAACAGCCTATTCTGACGCCATTCACAGCAGAGGCCCGTAGCCATGACAACCATTTTCCTTTACCTTTCAGCCTGATAATGGCTTGTTGATGCGCTGGAATAAAGGCCTACTCATTTACCAAACAAATACAGAGAAAAGACTCTTTCTCTGTTAACACAAGAAAAACTCCAGGTCCAGGTACGGCTTTTCTGCACAAAATCAATAGGAAAAGGCTGTGTCAGGAGTTTTACACAGCTCTGAAGATAATGCTCCACTCTTCTGCTTTTAGCCACCTTACAATGCTCTTACCTCCTCAAAAAATATTTAGGCTCAGGCAGAAAACACTGTGTTCCACATTGTGACGTCATGTGGCAATCCAGGAAGCGCTCCATACACCTTTATTGGAATCATTAGGATAGTTTCAGCCCTGGACTTTTCCATTTCTACTGAACAAAATGCAGCTGTTCACTTGAAAACTACCACTTCATGACATCACAAGGTGGAACCGAGCATTCTGAGCTTTGGAGATATAGACAGACTAATAAACACATGCGAATGAAATGAAACAAAACACAACTCCAGGTTTGTTTTTATTCTAAGATGTCTTAAAGCTCACAAGGGTGCATTTTGTGTAATATAGGACCTTTAATAAAACATGGATTACAAACATCGTAAACGTGCCTCTTTGTAATGGTTTTAAGGTTGCAGTAAAAGTGGCGTTGTTTAGCAAAGGAAGTGGAAATCCCAGGGTTACCAGGGCTGTAAAACATAAAATTACATAACTACAATATACACACACTCAGTGGCTCATGCAAAGCTAAGGACAATATTTACACAATGGCTGAAGAGTTATGAGTTCTGCTATGAGTCAAGATCGTAAAAGCTTCGCTGTGTAACTTTTGTTGTAGGGTACATGCTTGTTTCCATGGAGATGTATTTGTATTGATAAGAGTGTTCAGAATGGCATTTAAAGGTCCTACATTACGCAAAATGGACTCTTGTGAGCTTTAAGTCATGTTAAATCCTCAAAAATGTGCTCAGAATTGTGTTTGTTTCACTCACACATGTTTGTATAATCCTGGTTTATTAGTCTGTCGACATGTCCAAAGCTCAAAACGCTCTGCTCCACCTTGTGATGTCATGTAGTGGTGGTTTTCAAGTTACCAGCTGCCTTTTACCTTTAGTTTAGCAAAGATTGGCAGTTCCAAGGTTGAAGTCTTCCAAATGATTCTAGTGAAGGTGTGTGGAGTTTAAAAACACAGTGGAGCACTTCCTGTATTATACATGACATCACCAAGTGGAATAGAGTGTTTTCTGTTTGAGAGAAGAACTAAATATTGACAGACAGACAGTTTATTCAGATATTTTCATAAACTTTTATAAATGATAAATTGGGTTCTGTTCCAACAATAATCAACAGATACATAAAGGCAATTATTTTACATTACTAATAACAAATATAATCTTCAAGAAAAATAAAATAAAAAATAAAAAATCTGGGGTTGTGTGTGAAACGTGTGAATGAAACAAAACACAACTACAGGTCTGTTTTTGAACATAGGTCAACAAATAGCGTAATATGGGCTCTTTAATATGTATCGCCATGGAAACAAATACTGAGTTACAGGGTAGATCTGCGTGCTCAAAGCAGAGGAGTGTGATTCTGTGTATTTGCCTGTTACTACAGTGTGATCATTTGGCTGGCCTGTGTAAATGAACTGTGAAACCAATCCTCATTTTAGTCTAAAATGAGTACAATACTGAAGAACAATTTTTAGGTATTTGTATGTTATTTAAGTAAATTTTACAGTGTATACTATTTACTTTTACTTACATCTGAGAGCTTGTATCTGTGCTTTCTACTTCACTACATTTTACATCTGGACTGAAAAGTAAAAAGGTAAAAAGTACTTTTCTTTATGGTTTGGGACCTGCTGAACTGGCTCAGACTTATTTTTGGCACATTTAATTGGAGTCTCAGCGTGAACACACTGAACAATGACACTTAACAGGGCTTTGGTTTCACTTACGTGTGGTTCACGGGCTAGTACGGCTCACACCCTCTGGATTACTCAGCATTTAGGATTTACTCAGTATTTAGGACGCCTAACGCTACAGGAAAACACACAGGACATGTCTCCAGAACTCACACTGTCAGCGTCCTGGTCGGTGACAGAACGCTGCATCTCGTTTTGAATGTCAGTGAATAAAAACGCCCGTACTAGTGGAATACGTGCAGGGTAGAGGTGAAGATTAAGTTAAATGTAGGGTGATCACATTTTGAAATTGCAAAAATGGGACACACCGGGTTGGGATGGTTGGTATAAATAAAATTGGGAAAAGAACGTGTTACATTGTCCATTCTTGGCTCACGTGTGGGTCAGTCATAATCTATCTGTACAGGGTTTTTTGTTGTTGTTTTTTGCCTTTGGATCATTTTTAAGCACGGTTTTCTGTATTTTACCTCAACAAATGACAAAATATTCCCCTCTTTAGTGTTGGCAGGTATCAAATTGGTCAAAAATGGGGATACCCGGGATATTTCTTGTATAAAACTGGGACAAATCAATGGTTTTGGATAAATCTACTGGGACTGTCTCGGATAAACAGGGACATCTGGTCACCCTAATTAAACAACATATCATGGAACTTTCCAGGTAGGCCTTTTACGAGAAGTACTGTATAAACAATAGATTTAGATAGATAAATAGATTTTGGAGCTCAGTATTTATTGTGTGTACATTTTATTTACAATAGTGGGGAGATATTTGTCATAATAGCATAAGATTTGAGCTGTAGAGGTTGGAACTTTTATGGCTAATTATTTCTTCATTTGCCATTTATTTGTGTTTTTATGAGTCTGTCTATTTAAAAACAGTATACTAAGATTATTTTGCTTTATTGTTATTTGGTCAGTGGCATAAAATAGTTTCAGTATTATCGTGTATCGCAATATTTCTGTGTAGTGATGTATCAAACTCCAAAGACTGTTAATAATTGTTCATTCCAGGTAAAAGTAATAACAAGTCTATGGGGAAAATCAGGTTCTACGTATCTACAGTGGAAACAAACAGCCCAGTGGAGATGTGGATTCTTACTTGGTGAAACGTGTGTCTTAACACTGCCCAGGAGCCTGATCTCCATCTGAACCTGTGGACCGGACTGTCCCACAGAGAGGCGCCTGGCTCAGGATGAAAGCAGGGCCACAGTTCACGGGGGTTCAGTGATTCAGCCCGGTTTAGCAGTCTACAACACTCTCCCTCTGTCGCTGTGTGTGTGTGTGTGTGTGTGTGTGTGTGTGTGCGTGTGCGTGTGCGTGTGCGCGTGTGGGTGGGTGGGTGTGTGTGTGTGTCTGTGTGCGTGTGTGTCTGTGTGTGTGTGTGTGTGTGTGTGTCTGTGTGCGTGTGTGTCTTTGTGTGTCTGTGTGCGTGTGTATCTGTGTGTGTGTGTGCGTGTGTGTCTGTGTGTGTGTCTGTGTATGTGTGTTTCTCTCTCTCTCTCTCACACACACACACACACACACACACACACACATACCCTCTCCCTCCCTCTCTCCGTCCCTCCGTCGGTCTCTCTCCAGTGTTCTCTGTCTCGGGCTCTCGTATTGCAGATGAGTGCTATGTTTGGCTGTGCTCCTGTGATATGCGGGGGCCATATTGTGCAGGTCAGAGCCAATAAGAGAACAGGTGGTGTCCCCGGTGGAGGGGAGGCTTTATTAAAGGCCATGTACAGGCCAACAGTTGTGGAACACGAGCAGTGTTCATATGAAAGGATCATGTCATCAGCTCATAATCTGCCCTCTCTGGACAGAGCAGCCACAAGTACTCCCGCACATTTATTTGAGTGTACTTTCAGACACAGTACTTTTACTCCTACTTGAGTAATATATTTGACAGTGTAACAGTACGGTCTGCAAAAGTTTACATCATGAAATTATTTTTATTTTCTAACCTGGCCAGGAAGAAGAATTCTCATGATATTTGTGCATTCACAAACGCAGAATCCATGAACCCAGTGGGGAGCAGTGGTTCAGATGATCACAGCACAGCAGTGTGCATCTGTGGAAGCGCCCAGACAAATGCAAACACACACAGTGACGCACACAGACGCACTTCAGCCTGTTTGAACATAAATACAGTTGATGAGAAACACACAGAGAGAAGCACTTTGTGCATTTGTGGAGAACTATAATACTTGATTATATTATCAAGTATTTTTGACTTGATATTGTTGTGTTATTAGTGTTATTCTTTGTCTAACGAACACGAGGGGAAAGAGCTGTTCTCCTCAGCAGTATCTAAACATGCCAATGGCTTTCAGTGAGAGCCATCCCAGACTGATAATGTGTACAAGTCAATTCCAACAGGGCATTAAATGTCCCTATCGCCATGGAGATAAGCACGTGACAGCAGGACATTTTTAGGCCTATTTAGTCCATGTAGTCCTTGTTTAGTCCATGTTTAGTCTGTCATTAGCCCTGGTTTAGCCCTGTTTAGCCCTGTTTAGTCCTGGTTTAGTCCTGGTTTAGCCCTGTTTAGTCCTGGTTTAGTCCTGGTTTAGCCCTGTTTAGTCCTGGTTTAGCCCTGTTTAGCCCTGTTTAGCCCTGTTTAGTCCTGGTTTAGCCCTGTTTCGCCCAGCTTTAGTCCTGCTTTAGTCCTGTTTAGCCCTGTTTAGTCCTGCTTTAGTCCGTACATTCACAGTGAGCCTTCAGACCTGTATGGAGCAGATGATTGGAGCAGAAAACACACAGAGGAGGAGTGGGCCATGCGGTGAGCCTGGCCTGGGTGTTCCCTGGGCTACAGGAATGTGCTCTACAAGTGTCAGTGGAGTTCATGTGGTTTTATTGTGATGGTTCTGACAGGTGGAGGAGCAGGCAGGCCAGCATTTAACTAGCAACCACATCTATGTTATAATGTCGTTTCCTCATCACAAACAGACCTGGAGTTGTGTTTTGTTTCATTCACACACATTTAATACACAAAAACTGCACATTTACGCTGAGCTGTTCTCTCAAACTAAAAAACCCTCTGTTCCACCTTGTGGTGTAACAGTAGTGATACAGGAAGTGCTCCACTGTGTTTTTAAACTCCATACACCTTCAGTAGAATCATTTGGATAATGTCAGCTCTGGATTTGTCCATTTCTGCTGAACTAAAGGTAAAAGCTAACTTGAAAACTACCACTTTGTGACATCACAAGGTGGAACAGGGCATTTAGAGCTTTGAAGATGTAGACAGACTAATAATAAAACTAATGACACTACTGCACGTCACATCAGGTTTAGTATGTTGCTGTGTACAGTTTTGTATTATGGTCTTGTATATTTATGGACGCATGCCTGGAAGACATTTTAAACCTCTTTAAGTCTCAAGAGGGCAGCCTGTTTAAATAAATGATTACAAAAGTGCATGTTGTCATTGGGTGTGTCTCGATTCCCAGGATCCTTCCTCTAAAGAACGCTTTAGCACTCCTCTGCAGTCCGAAGCAGAGCCTAGTGTCCTGCTCACAGCTCCTGGAGCGAATGTGGAGGAAGCAACTGCTCCGCGTCATGTGACCAGATCAAATGGCATAAAACTTAGAGTTTAAATAAACATCAATGCTTTTACAAATATAAAGTGTTCAGAGGTGTCTTTATGTGTCAATATGCATTAAAACATACTGAGTGAATCATGTTATTGAGTGATTTAGTCTGATCATTAAATAAATAAATGCACTAACATATGTTCAGATGACCGTTTGAGCCCCATTCCCGTTCTTAAAAAGATTTTGCTCAGTGTGCTGCATTTGTCCTGATTTGAATTAATTCAGTTTGATAATAGTGTGGCTAAAGGAGCAAAATATTGACTTCTTTGTATTTATTGTGTAATGTCACTGATGTGGCTCAGACGCTGAGGATCCAGGGAAACACCCAGTGCTTCACTGTAAGGTTAGAGGATAGGGCCATATACCTTCATGAGGAATTAAACAGCAAATTCCACCCGAGAACTGATACTTTACAGTGGCATCACTCATGGGGTGTTTTACATGTACATTTATATGGCAGAAAGTTCAGCTGTTACCATGATGTCACAAACACAGCCCCAAAAAGTCTGAAAACTGAAGAAAAAATACAAAATGGATTTAAAGAGCACATTTTCGAGTTCATGGTCCTGTTTAGGAGTTTGATCTCCAACAAAAAGGAGAAAGCGACTAACTGATAAACTGTTGGCTAACGCTAACCTGTGACTAATGTTATTTGAGAGGAATTTGTTTAACAGTAAAAATCGGCTCATCTGTTGTAGTTCCAGCTAAGTCACCTCTTTCTGTTGCATTAAATTAATCTTAGATCAAAGTCTAGCAGCGCCTCAAACAGAGCAGAGCCTACAGTTAGCATCACACCCGCAGCGAACGTTGATGTTGTGACGCGAACCAAAGCTGTTACTGTGAAGGCCTTACACATTCAAGCACCATAGTGATCGAATGCAGGGGAGCATCGTTAGTCATGTTTAGTGTGGCTGTATTTCCTCACATAGTATATGTACCCGCCAGCGCCCCCTACAGGACGTTTGAGTGTGTGTCTACATTAGCTGCCACTCCTCTTGGGTTCATATACACTAACAGTCAAAAGTGTGAACTCACCTTCTCATTCAATGTTTTTCCTTCATATTTACTACTTTCTATGGTTTATATACACACAGAAGACATTAAAAATACTATAAAGTAAGACATATGGAATTATTTAGTAAAGAAAAAAACTAAATGTGCAGGTTTGTGTGTTAAATGTGTGAATGAAACAAAACACAACTCCAGGTCTGTTTGTGATGAGGAAACGACATTAGAACAGAGATTAGCAAACTGTGTGATTCGGATCCTTTAACACGCAAATCCTGCAGATTTAGACTGAGTTCTTCTCCCAAACAGAAACACTGTTCCACCTTGTGATGTCATGCGGTAATACAGGAAGTGCTCCACTGTGTTTTTAAACTCCATACACCTTCATTAGAATCATTTGGATACTTTCGGCCCTTGAATTGCCAATCTCTACTGAAGTAAAGGTAAAAGGAGCTGTTCACTTGAAAACTACCACTTCATGACATCACAAGGTGGAACAGACTAATAATAAAGGATTACTCAAACATATGTGAATGAACCAAAACACAACTTTGAGTATTATAACATGACTGAAAGCTCACAAGGGTCCATTTTGTGTAATATACAGACGGGTGAGCGCGCAGCCCGAGTCCAGTGTGATAAAATAAGTTCTGACGCTAAATGAACATTAATGAGTGGGATACGTCTTAATGATCCGTACGCGTTAAATGCAGGTAAGTGCGTAAATGACGAGAAGAAATGTCCTAAACTTCAGTAGCCGGACATTCGCTCATACCTGATCTATACACCTAGCCCCGCCCCAGAGACAGCCAGAAATCTGCTGAAATCCTATGAGACCCTGACATGATCCCAGACAGGACAGCGGCGCTTTCTGCAGGAGACATGTGCAGCAGAGTGAGAAGTGAGTGTGGATTCTGATAATCCCTCTATATACAGTAGGACGTTTAATGGCGACACAGCATACCAAAACTTTAAATAGCCTACCATTTCACAATGCTGCAAAAGGAAGGGCTCAAAAGCATTTAAAAACATGACATGCTGCTGGTTTTCCCTTTGATTTACTGTCATATGACCACACAGAGCCCAGAGTTATGCTGCGGCACAGGTTTGAACTGTTTCAACCATGACGATGAGAGATCTCACCGACAAGAACAACATCCGTCACGAGCAGAGGTGAACTGGGCGAGGTACGTTTATTCACTATGGTGTCAAGGAAAGACTTCAAACTAGGCCAATATTGTGTCTAAATCGGATCTTAAAGGTGCATTGTGTAACTTTTCTGGTGAAGGGTCTGTCACTCGCTTGTTTCTATGGAGATGTCATTGCTCTGTCTGGAATGTTCCACAGTGTGACATTAAACAGCTCTACTTTACATTTATTCAATTACAGGTGGATTTATAGTTCAGACATATCTAGAAAAACAGACATTCCGACGAGCGGGGTGGCCTCTCCACAGATCTGACCTGTAACTTGGTCTGGTTTGGTCTCCGTGATGATAGAAAAGTTTAATGCCATACTGTGAAACATTCCAGACAAAGCAATAACATCTCCATGGAGAAAAGCAGGTGGTGGACCCCCCACCAGAAAAGTTAGAAGGATGGTGGTGTGATGTGAACTCGCACAGATGAATGCTGTTGTTGTGTCCTTGGGCAAGACACCTAACCCACCTCGCCCCTTTAGTCCTGCAGACCTCGCCCCTCCTCCCAACTCTCCCCTTTATTCTTCCCAGTTGAGTAGCTCTATTTAAAATGCTACTGGCCACGTTTACATGATGTTTTTTAATTCAGAATTAACTGTTCCGAATTAAATAGTTTGGAATTAAATTATTCTCCTTCGAGTTTACATGGAAATAATAATTCAGAATTGAGGTTTACATGGAAAACACGTTAAATCGGTTTTATTTAATTCTGCTCAACGTCTGGGGGTGGGGAAGGTTCTGATTGGACAGGGACACGAACGGATTTACGTCGACCGGAAGAAAGCTCACACTTCAGCTGCTACCGGCTTTTTGTCATCTCGGTTTGGTTAGTGTTTTTATGTTTTCAGCCATCCACTCTTCATTATTTGTAGTTCTTCCAGTGAACTTTTATTAAAAAATATTGTTTCGGTTCGAGACCAATGTTTGCTGGCTGCCATCTCGCAGCACATCATCGTGTCAGAAGAAACGACTGGAATTATTTGTAAGTGGAATAAATGTTTACATGATCGAGGAATAAATTAATTTGTCTTTAAAATCGGAATAAACCACCCACTTAATTCGGAAGTTTAATTCCGAATAATTCGGAAGTTTAATTCCGAATAATCATTTTCATTAGGAATTAAGTGTTTACATGGTCTTTTTAAAAGCAGAATTAATTTTTATTTTGGAATTAAATTACTTTTAATCAGAATTAAAGCTCTCATGTAAACGTGGCCATTATGTGCAGAGTTTAGGTCCCATTTTAAAGGCTCACTGTGTAACTTTTCTGGAGGAGGATCTGTTTCCATGGAGACATTATTGAAGTTACCATGCAGGCCGAGTCAGAAGAATGCTTGTTTTTCAAGGTGTTTTTGCACAATAAAAAGGTGTGTGATTGGATAAATGCAAGATACGTAAGTTTAAAGGTGCACTGTGTAACTTCTAAGGTGAAGGGTCCGCTACTTGCTTGTCTCCATGGTGATTTCTGTGCCTAGAATGTCCCACAGTAATGCAGTAAACATATCTCCCTTCCATTTGTTCAAGTACAGGTGTTTTATAGATTAAAAAAAAAAAAAAAAAAAAAACCCTTAAAAACATGAATACTTACCATATGCAGGCTCGCTTCTCCATAGATCTGACCATTAACCTGCCTCCATTGTGATGACCAAGTTTATTTACACCAGAAAAGTTACACAGTGCACCTTTAATGACATACTCTGGAACATTTTGTAATGAAGTAATAAGGAATATCGATAAAGCAAAGAAAAACACCTGATATGGACTTGTTTTTGTCCTGTTGTTGTCCAGTTTTCTGTGTTTGGTTTAGTTTTGGTTTTGAAGTGGGTGTGTGCATGTGTGAACGCACCCAGACTGCACCAGGAACATACCAGGTAATGATTAGGTAAAACCAAAAATAAAATCACTTCTAAATGAGGATGTAGCAAATGAAAAGGACTGTATGTAAGATTTTGAATCCATTAGTGAAATGACTTTTGGCTCTGTTGTTTCTAGTTTCTTCTTTCTAGTGAAGATGTATGGAGTTTAAAAACACAGTGGAGCGCTTCCCGTATTACCACATGACATCACAGGGTGCAACATACAGTAGATCAGAAAATAGTGTAACATGGGTGTAATATGAATGACGTATCTTAATCCAAACCGTACTAAACCAGGTCGAAACAGAACAAAAACAACTCACAGAACATCCAGCTAACTTTGTTCCTCTTTGGCGATGGATGGTGTTTTCCTCTGTGGACCAAACAGCCTAATAGACTATTGTGAAGCCACTATTGCAGAGGGGGGGTTAAAACAGTGGCGTTGGAACAGCCCGACCCACTTCAGAACAGCACAACACAATGGGAAAACTGTGTTGCCGGATGACTGGCTGCACCGCCTGTATTATCCCAAATTTTTCAAACTCCCAACCATGTAAACAAAGATTCATACAAGTGTGTTTCGTGTACTAAGTTGTGCATAATGGAATAAAAACAGCATGCTAAATTTGAAATCATTTGTAGATCCTATGGAAAGGTAGTTGAAATGGCATCCGGCATAAAAAAAAAAAAAAAAAAAATCAGTCTGAAGGGTATTACATGGCACATCTAAAAGGCCAATTTTACGCTATTTTCTGATCTATTTTCTAATGTTTTTTCCTTATCACAAAGACCTGGAGTTGTGTTTTGTTTCATTCACACATGTTTAACACACAAACCCTGCAGATTTAGTTCTTCTCCCAGACAGAAAACATTCTGTTCCACCTTGTGGTGTCATGTAGTGATACAGGAAGTGCTCCACTGTGCTTTTCAACGCCATACAGTTTCGATAGAATTATCCCTGGAATTGTTAATCTCTACTGAACTAAAGGTAAAAGGAGGTGTTAACTATACCAATACATGACATCATAAGGTGGAACAGAACATTTTGAGCTTTGGAGATGTAGACAGACTAAGAATAAAGGGTTACTCAAACATGTGAATGAATGTTTTTGCTGGATGCCCTCTCAGCTACCTTTCCATAGTATCTACACATAATTTCAAATTTAGCATGCTGTTTTTATTCCATTATGCACAACTTAGTACACGAAACAAGCTCGTATGAATCTTTGTTTACATGGTTGGGAGTTTGAAAAATTTGGGATAATATAGGCAACAATAAGAATACAACATTAGAACGTGACCAAAAGCTCACAAGAGTTCATTTTGTGAACAGGTCCTAACCTTTCACCTCAAAAGTGAAAAAAATATGTTGCCAACTGAATAAAAAAGTGTGTTCATTTCCTGCTGTTGTGAAGCATATGGAAACAGAACAATATTCATTTAAAGGTTCACTATGTAGGGTCCAGCATGTCTCCATGGAAATGTTATAGCTTTGTCTAGAATGTTCCACAGTACAGATTAAACCTATTCGCAGGTTACAGCACTTTACAGTTCGGATCTGTGGAGAAGCGCCTCTATTCACAGAAGGAATTATTGTATTTTTGAGCTATAGAAACACCTGTTATGAGTAAAGAGATGTTAGATGTTTAATGTCATACCATGGAACATTCCAGGCAAAGCAATAACATTTCCATAGAGATAAGCAGGTGGCTGACCCTCCACTAAAAAAGTTGCACAGTGCACCTTTAAATAAAGTCTATAAAACTGAATGCGTTTCCATTATTACCCTCATAACAAATCCAGAAGCACGTGGCTATGTGGCATAAAACTGTGGTTTTAACTTTTCTGTTTCGATGGAATCCTCCAGAAAGTCACTTTAAAGGTGCAAATTTTTCCATCTTAAAAACATGAAAAACAGAACTGGATCATTTTGTGGTGGTACAAAGTTATTCTGAGCATCCTCGTTATTCACCACAATGAATTTAGATGGTAAATTGTCACTTTTTTTTCACCTTCAAGGCTCAAAGGCATCAAGGACCCACTCACCCATTCACACGCACATTCACACACCAGTGTGTGCACACACTGGGATCGAGGTGGGTTAGGTGTCTTGCCCAAGGACACACTAACAGCATTCATCTGTGGGAGCTGGAATGAACACCGCCAACCTGAACCAACAACCTTCGGATCAGTGGAAAAACATTTTACTGACTGAGCCACTGCCGCCCCTTTATAAGCAGTTTTCACAACTTTCAGAGGCCAGAGCAGAGTTTTGCCGTGACGGTAAAACTAACAACAACTAGCATGCCAACAGTGCACTTCCTCATTATCGGACAATAAAATGCTCTGTAATTAGACGCAGGCAGTGCACAGTGGACTTATTTTGGCCTGAAGAGTTTGTTTTGCAATGGTCAAAAGTGAAGAGGGGCAAAGGGCTCTATTCTCCCGGGCCCCAGGGTCTTATAGGGGCCCATAATTGGACTCTCTTCCTATTCATTTATATCAGAGGGGGGCCCGTGTGAAGCTTCTTGCCCAGGGCCCCAAAATTTCTATCAACAGCCCTGCATTAGTACTGGGGCAAGACAATTTTTGCTAGAAAAAATATTGTGAATTAAGTAAATTAGGACAATGGCTTAAAAACTCCCATGGCCTTCTAATCCTCGGGGAGCAGTGGGAATTAATCCAACACTGCCTGGGATTTTCTGTAATATTATTGTACGATTACGCTATTAAAATATACGACCCTTAGTTTGAATAATTACAGTTTTGTATCATTAATCTAACATTATGTATGTACCTAAACAAAATACTGTCTACCATTGCTCTATTTTAAACGTCTGTTATTTGGAAACCATCTGAACTATTGACCGTAAGGAACAAGTCTGCAGTCCAAAAATATCCTGCAGAACAACTTTTACCAGCGAATGAGCTATTATCCTTTCAAAACACTACTGTAGATTGCTTTGTCAGCCAGCTTAACGCGTATTACACTCTTGTTTCACTGCTTGCATAATACTACAGTACTGGCTCTTTGCTCTTCTGTTTACACCAGCTTAGTCCAGTAATACACTAGAATACAGTTTTTAAACAGGGGGGATTATGACTAAATACCCCCTCTATGACTAAAGACTAAACCTGGACTAAACCTGGACTAAACCAGGACTAAACCAGCACTAAACCAGCGCTAAACCAGGCCTAAACCAGCACTAAAAAAGGACTAAACAAAGACTAAATTTGGACTAAACCAGCACTAAACAAAGACTAAACCAGCACTAAACCAGAACTAAACCAGCACTAAAAAAGGACTAAACAAAGACTAAACCAGGACTAAACCAGCACTAAACCAGGTCTAAACCAGGACTAAACAAAGACTAAACCTGGACTAAACCAGCACTAAACCAGCACTAAACCAGGCCTAAACCAGCACTAAAAAAGGACTAAACAAAGACTAAACCAGGACTAAACCAGCACTAAACCAGGTCTAAACCAGGACTAAACAAAGACTAAACCTGGACTAAACCAGCACTAAACAAAGACTAAACCTGGACTAAACCAGCACTAAACCAGGACTAAACAAAGACTAAACCAGCACTAAACCAGCACTAAACCAGGACTAAACCAGCACTACACCAGAACTAAACCAGCACTAAACCAGGACTAACCCAGGACTAAACAAAGACTAAACCATAACTAAACCAGCACTAAACCATCACTAAACCAGACCTAAACCAGACCTAAACCAGACCTAAACCAGACCTAAACCAGCACTAAACCAGCACTAAACCAGGACTAAACCAGGACTAAACCAGGACTAAACCAGCACTAAACCAGGACTAAACCAAGACTAAACCAGGACTAACACATGAGAACCAGAATTGGCATTTAGGTGCACTATGTAACTTCTAGAGGATTTTATTGCTTTGCCTGAAACGTTCCATAGTAAGGCATTTCAATTCTATCTCCATGGAGACAAGCAGGTGACTCCACAAGGCAAAAGTACTGGTCAGATCTGTGTAGAGGCGACAACGGTCATAGTAAGAATGTGTGAATTCATTGTATTCAAAGTATTTTTGAGCTATAAAAACACATGTACTTAAACGTCAGATAGGTTCAACATTCCAACATGCAATCCACATGATAAAACAGGAAGTAGAGCCTCTATCAAAAATGTTACACAGAGCACCTTTAATAAGATATAAACCTGGACAAAACGAGGTCTAAACCAGGATTCTTCTTGTAATAGCCTACTTTAGTTAAACTGGAGTTAACTAGAAGCAGCATCTGAACCAGGCAGGTTAATAATGAAATGAGAAAATGGACTAAACCAGAACTCACTTAAACCAGGTTTAAGGAAGGCTATTAAATAATAATAATAATAATAATAATAATAATAATAATAATAATAATAATAATAATAATAATAATAATGCATCAGTTAGCAATCATCATGCATCAGCAATTAAAGGAGCTGTATGTAACATTAAATATGGTATTATAATCACAACTGAACCTGTGTCTCCAGAGCCTTCACCTGCAGATAGAGACACATCCAAGTTTGTCTCATTCTCAGTATATGGACAGGTCTTGTCTCATGTGAAAGTTCAGAACCTCCAGAATTCCCTCCCTGAGCTGCAGAGGCTGCACTAGCACTGACTCATGACTGGTGCAGGTGCTGGAGTTTAGGTAGTGACCATTCAGATCAGAGAGACATTTTAAAGGTCCTATATTACGCAAAATGGACTCTGGACTCTATGGACTCTTGTGAGCTTTAATCCATGTTGTAATGTTATTCCCTCCTCAAAAACAGACCTGGAGTTGTGTTTTGTTTCATTCACACGTGTTTGAGTAACTCTTTATTATGAGTCTGTCTCCATCTCCAAAGCTCAGAATGCTCTGTTCCACCTTGTGATGTCATGAGAGAGACTGGCAGTTCCAGGGCTCAAATCATCCACATGATGAAATGAAATTATGAAATGAAATGAAAAATATGAAATGAAATAAAAAAAATTAAAAAAAAAAACACAGTGGAGCACTTCCTGTATGACCACATGACATCACAAGGTGGAACAGAGTTTAAGAGAATACTTCAGCCTAAATCTGCAGGGTTTGTGTGTTAAACATGTGTGAATGAAACAAAACACAACTCCAGGTCTGTTTGTGATGAGGAAACAACATTAGAACATAAATCAGACAATAGTGTCATCTGGGCCCTTTAAACAACATCAAGTTTTATGTTTTTATAATTAAGAATAAATCAGTATTACAATTGTTATCAGTAAAACCTGTGTATGATTTGAACACATTTACCTCATAATCAAAACCTTACATCCCGTTCTTTTAAACAAATAAGAAAATTAACAAACTAAAATAATGGATCTCAGTCTTTTCCAAAACTCCTGCCTGTAGACCGTTGGCATAATAGCATTAGCATAGCATTTGGCTCCATAAGTGAGTCGTTTTCCGGCTTTAGCGCACACATGAACCTTTGCTCCTGCTCCCTGTGTAACCTCATTAGCCCGTCTTAAGCCGATGGAACTTTGAGACCCGCTGAATGTTTGGCTTGTCATTTTTTCACAGTAGGCTTGGCTCACATGACGTCAAAAGTCCTGATTACAGACCTGAGGAGGACCGGCGCAGTAAACAGGGATAATATTAAAGGGCCCGTATCACGCTCTTTTCTGATCTGTGTTATAATGTTGTTTCCTCATCACAAACACACCTGGAGTTGTGTTTTGTTTCATTCACACATGTTTAACACACAAACCCTGGGTATCTCAGCCTGGGAAGTGTGAATCTCCACTGAACTAAAAGTAAAACGTAGCTGTTAACTTGAAAACTGCCGCTTCATGACATCACAAGGTGGAACAGAGCATTTTGAGCTTTAGAGATGTAGACGGACTAATAATAAAGTGTTACTCAAACATGTGAATGAAACAAACATGACTTAAAGCTCATAAGAGTCCATTTTGTGTAATATAGGCAGCGGCAAAAGGTAACAAAGTACAATTCTTTGTTATTTGTACTTTACTGAAGTACATTTACAGTGGATACTCTTTACTTTTACTTTACGACATTTGGGAGCATGTATCTGTACTTTTTACTCCAATACATTTTAAGTTGAAATGCAAACCAGACACGCCAAAACACAAAAACAGCCAGAAAAACGAACAAATCAAATGAATCACTAAAAATCAGCTGAAATATTTATCAAAATCTCTGAAAAATACTTTTACTTTTTACTCTCAAAGTACATTTTTAAACAGGTACTTTAATAGTTTTACTTAAAGGTCGCAGTAATAGTACATGTTTTTGTGGTAGTTTTGAGAAATAAAAACTTTTATGTTTGAATAAATGCAAGATACATCTGCTTAATGCCATACTGCGGAACATCCCAGGCAAAGCAGCAACATCACCATGGAAACAAGCCGATGTCGGACCCTCCACCAGGAACGTTGCGCCTTTAAGTAGATCATTTCATGTGATGCTTTTACTTGAGTCTTTTGCCCCTGTATCTCCGTACAGTACTTTTACTTAAGTAACAAAGCTGAGTACTTCATCCACTACTGCATACGGAATCTTTTTTACAGTAGGCGTCGCTCACATGACGTCAAAAGTCCCGATACTCGATTACAAACTCGTGAAGGGCCGGCGCCGTAAACAGGGGTAATATTCAACACTGCCAAAAATACAACATGACCGATCAAAACGGCACCTGTCACTGCTGTCCATCTGTCACGTGGACGCGCTTCCCCCAACAAAATGGCAGACTAAACATATTAGGGGCCCCCGGGTCTGGTTACAGCAGGGGAGTCCAGTCAGGGGGGCCCCAAAACTGACACATGCTAATTTGGTCATTGCGCATCACATGGTCCATCGTAAACAAAATGAATATAGAAAAAAAGAATAGAAAATGTTGAATATTGAAATGAATTTGTGAATTTGTGCATTCGGCGAGTTATTTTTAACATAATACAAGTAGTAGGGTTATTAAATGAATGAACGTTGCCTGAATAGCCTAAAATGAGGACGATTTAATGTTGAAAATCACAGTTTTATCGAAATAAAGAGTGTGTTTTTTATTTTCATGTAGTATCGGAATCGGTATTGAGTATCAAGTTCATTCTATAGGTAGTATTGAAATGTTTGTATCATCAAAACGCTAATCTATCTTAAAAGTACACATTTAGTCTTAGGGTTTGATAGTACATTAATCCCTAAATAAACATTTTACCATTTAAATCTTTCTTTTTCAGAAAACATTCCAGAATCCACAAATTGTGCAATAACGACATAGACAAAAACTGTTTATCTGTCATTTATTTTATTAAAAAGACCAGGGTGCAAATATGAAATTAAAAAAAATAAAGACAAGCATATAATTTTTAAGCATTTAATACAAACTTAACAATATAAACTATTTCAGTCCCTCTTGACATGTAAGACACTGACTCAAAATACTTTGTTATACCGTATTTTTATCAAGTATTGCACAATGTAGGTACAAAATTAATATTCATACGATTACATTTTGTCCATAGTATAGCAAAAATCTGTTTAAACTCTTAACAGAAAATACAATTCATCTTTCAGAAAAAAGCAAATGTTCCTACACTTTGAGTTCCACCACTAAGGAACACTGTACACAATCTTTAGAATAGTTCATGTATCTTTAAAGATGATTTAACAATTATCTTCTTAAAAAAAGAAAAATAAGGAAAAGCTGCTGCAGCCATCACAGATCACTGGAGTAGTAAAAAGATATAAATGCAACACCATGTCATAGAAACAATATATACTCTGATATCATACAAACTCTGTACTAAATTAAATTATACAGTTAGAAAAAGACCAAGTAACCCCACTTAGTAGTGCCAATTCATAAAAATCTGCCTTACCACCTCTGAAATACTGTGAGAGGCCCAAACTTGAAGCTTGTATATTTTTTCTTTTTTGTTTTTTTGTTTTGTTTTGTTTTTTTTAAGTGTTTTTCAATGTAGTAAAAAACTTTGTGCTTAGTTGGCAAAAAGGAAAAGAAAAACAACAATGCATGTCGAGTAACCAAGCTTGGATGTGTTTATACAAGCTTCTAGTCGAAACAAACTCAAGGGAGTGCTGTAGAAAAATCACCCTTGGGCACATGCTCTTTGACTGCCAACATCGCCTTCATAAGTCCGGTTTTCTGTATGTGCGCGTTTGTTTTTCCTTCACTTTGAGCCTGCGTCGTTCATAAATATAACCACGGTGCGTTTTTAGTTCGCCATGACCGGCTGGAATTGCTGGTTGGAATACTGCATGTTGCCCAGGCTGAAGTTGAGACCATCCACTAGGGACTTATCGTTGAGGCTCCCGTATGCCGCGAACATGTCAAAGGCGTTGTTGTACGGCAGGTGCCCCAACCCCAGAGAGCCCTCCCCCGGAAACACCGCGCCCGGACTGAGCTGCCCCGGGAGGCTTGGCGGAAACACGAACTCCTTAGCGTTGGGAGAGAGCGCGGATGGCTTCGGTTGCTGGCCCAAGCCGTACAGCGAGTGCATGGAGGTGGACATGGCTTTCTGTTTGAGCAGCGTGTTCACATTCAGGCCCAGGTTATGGGTGGGGGAGGTGCGCGCCGCTTTGCTACTGCTGCCGTTGCTGCCGTTGCCGGTGTTATTGTTGTTGTTACCGCGCCCGCTGCTTTTCATTTTAGTGGAGCCGAATTTTGTGGCGGCGAAGGAGGCGGTGGTGAAGGTTAGGGGTTGAGTGGAGCGTGGCATGAAGGAGGGGCTGACGGCTGCGGACTGGCCGAAGGGGGGAGACGGCGAGCTGGATTCGGACGACGCTCCCACCGGGTCACTGATCGGCATGAAGACCTGCGCCTCCGGGTTAAAGCTGTTCTTGATCTCTCGGTCCAGCTCGGAGCCGTTCTCGTTGTTGTCGTCCACGTACAGCACCTTGACCGGCCCCTTCTCGCCAATCTGGTAAGACACCTCGAAGGGGTCGATCCACACGCTAAGGTCCTGAGGGAGGTTATTCCGTACGTCGTCGATGTCCAGGCCGCTCTCTTTGGCGGCCTGCTCCACCACGGGGTCCACCTTCTCCCCTACGTGGATGCAGCGGTAGCCCGACCCCTTGTATGGCTTGTCCGGGTACCAGTGGCCCTCATACTTCCTCTTCAGCTGCCTCTCCAACTCCTCTCCAAATATATTCACACGCCGCCGAGGGAGTTTGTTGTATAAATAGGAGATTATAAAATTGAGTGCTACTTGGATTTCCAGCTGCATAGCTTCTTCAGTGGCGTCACAGAGTTGCTTGTTTTGAGCAAGGCAAAAAGCTCCAAGGCCGCCGTGATCAGTGTAGTGACAAGATTCAGAGGAAGTGCCAGTGGCCCAGGGGAATAATCCTTTCTTCAGCAGGTTCAGTTCTTGAATCCTGAAAAAATACAAATAAAAAAGGTCAGAAAATGTGTACATTTCAAATAGTACTTAATTATTCTTAACTTATAGCCTATATGAGGCTTAATACAAGGTAATAAGCCAAAGTGTTATAATAGAAAGAGATGAAGCTAAACTTAGCTAGAGAAAGCTAAGCTGATCCACTCTGCAGCAGGCCTTACAGCTTAGTTAACATACTGGGTAGCCGCAGAAAAAGCCTTAAAGCCTAGTCTAATTATACTAAATGACAGGTAGGCTACACTCTCAATGTTTTTTCTCTTCTGCGGGGAATGAAATAACCCTGACACCATCTCCACACATGATGATCATGTCAAATATGAGCGTCACTAAAACATAGAGAGAGCCAGAGGAATAATGTGTCTCTTTAATGACATCTCATTTGAGTGAAATCGTGGTGCTCAGCGTTCACAGCTCACTTCCCCCTCTCTGCTGCAGTTGCTGCATCTCAGCTGCACAATCTCCATGGCTATAAATAAAGCTGCACTGACTCAGACGGTGTCAGCAGAGTGCTCCCAGCGGCTCCTGTGACAGAGCACCCGGGGCTGACCTCTGCGCAGAGCGCAGGGCGCAGGGTGGAGGTGGAGGTGGGGGGTGGAGGGCAGCTGTCAATAGTCACAAGGCTTTGGATGGACTCATTCTCACACGGGACATGTCCAAACAAAAGCCTGCGCTTACAGCCTATTGAAAAGTGGGTGTTTTCTGACAGGGCTATTCTAGCGCCTTCCTCTGCTCCGCGATCACGTACGACGTGCGACGTGAATTGCTATTACATAATCATCATTCAAAGTCCAACCACGGCCACGGGTTTAACTCCAGCACAGGCGGGCGGCTTTTACATCCAGGCGGAGACATCACAGCTCCATTAGTTTATCTGCGTATCATTTGTACAAGAGCCAACCTGACACTGGACCAGATCCAGGGTGTGATCGGACTCAGACCGGGCCGAGAGGCCGTGCAGACAGCGCACAGCACAGGGTTAATGAATAGCCCTGCTTATCAATGCTCTTTGCTTCGATGACACGCCAAGAAAAGACCTAAGGGACACGGAATTAACATGTCCATCGACGACAGCAATAAAACTGACGCGTGTATCGATCGAAGAGCACGTAGTTACATTATAATTACCACTCCTGTTGTGTTACAAATGGAATATTCTACTGACTGTATGGCAGTCACGCGGTTTGACACCTCAAAAAGCACAGAATGATTCTGTGATCGTGTGATTGCACGATACGAGATGAAAATGATGACAAAGGGCTTGTCACATAGAAAACACTTACATGGAAAATGTCCAGCAGCTCCGTTTGCAGAAGATAATCCGCCTCCGTGAGGAATTCACAGCCACAAAAGAGGTGAATAAAAGGTTACAGTGTTATAATGCTCCAGGCGACAGTGTTGTGGTGGGGTAAAGGTGGTAAAGCCAAACTCCGTGCGTCCGTTTCTACGGAACTCCCCACAGCCTGGGAGTTTACAACTCTGCCCTTTAAAACACTGCTGCGCTCTATTTATACCAACCCTCCGCCACGGACACGGTGGAGGTGGTGATGCGGCTCGCAGAGGTCAACACCCAGTGCGGCCTTCCTATTGGTCCGACCCGTTTTCGTCACGCATACCCACTGCCAGCTCGGCTCGTGATTGGTCAGTTTCCCCGTCCGTCCACTGTGAGGTTCTATTTACGGTAGTGCTTTGCCTTTCATGTGCTGTGGACTACTTTTTGAAGGAGACTTGGGTTAAAATGTCCTCTGAAAGCCCTGCGGGAAGAAAAAGTATTACAGTTACACAACAAACATTATGTCCATTAAACACGACTATTACACGAGAATAAAGACGCGCGTTTACTACCCGTACTACACCGTGCCTGTCCTTCACTGCATTATTGAAGCTGGATCCTGCTCATGCATGTTACATTAGGCTGTAGGAAACACTGCGTGATCGCGGTGTCTAATGTCTAATCCTTTGGCCTGCTGGAGATGTGAGCATAAATCAGCCTTTCTTGTAGCAGCTCGGAGCATAAACAGACCCTCCTCCTCCTACTCTTCCTCCTCCTCCGCATGAGCAGCAGCAGCTCGTGTGGCGGAGGGGCACACCTGTCCCCGGCCGTGTCTCCCTCTTCTCCTCCGTGACATTTTGATGGTCTCTGAGGCAGCTGGAGAGACAGGTCCTCCCCATGACTGCTGCTCCTGCCTCTGCCTGCCACTCACAAGCACATTTTCATACATCATATTGATACTTGGCAGCTGAAGGTATCAACATTCCCCGGGCTGTGATGCTAACTAAACGCACTGCTCTGTCAGTACCTCTATTAGACGTTAATCTGATCTTTATTTCACCACAATCTGACCTGAAAGAGCTGGTGTAGTTGGGACTACGACAGGTGTTTTTCAGTTAGTCACTCTCACTACAACATACTGTACGTTTAATGCCATACTGTGGAATCTTCTAGTCAAGAAGGTTCAAGTTTGTAGAGATGGAAGCCCACACGTGTTTCTTTGTTTGTCAATGCAATAAAAAAAAAAAAAATAAATAAACAGCTTTTACTTCAGTGTATTTTTCGACTAAAAATGAACATACTGTGGCTTTAACATTAATATATTTAAGATTTTACAAAAATTCATAGATGATTTTTTTTTTTTTTTTTTCATTTTACTTCCTGATTGGACATGGGAAGCGTGACATACATAAGGTTCAGTTCTGTTACCGTCCTAGCAACCACAACGCCTGCAAAGGAAAAAACATATTTGCCTTCCTTCATCGTAAACTGTCTCTGCATTTCGGTTGGAATTTTCCGCGTTGATGACATAGGTGGAGTTATTCAGTCTCAGAACACAGTGCTACTTCCTGTATTTTTGTATTTTCTTCTAAACTTTTCTTTTTTTTTACTCCACAAACTTCCACTTAATAGACAGACATATAGACATATTTACCACAAGTACTATCGCGCCAAACCAAGTCAGAATTACCAAAACATGAAAACGTGCACTTTAAGAAGGACTTTAGTCTGGTTTTATTCTTCTTTGTTCTGGTTTATACGGTTGTAGTCCAGGTTTAGTTGTGGCTTCTTCACACTTTTGGAGTTAAATAACTAAACCTGGAATAGCCCTGGACTAGACTGGGACCAAAACAAGTCTTCATCAGGACTAAATAGCTCAAATCAAGACCTAAGATTGCCTAGTCTGGTTTTAGTCCTGCTTTAGTCCTTGTTCAATGGTCAATATATGTTTACACTTGCACAATCACCACATTAAAATAGGTTATAAACTGGGATTAAATCTGGAGCTAAACCAGGACTAGAGCAAGACTAAACCTGGCCTACAGCAGGACTAAACCTGGCCTACAGCAGGACTAAACCTGGACTAGAGCAGGACTAAACCTGGACTAGAGCAGGACAGGACTAAACCAGCACTAGAGCAGGACAGTACTAAACCTGGCCTACAGCAGGACTAAAGCAGGACTAAACCTGACCTACAGCAGGACTAAAGCAGGACTAAACCTGACCTACAGCAGGACTAAACCAGGACTAAACCTGGACTAGAGCAGGACAGGACTAAACCAGCACTAGAGCAGGACTAAACCTGGACTAGAGCAGGACAGGACTAAACCAAGACTAGAGCAGGACAGGACTAAACCTGGCCTACAGCAGGACTAAAGCAGGACTAGAGCAGGACTAAACCTGGCCTACAGCAGGACTAAAGCAGGACTAGAGCAGGACTAAACCTGGCCTACAGCAGGACTAAAGCAGGACTAGAGCAGGACTAAACCTGGCCTACAGCAGGACTAAACCTGGACTAGAGCTGGACTAAACCAAGACTAGAGCAGGACAGGACTAAACCTGGCCTACAGCAGGATTAAACCAGGACTAAAGCACGACTAAACCTGGCCTACAGCAGGACTAAACCAGGACTAGAGCAGGACTAAACCAGGACTAGAGCAGGACTAAACCTGGACTAGAGCAGGACTAAACCAAGACTAGAGCAGGACAGGACTAAACCTGGCCTACAGCAGGACTAAAGCAGGACTAAACCTGGCCTACAGCAGGACTAAAGCAGGACTAAACCTGACCTACAGCAGGACTAAACCAGGACTAAAGCAGGACTAAACCTGGCCTACAGCAGGACTAAAGCAGGACTAAACCTGGCCTACGGCAGGACTAAACCAGAACTAGAGCAGGACTAAACCTGGACTAGAGCAGGACTAAACCAAGGTTAGAGCAGGACTAAACCTGGACTAGAGCAGGACTAAACCAAGGTTAGAGCAGGACTAAACCTGGACTAGAGCAGGACTAAACCTGGACTAGAGCAGGACTAAACCTGGACTAGAGCAGGACAGGACTGAACCTGGCCTACAGCAGGACTAAAGCAGGACTAGAGCAGGACTAAATAGGACTAGAGGAGGACTAAACCAGGACTAGAGCAGGACTAAACCTGGACTAGAGCAGGACTAAACCAAAACTAGAGCAGGACAGGACTGAACCTGGCCTACAGCAGGACTAAAGCAGGACTAGAGCAGGACTAAATAGGACTAGAGGAGGACTAAACCAGGACTAGAGCAGGACTAAACCTGGACTAGAGCAGGACTAAACCTGGACTAGAGCAGGACTAAACCTGGACTAGAGCAGGACTAAACCCGGACTAGAGCAGGACTAAAGCCGGACTAGAGCAGGACTAAACCTGGACTAGAGCAGGACTAAACCCAGACTAGAGCAGGACTAAAGCCGGACTACCGCAGGACTAAACCTGGATTAGAGCACTAAACCTGAACATCTGTTCTAATGTTGTTTCCTCAACACAAACAGACCTGGAGTTGTGTTTTGTTTCATTCACACAAACCATGTCCTTCTCTCAAACAGAAAACACCCTGTTCCACTTTGTGATGTCATGTGGTACAGGAAGCGCTCCACTGTGTTTTTAAACTCCATAAACCTTCACTAGAATCATCTGTCTCTACTGAACTAAAGGTACAAGGTAGCTGTTCACTTAAAAACTACAACTATGTGACATCACAAGGTGGAACAGAGCATTTGGAGCTTTGGAGATGTGGACAGACTAATAATAAAGAGTTACTCAAACAGGAATGGAACAAAACACAACTCCAGGCATGTTTCTGAAGACGACTGTTTCTGATAAACTTGGCCTGTAAACAACTTGGTTTAGACCCACTTTCGTCTCAGTTGCCCCTGTTTGGGTTTAGTCCAGATATAGTCTTGGTTGAGTCCTTATCCCCATGACAACCAAACATTCTCCTGTATTAAATTTGCACAATAAAGTCACATAAATTATAAAACCAGCCTGAAATGTCACACGAGCCATCTTGGAAAATGCTTAGGCGTATGTTTTGACGACGTAAACATTTCTCGCTTGGAACAAGGTGATTTAAAGGAGATCTGCGCCGGCGTGGAGAGAGAGAGGAATAAATGGTCGATTTAATTTCAGTATCAAATTGTCTGGGTCGATATTAATTCACTTGTGGAGTCAATAACGCACAAAGACAGAAAACATGGCTATATGAAGTACAGTGTTTCATGATGATTAAATGCTTCAAGGAGATTAAACGCTAGTTATATGCTCTGTACAACCATACATAAGGTATATTATATAAAACGTAGCATTATAAAAACTAAACTCAAGATTTAAAGGTTCTATATTATGCAAATTTGACTCTTGTGAGCTTTAAGTCGTGTTAGAATGTTGTTCCCTCCTCAAAAACAGACCTGGAGTTGTGTTTTGTTTCATTCACACATGTTTGAGTAATCCTGCATTATTATTACATATTTATATTTAATCAACTTGCATCTATAGATTTATATTTACATCGTAATTTCAAAGGCTCCTTTTTTTAGCACCTACACACACCAAACTTTCCAAGATTTTGACTAAAAATACCAAAGGATTTTCATTCCAAGTCTGGTTTATTAAAGTTTTAACTCTAAAAATGAGTAAAAATTAGATTTTTTTTAAGGCAAATTATCAGTCAGATCAATAGTTTACTCAAATACTGAATAAGCTATCCAAACTCCTCTCTGTATTTTTATCTAATATGACAAAAAAAGACGGAAGAACTTTAAACCTGGCTCGTTTCATGTTTCTGTTTGGAATGTGCCAAAAATGGTCAATTTTGGTCGTTTTTACACAGGAAATTCCTGATTTTTATATGAAAACATGACAAAATGAAAAGCTTACATTTATATAAGTAAACCACACAACAAGTTTCAAATTGATACAATTAAGACTTTTTTCCTATTCACCTGCATTGTCTCGCCGTATTAAAGGTGCACTGCGTTACTTTTCTGCATGGTGGAGGGTAGTAATGTAACAATAATCCAAATATCATGATATTGTATCGTCAAAGGTGTCACAATAATATCGTGGGCTGTCACAATATATCGAAGTTCCTTTGCTTAAATGCATTGTTTTATAGTAGCAACAGCTCATAAACGTAGGGGGGACTACATATCCCATGATTCCTTTCAGCGCACACATGAAGAAATATGTTTTTTTACTTGAATTAGAAAAAGTTTGTCAAGGCATTTTAAAAACAAACAGTATCCTATCTACAACTACATTAACCTCTCCAAAATATCGCAATAAATATCGTATCGTAAGATTTCGTGAAAATATCGTCGCCATGGAGATGTTATTGCTTTGCCTGGAATGTTCCATGGTATGACATTAAACGTATCCATCTTGCATTTATTCATTACAGGTGTTTCTGTTGCTCAAAAATACAATCATTCCTTCGGTGAAAAGGGGCGCCTCTCCACAGATCTGAACTGTAATGTAGCGTAGCGTAATCTATACTGTGGAACATTCCAGACAAAGCAATAACATCTCCATGGAGAAAAGCATTTGAAGTCCAGAAGAGTTACACAGTGCACGTTTAAGTTAGGCTACATCACGCAAAACAAACATGTAGGCTATGCTAGCACAATTTCAGACTAGGTTTACCTCAGATGCCCTTCCTCTTTATTCACCAGGCTTGGCACCAGCACAATGAGCATATATTTGCATTGAAATAATGGTGAATAGAAAAGCCAAGGTTAAGGAGTGGAGTGGAGATCAGCATGTACACAAAAGAGTTATGGCAAACAATGTTTACATATACAGCTTATATATACATAAACTTTATGTACGTTTAAGCCATTTCTTGAATAGTTAACACAATAAAACCGCTCACTCTATAGGGTGACCGGATTTTCAGAATTAAAAACTGGGACACACCTGGGTTGGGATGGTTGGTATAAATAAAACTGTGAAAAGAGTGCGTAACATTGTCCATTCTCCACTCACTTGTGCGTCAGTCATAATCTGAGGGACTGTTGGTGCATTTTTTTTTTTTTTTTTTGGTCTTATGGTCATTTTCAAGCATGGTTTCTATATTTTAGCTAAAAAAAATAACAATATATTCCCTTCTTTACTGTTGGTGTAGATCATATTGGTCAGAAATGGGGACACCTGGGACATTTCTTGTATAAAACTGGGACAAATCAGTGGTTTTGAATAAATCTGCTGGGACAGGGGACACGGGGCTCAAAACTGGGACTGTCCCAGGTAAATTGGGACGTCTGGTCACTCAAGGCTATATTGTTTTCTGATCTGTGTTAGAATGTTGTTTCCTCATCACAGACCTGGAGTTGTGTTTTGTTTCATTCACTCATGTTTAACACACAAACCCTGCAGATTTAGGCTGAGTTTTCCTCTCAAACGCAAAACACTCTATTCCACCTTGTGATGTCATGTGGTAATACTAGGGTGACCAGATTTTCAAAACACTCTCGGTTTGTGGTGGTTGGTGATAATAAAATTGTGAAACGAGTGCGTAATTAAGGAAAACTGTTCTGCACTCGGCCCATTCATGACGAACATGAGTCAGCATAGTCACATTTTGTGTTTTGGTAATTTTTAAGCAAATTTTCTGTATTTTACCAAAACAAGTGACAATTTATGCCTCTTTTTATTGTTGGCGGGTATCAAATTGGTCAAAAATAGGGACACCTGGGACATTTCTTGAATAAAAAATGGGACAAATCACTATGTTACAATGTTGTTTCCTCCACAAAACCAGACCTGGAGTTGTGTTTTGTTTTGTTCACACGTTTGAGTAATCCTGCATTATTAGTCTCCAAAGCTCAAAATGCTCTGCTCCACCTTGTGATGTCATGAAGTGGTAGTTTTCAAGTGAACAGCTGCTTTTACCTTTAGTAATTCCAGGGCTGAAATGATCCATATGATAATAGTGAAGATGTGTGGAGTTTAAAAACCAGTATTACCTAGAGTGACCAGACGTCCCTCTTTACCCGGGACAGTCCCAGTTTTAAGCCCTGTGTCCCCTGTCCCAGCAGATTTTTCCAAAACCACTGATTTGTCACAGTTTTTTCCAAGAAATGTGAGTTCTTTTCTCAAACAGGAAACACTCTGTTCCACCTTGTGATGTCATCAAGCGGTAGTTTAGAAGCTACTTTTTACCTTTTGTTCGGTTAGGGTTAGTAATTCTAGTGAAGGTGTGTGGAGTTTAAAAACACTGTGACACACTTCCTGTATTACCACATGACATCACAAGGTGGAACTCTGCCTAAATCTGCAGGGTTTGTGTGTTAAACATGTGTGAATGAAACAAAACACAACTCCAGGTCTGTTTGTGACGACATTACAGTATAACATAAATCAGAAAATAGCATAATATGAGCCTTTAAACCATTGCTAAAACATCTCAGTAAGTACTTTCCAGGAATAGTAAGCACAGTGGCGAGCTCCGGAGGCCAGCAGATTGTTTCCTGGCGGGGGAGAGGCGCTAGTCCCCCCGGTTCACTGGGGGTGCCGCCTGATGGATGACCAAACCCTCCATGAGACCAGTGTACACAGAGACCAGGCCGGGTACACTGCTGGCCTTTTGTCAAGCACGTGAGGGACGAGCAGATGTACAGAGTTTGTGATCTGAAGACTGTAGATCCCCTGTCAATAAAAACACTAGAGTTGTCAAAAGAAAATCGCATTCTTACGTACTTACTTTGTTCTCCAATTTTATTCTTAAAGAGCTCATATTCCACTATTTTCTGATCTCTGTTATAATGTTGTTTCCTCATTGCAAACAGACCTGGAGTTGTGTTTTGTTTCATTCTTTCACGTTTACGCTGAGTTCTTGTCTCAAACTGAAAACACTCTGTTCCACCTTGTGATGTCATGTGGGAATACAGGAAGTGCGCCACTATGTTTTTAAACTCACCTTCACTTGAATCATTTGGATCATTTCAGCCCTGGAATTGCCGATCTCTACTGAACTTATAAAGTAAAACATAGCTGTTAACTTGAAAACTACCACTTCATGACGTCACAAGTTGGAACAGAGCACTGAGATGTACCTAGACTAATAAACCAGGATTACTTAAACATGTGTGGTATGTTTTGGCGAAGGTAACAGCATTATAACATGGCAAAAAACTCTCAAGAGTCTATTTTGTGTATTATAGAACCTTTAATTTGTGATACGTGTAGGATTCTCGATAGGAGGGGGACGACAACATAAAGCGTAAAGGGATAGGGTGGAATCTTTTCTTTTACTTGTAATATTGTAATTCAATGTCCAACATAATGATTAATGGGTGTCGTAAATTATAACTACATAGCAGACACAAGTACAATAGGTGTTCTTTAAAAACATATGAAGTATTTTATTTGGCGTATCCACATGAAACAAAATTGCCACTACAAGTAGATTTAATATGTTCTTTATTACAAACGAATTCTTGTGAAAGGTATTTTCTCTTCACTTACAAAGACATGTCTGTTGTCAGCTTAAGGGACTTTAAGCCACTAAATAAATACAGCAAGTATGGGGATCTAATCTCCAGCAAACAATGAGAATGTTGATCCACATTTGAGGATTTTCTCTTTAAATATTACAGTGAATTCATAACAGTGATATACGCCTAGATGACACTGCACAGGACCAGTCACAAATGGATCAAGCTGTGGTAACAACGGTATCAGGGGTGTCATTAGAGCTGTAGGTCCTTGAATGGGTTAAAATCTTACCTCGGTGGAGAGCAGCAATGTGTAGCAGTAAATAATGTTATAGCTCCATCTCCTTGCAGCCTTTGGTGTGCCGCAAGGCTCGATTCTCAGGCCCCTGCTGTTCACACTGTATATTTATGCTTTCCCTTCTGTGTGCAGTGCTAAAATAATCATGTTTGCCGATGAATCTGTGGCATATAGTCATGGTAAAACTGTGCGCCAAGTTGCCCAAAAACTATCAGAGGAGATGACTAAGGTTTCTGCTTCGTTAAAAAAAACACTATGTTTTTTACAAATTATCACGAATCTCAAAACTTTCCTGACATTCTGATAGAAGGGCAGAAGAATATTAATGTTGATCAGGTGAAATATCTAGGAGTTATTCTGGAACCAAATTTATGTTTTAAAAAGCACATTAAAAAGTTAGCAAACACTATCTAACATGGCCAATTTCAGATACATCAGAAACTCCCTATTGAAGCCTCAGTTTGTCTAAATGCAGTGATAATTCCACATTTTCTTTACTGCATAACAAGTTGGTCACAGGCTTGTAAATCAGCCCTGAGAGCTCTAGAATCATCATATAAAAGCACTCTCAAGAGCCATGACAAGACAAGTTGGCTATTCTTGTGAAACGCGACATTTAAAGTTTTGAAAACCTGATGATGTATGCCAGGGGTCTCCAGCCTTTTTCCTTTGGTGAGCTACTCTTACAAAACTAAAATGCCAGAGAGCTACTCATTTTAGCGGTCGCAAGAAATGGAGTAAATATAAGAGCCTTAGATGGGGTACAGATTGATATTATCCATTTATTAGTGCGCAAAGATAGGCATCAGAATGATACATTTGCAATAGTAATAGGCATTTAATCAAATCAAATTTTAGTTATTCAGCACAATATGTGTAATTCAGAAATTCCTTGGCAAGCTGCTTGGATGGGGGTGGAGAGCTACTGGTAGCTACCGAGCTACAGGTTGGAGACCCCTGATGTATGCAAATGTTTGTCTTCTGTATAAGATCACACATGAGATTGCTGCTCCTCCGTTAAAACCGTTTGAGCTCTGAAACCATCACCCGAGCCACTTTATCTACAGTGCATGGCGAGTGCAGGATCCCCAAACGCAGGACAGCATTTGGAAATTAAATCTTTCCACGCACGGCCGTCCGTCAGTGGAACATGTTACTAACAGAACTGATCACATTCACTATGACACATTCTCACGCCAAACCTGCGCCCATAATGTGGACCGATGTGTGTCTGCAGAGAGTGTGATGTTCAGGAGTGAATTCATTGAAAGATTTTCATAATGGGTGATAATTTAAAGGTGCTGAGAGAATTGAGTGTGAATACTGAAAGAGAATTTTTATGATGAGCCGGTCATTATAAAGACATTCTCTTTGTATGTTTGATTTTATGAACTATAATATGAGCCTGCCCAGAGACGACAGGTGGAAATGAGATCTAGTTGTCACATTTAGAGCAGAGGGAGGACCCAAAATGCAGGACTGCATTTTCAAAGTTCTTTAATATAACAAATAATGACCAAACTCAAAAATCCAAACAGACGTGACACTGATAATGAACCAACAAAGGGCAGAGGAGAACACAGGGTATATACGCACACAGATGATTGAGACACAGGTGAGACACATTAGGGCGGGGCAAACAATCAGTACAACTGGAGGTAAAACTCAACCACACACAGCTCGAGAAATAACAAAATAAAGCCGGGTCAAGAATAAAATAATTCAATAAAAATTAACACCATGACACTAGTGCTACAACCTGGCACAAAGCACCTGTCCTGTTAAGGTTCATGTGTATTGTGCACTGTCATTGTCTTATTAAATACATAAACCCCACTAAACTAATTGGTTGATGGAGTCTTAGTCTGCCAATTTGTGATTTATTTTGTCCCTGGGAGCATGTGAAACCAAACGATCAGACACCAAATAGGCTATGTTTCCCTTTTTCACAAGCTTCTTTCAGTTTACGTAAAAACTCACCTTCGTTTTTGCCGAACAGCCTGTGAGAAGTCCTCATGAATACACACTCCAGGGTCAGCCTTCCTCAGTTCTTTTTGACTCTTTAAAACCAGCTCTCTGTTAGTCTTTATTAGTCAACTGATCATTTGATTTAGATCAGGGGTCCAAACTTTTTTCATCACCAGATCTCGAAAAACAGAAGAAGCAGAGTGAATAATTGAAATATGTGCATTTATAACAGCTTAGAACGAGCCATCAGACCTTTTTTCATTTTTAGATCCTCAATAGGACACGCTAAATCAGGCATGTCCAAAATGCTCTAGCTTTAGTAGTGGTAAATGAACATCTCCTTTTACCTTTAGTTCAGTAGACATTGGCAATTCCAGGGCTGAAATCATCCAAATGATTCAAGAAGGTGAAGGTTAAATATGCAGAGTTTTAGTGTTAAAAGTGTGTGAATGAAACAAAACACAACTCCAGGTCTGTTTTTGACAAGGAAACAACTTTATAACAGCGCAATATGGACCATTTAAACGTTAAACTCAAATACAAAAATAGCAGGCTTATAAATGGTTACGTGTCCACGTCCAGTCTCTTCTCTCTCCGTGGATTGAATATTCTTTGTGGTGTATAAGCTGCTCCTCTCCGTGCCTATACATCTGCTCGGGCCGCTCCTTGAATCTCATTTAAACAGAGGATAAATGTGAGCCTGTGTGGAACAAGGCTCTTTACGGCTCTTCAGTTGAAATACAGTGTCAGGAGGTATGGCTCTCTGTTAGCGTGAGGGGTAAAGCTGGAGCCACAGCACGTTCAGATTTGCTTACCACGCTCACTGGAATTTAGAGCTTCACGGACGCACACACGCACACACAGGCAGATGCTGTTTTCTCTTGTTGTACTGTATATTTCATAGTGTGGAGTTGCGGAGTTCAAACGCTTTCCTAGTTGCATTAAACGCGCTATGGAAACGCTTCCGTACAAGCAGCTGGTTCTTCTGACTAAAGATCTGGAGATGGGCCCCTGTGCGCTGTGCTGTGCTGTGGCTTTGGACTGAAGGACGGGTCAAAGGCAGAGAACACATTTCAGTATTTAGCAGAAACAAATCCTAACCCGCAGATAGAGAACACATACATTTTAGGTTTAAACCATCTGGATTTCAGCTTTGAAAGACAAATTCATTCTGCTTTTTGACTGGATAGTCGTCTTGAGAACCAAAACACCAAATTAACATAAACAACAATTAATTAACATAAATCTGCATTATAATTGTTACTAGTTAGAGCAGCTTGGAAGCTATCAGTAGCTCGCCACATTTTTCCAAGTAGCTCGCCAAGGGATTTCTGAATTATATGAATTGATTGAATGTGATTAATTATCTGTGAATCACCTATAGCTTTGTGCACTAATAAATGGATAATGCGCTGACTGTTGCTCATCTAAGGCTCGCTGTGGCTCTTAAAAGTCCTATATTACACAAAACGGACTCTTGTGAGCTTTAAGTCATGTTCTAATGTTGTTACCTCCTCATAAACAGACCTGGAGTTGTGTTTTGTTTCATTCACACATGTTTAAGTAACCCTTTATTATTAGTCTGTCCACATCTCCAAAGCTCAAAATGCTCTGTTCCACCGTGTGATGTCATGAAGCTCTTTGTACCTTTAGCTCAACAGAGATTGGAAATTCACAGTGGAGCACTTCCTGAACATACCTAGGGTTGTGTTTTGTTTCATTCACACATGTTTAACACACAAACCTGCATATTTAGGTTGAGTTCTTCTCTCAAACAGAAAACACTCTGTTCCACCTTGTGATGTCATAAGGTAACACAGGAAGTGCTCCACTGTGTTTTTAAACTCCATACACCTTCACTAGAATCATTTGGATAATTTCAACCGTGGAATTGCCAATCTCTACTGAACTAAAGGAAAAAGGAAGCTGTTGAAGATGACCATGTCATGACATCACAAGGTGGGAGAGACAATAATAATAAAGGATTACTCAAACATGTGTGAATGAAAAACATAACTCCAGGTCTGTTTTTGATGAGGGAACAACATTCTAACCATATTATTACAAAATGTAGGACTTAAACCATTAACCAACTCACTGGGTTCATTCATTTAATATGCATTTTACCATTTTTGTATCAGTGTTAACCGATAAAAAAAAAACAAATCCTCACTTTCAGTCTTCGCATGCTTCGCTATCACCACGGCCAGCTTTTTATTTCAGTCTCGATTCCATCTCTCAGCACGAAGCATGCGTTTAATCATCTTGTATGTATTTTCTATAGGGCTCTTTGTGTATAGATACTGAGGAGGAAGCATGACTAGAATAACATTTGTCTAACTATCTGACCACCGGAACATCACGGATACCATAATGAGGCCCCGGTCATCCATGTGTGAGAAGAACACGTAATTAGCCTAGCGCGTGCACTGTAAACACGCTAATGGAAGATAACACTGGCTCTTTATGCAGACTCATGTTATAGTGGGCTGTACTGGATTATTTATGCATTTTATATGATCTATATGTTGAGTTAAAGGGGTATTGTGTAACTTTTCTGGTGGAGGATCCTGCAAATGCTTGTCTCCATGGAGATGTTATTGCTTTGTCTGGAATGTTTCACAGTATGGCATTAAACCTTTCTATCTTCATGGAGACCAAACCAGACCAAGTTACAACTATAAAACCACCTGTAAATGAATAAATGTAAAGTAGAGCTGTTTAATGTCACACTGTGGAACATTCCACACCAAGCAATGACATATCTATAGAAACAAACGATCAAAAAGTTACATAGTGCACCTTTAAGTTGTATGTCTTTTCATCAGTCCCACTCTCCAGTCCCACTCTGTGACGTCATCAAGTGGAAACACGTGAAACTCCTCTGTGTTTTCGTAAAGGTTCAGTCTGTAACTTTCTAGAGGTGGCACCACATGACCTGAAAGTAAAACCATAAATCTCCATTCCCCACGGAGATAGATATGTTTAATGCCATACTGTGGAATATTATACCCAAAGGAACAACATTTCCATGGAAACGAGCAACAGAATGTCCTGCTCCAGACCAAATAAAAGTCGGGTTTGTGGAGACGCAAGTTCACTCACAGAAAGGACACATGTTTTTTAGTGCAATAAACAAACAAACATAAACATGCTTCTATTTTAGTCAATTTTTTGCCCAAAAAGTTACAGTGAAGCTTTAAATATAAATTATATTGTTTGTTTATTTGTTCTTTTTTTAAACACAACATAACAAGAGCAAAAAGCAGTGTGATTGGTCAAACACTTCAGACTCCGCCCCTGCAGCAAGCTGTTTGTAATCAGATATGCCTGGCTGTAATGAGGGCAATCTTGTGTGATGTCACATAGTACTTGAAATTGCAGAGGCCACTGAATAGGGTGACCAGATTTTCAGAATTCAAAACTGGGACACACTCGGGTTGGGATGGTTGGTATGACTAAAACTGTGAAAAGAGTGTGTAACATTGTGGATTCTCGTATCAGTTATAACCTGAGGGACTTCTGTCACTGCATTTTTTTGCTTTATCATCATTAGCAAACACGGTTTTCTGTCTTTTGGCTAAACAAATGACAATTTATGCTCCTCTACTGTTGGCGAGGATCAGACTTGTCAAAAATTGTGATAGTCCTAGTTTAGACCTGATGTAGTCCTGGTTTAGTCTTAGTTTAGTCCTGGTTTAGACTTGGTTTAGATCGAATTGGTCCAAAATAGAGACATTTCTTGATAAAACTGGGACTAATAACTGGTTTTGTATAAACCTGCTGGGACAGGGGACACAGGGCTCAAAATTGGGACTGTCCCGGGTAAATAAGGACGCCTGGTTACCCTAAGACTGAAGGCAGCACAAACAGACAGCACTATTAAAACGTGTTAAGTCATGTGGTAATACAGTTTTTCAACTCCATACACCTTAATACCAGCCCTGGAATTGCCAGTCTCTACAGAACAAAAGGTAAAAGGAGCTGTTAACTTGAAAACTACCACTTGATGACATCACATGGTGGAACAGAGCATTTTGAGCTTTGGAGATGCAGATAGCCCAATAATGCAGGATTACTCAAACATGAATGAAACAAAACACAACTCCAGGTCTGTTTTTGAGGCTCAAAGCTCACGAGAGTTAATTTTGTGTAATATAGGACCTTTAAAGCAATTCATTTTTCATTTCTATGGCAGCATTTCCCCATCTGCAGTGAATGTGAAAAACGAGGCCCCACATTCGTACCGCCTGGCTTGCACTGATGAGAACTGACAAAAATCTCACTCAAGTGCTACTCTAACTGTGGTAGCGCACGGGTGAATGTGTAAGAATAGTTGCCATGACGACGCTGACATCATTTCTGCCGATTGAAGGTTCAGCAATAAATGGTTATTCTGTGCATGGGTGAACTGAGAGAGAGCCTGTGTTTTACTTTACTTATGTGTTATTTTCCTATACGGGTATGGTTATTGAAGTTTTGTGGAAAAATGGTTTAAAAATACAAATGACAAAACTGGGATAGGCGGCCAGTGTATTACATTGTACAATGGTGCAGATTGGCAGGCTCATTGTCCCGTCTGCCCCAGGGCAGCTGTGGCTACAATACTAGCTTACCACCACAGAGTTTTGAGTGAATGAAGAATGTACCAAACTGTAAGAACTTTGAGCGTCTTCAAAAACGCTGTATAAGGCTAATGCGTTATTAGGGGTAGCAGTAGTAATAGTAGAAGTAATAGTAGAAGTAATAGTCAATAGCAATAGTAAGTGATGTGACATTTGTGAAAGAATCAGCTCTTTTGAACGGTTCCTTAACCAAACCATTTAATAACCAAATATTTGATTTGTTGCTTTTGGGCTTTTTCTTTCTTTATATATATATATATATATATATATATATATATATATATATATATATATATATATATATATATATATATATATATATATATATATAAAAAACCACTGAAATCCTTTACATTTTGTGTTACAGTTACTCCACAGTTAATGCAGTTTAATTTTCTCGACCACTGTTACAGTTAGCATAGCATTTTTACACTGACTGACACTGAACCAACTAAAGAATGAGCACAGAAGCAGAGCAGCCAACCCCAGTGACAGCTTTGTGCACAAAAATATATCAGGCATCATAATAACAGTCAGGTTGTTTTTATCATTATTATTATTATTGTCATTATTATTATAATTATTGTAGTGCAACATTTCATTTAGATTTTGCATCATTGCACTGGGAAAACTCACTCCTACTCCCAGTTTGAACCATTTTAAACCGACCTGAGCCTGGGTCATTTCTCTCTGTGATTAGTTTAAAATTAAAATGATTTATTTCATTGGCTTCTGCACAGTAACAGAGCCAGTGTTTTGAACGGCTCATTGACATGAACGGATCCAAAAGATTCAGATACCATAAAAGAGCTGAAAGTCCCACAGTAGTCCCATAGTAGTCCCATAGTAGTAGTATTCTAAGAAGACAAATCATGTCCTCCTTGGATGTGATTAAACAGTCACTCACCTTGAGCCACACTGAACGGCACAGGAGTGTACACAATGTTCCACCTTTGAATGCTGAGTACTCCAATAGCAGCTCTGTTCTTATTATTAATCCTACCCTCCCTCCCTCCACCAACGTCCCATCCCACTCAACTGCCCACCCCCCACCCCCTTCCCCCACCTCCACCCCCCCAGCTCTGAAATGCTGAAGGATCCATGACGCAGCACTCGGCCAGTGAACATAATCCTCCATGTGAAACCCAATCACAGCACAGAAGGGAGGGGGCTTAGGAGAGAGAGCGGCCGAGGCACAGCTGATCCTGCGTGTGCGACCCTCTCCCTCTCTCTCTTCCCCTCAGCTCCAGATGGCTCATACGGGTGCCCGCTCGTACGAGTGCCCGCTCATACGGGTGCCCGCTCGTATTGGGGCCCACTCGTACGGTTGCCTGTACTTCAGCCTATTGATGCTAAAATAAGATGAAGTGCGTCTGTCGGCGTCACCATGTTTGTTTTGGTTCATTTGGGCGCTTCGCCTTTGGCTTCTGCACAAACCTCAATGCAAGTAACCGTACAGCGCCAAGATGGATTTTAGTGTTTGTGAACTCATGAGAATCACAAGAATCCATCTTGCTCTGCTATGTCACATTGATTCTGCAGAAATCCACCATGTGTTTCAGCCCCCTGAGATATTTTTTTCTTTTTTCCATGTAAGGAATCATATTTGTTTTGATACAGACTGACCCTGCGTGTCCCTGATTTGCTAATAAACCTGTCAATCAGACCCATCTGAACTCTGGGAGATTCAGATGGTCAGATCTTTGTAAGAAGAAGAAGTGTGTTTTCAAGGCAACCACCAATTCCTCTCACACTACAGCTAAGGTGGGAGAAGTGTCATGCCTGAGTACGCAATGTGAGAAAAAATTCAACCTGCAACTCTCGCTCCTGATCATTAAGGGTCATGATGGGAGGCTGTGATTGGCTGAAAGTTACACACAAGGAGAATATGGCTTCCTGGTTGAATTTACACTGAAGAATAACATAAAATTTCAACTACTACTTCTGTCAAGTCCAGGTTTACCAGTCCGATTATACTGGTGCTTTTGTGTCCGCTGAAGGTCTTATAGCTCTAGTGAATCCTCATGTGTCTCTCCTGGTGCAGTCCAAGCTTTTGTTTGGCCTTGTTGTTCCACACATGAGAAAAGTGTGAAAAGAATCCAAACCGAAATGGTCCTCACACAAACAACCGCACTGCTGTCATCATCGTCTGGATCTGTTCTCATTTGTTGTGCACAAACACAATGTTCAGTATGTAAGGTAAGGCTGCACCGCGTATCGCTAAAATATTGTCAAGATGCAGTAATCGATATCGTAAGAAAATAAATCACAAGGCACAGTTCTCAATTTTACAGAAATGTATTGTTATTTGAAAGTAAAATGCACAAAAAGGCAGATTTTATTTGTGATTTGGGGTTTCTGTTTGGGTTAATTTGGACATTTTTTTGTTTTAAATTCCAATAATACACAAAATGGATTCTTGTGACTTTGAAGTCTTGTTATTATGTTGTTATCTTGTCAAAAACAACAGTTGGAGTTGTGTTTTGTTTCATTCACACACGTTTGAGTAATCCTTTATTTTGTTTGTCTACAGCTCTAAATTTCAAAATCCTCTGTTCCACCTTGTGATGTCATGAAGTGGTTGTTTTTAAGTAAGCAGCTTCCTTTTACCTTTAGTTTAGTAGAGCTTGACAATTGCAGGGCTGAAATCATCCAAATGATTCTAGTGAAGGTGTGTGGAGTTTAAAAACACAATGGAGCACTTCCTGTATTACCACGTGACATCACAATGTGGAACACAGTGTTTTCAGTTTTAGAGAAGAACTCAGTCTAAATATGCAGGTTTGTGTGTTTTGTCTGGAACGTTCCACAGTATGGCATTAAACCTTAGTATCTTCATGGAGACCAAACCAGACCAAGTTCCAGGTCAGATCTGTGGAGAGGCGACCCCTCTCACAGTCAGAATGTCTGTTTTTCTAGGCATTTTTGAGCTTAAAAACCACCTGTGATTGAATAAATGTAAAGTAGAGCTGTTTAATGTCACACTGTGGAACATTCCAGACAGAGCAATGACATCTCCATAGAAACAAGCAGGTGACGGATCCTCAACCGAAAAGTTACACAGTGTACATATAAAGTAGCAACATGTGTATTCAGTATTATATTCCATGCTAAATTTAGGTTAGCTGGTTGTGTTTGCTCAGCTTTGTTAGGCTACAACTAGCACGCTAATGTTTACATATTCCAGAGGCTATTTGCAGAACTTTCCGTTGCTAATATTTAACCAAGTGTTTTTATAACCTTTTCTGTATGTATGCTTATCTGCTCCGTACTGTAGAAGAGGCGCCCGTGGTGGAAGAAGTACTACATTTTGTTACTTAAGTAAAAGTACAGATACCAGAGAAAAGAAATACTCAAGTAAAAGCAAAAGTATCACATGAAAAAAAAACCTGCTTAATTAAAAGTATTTTTGCAGATTTTGAGATCCAGTGAAGTGTAGTGATTTTGACAGAGATTTGTGCTGGATTTTGTTCAACACAAACAACTGAATCATTTTTATTTGTATATTTTTGTATATTTTTGTTTTCTCAATCTGCAAATGTGTTCAAAATAAACCTTCGGCCTTTTCAGCAGGTCTCAAACTACAAAAAAAAATTCTTTTACTTTTCAGGCCTGTTCAAAAATGTAGTGGAGTAGAAAGTAGAGATACCTGCTCTCAGATGTAGTGAAGTAAAAAGTAAAAAATATTCACTATAAAATGTACTTAAGTAAAGTAAAGAAAACAAATTCTGGAGTTGTGTTTTGTTTCATTCACACACGTTTAACACACAAATCCTGCAGACTGAGGCTGAGTTTTTCTCTCAAACACAAAACATGCTGTTCCACCTTGTGATGTCATGTGGTAATACAAGAAGTGCTCCACTGCATTCTTTAAACTCCATCACCTTCACTGGAATAATATGGATCATTTCAGCCCTGGAATTGCCAATCTACTGAACTAAGGGGTAAAAGGAGCTGTTCACTTGAAAACTACCACTTCATGACATCACAAGGTGGAACAGAGCATTTTGAGCTTTGGAGATGTAGACAGACTAATAATAAAGTGTTACTCAAACATGTGTGAATGAAACAAACACAACTCCAGGTCTGTTTTGAGGAGGAAACAACATTCTAACATGACTTAAAGGGGGCGTGGCCTCAGACCTGTCAGATCCATCAGACCATCCATCAGGAAGATCAGCTGATGGGTCAGATGATGCTTCAAGAGGAGACAGAAGCTCAGCCAAACAGGTCAAGGTAGAAAAAAAAAACATAATATTTGCTCACCTCACACAGAGTTAGATTAAACATTGATTTAACAAAATAAAAGTGTTATCATGTATTTCTACTTTTTCAGATGACATCACAACATTCTATAGGCCAATGCACTGTGTAGTCTACCTGATGGAGGTTCCGCCATCTGCTGATCTCCATGGTGATGTCATTGCTTTGCCTGGGATGTTCCACAGCATGGCATTAAACAAATATATCTTGTATTTATTCAATTGCAGGTGTAATTATTTCTCAAAACTACCACAAAAACAGGAATTATTACTGTAAGCAGGTCCAATCCTCCAGAGATCTGATTTGTAACTTGGCCTGGTGATGTGGCCTGCTCGTTTCAATGGGAAAAGTTAAATTAAATGTCATACTGTAGATCATTTCAGGAAAAAAACAACAACGTGGAGTCTGTTAAGCTGTTACTTCCTGAAGGCGGGATCAGCTGTTACTTCCTGTAGGCGTGATCAGCTGTTACTTCCTGTAGATGTGGTCAGCTGTTACTTCCTGTAGGCGTGATCAGCTGTTACTTCCTGTAGGCGTGATCAGCTATTACTTCCTGTAGGCGTGATCAGCTGTTACTTCCTGTAGGCGTGATCAGCTGTTACTTCCTGTAGGCGTGATCAGCTGTTACTTCCTGTAGGCGTGATCAGCTGTTACTTCCTGTAGATGTGGTCAGCTGTTACTTCCTGTAGGCGTGATCAGCTGTTACTTCCTGTAGGCGTGATCAGCTATTACTTCCTGTAGGCGTGATCAGCTGTTACTTCCTGTAGGCGTGATCAGCTGTTACTTCCTGTAGGCGTGATCAGCTGTTACTTCCTGAAGGCATGGTCAACTGTTACTTCATGTAGGCGTGATCAGCTGTTGTTACTTCCTGCCCTTACTTCCTCCCATCTCCCGGTGGTCTCTGGAGGAGGGTGTCCCAGATGTGTGAAAGGAGGAACACTCCGTCATCACGGTTAATTCTGTCCGTGCCTCGTTTCCTGATTTCAATGTCCTCCCTGATCCAGCGTTTGAACTTGTTGTTTTCTGATTCAATGACCCGAGCCCCGTCCCAATCCATAATGTGGAAATAACCACATTATGGATTGCCTACAGGAAGTAACAACGGCTGATATACGGCACGTCTCCACCAACACCGGGGACAGTTCTGAAGATGCAGCAGCTGAAACATGTCAACAACTCATACTGTATTGTCTTTAAAAAGAACCCAAGAAGTGAATGCGCGTAAGAAGACAAAATTAACGTTTTTGGATTTGTGAATTTACCTTGTGGATATTTCATGGTAAAGTCCAATGTAATCAATAGGAAAAACTGTCTCTTGCCTCCATCTGGGAGTATGACATCATCACATTCAAGAATTTCAAAATCTCCAATAAGTCTGATCATAAATATTGTTCATTTTAGTTTTGAAGTTTTGGCCCTTGTTTACATTGTGGTTGCTAGGTAACAGAAGTGGAATTACCTCTGCTTATTCATGGATCTATAATAAAAACTGGATAAAGCATTTCCCTTCTGTCCCAGCTTTAGTGGCCGCTCCAGGTACTGCAGCTCCCAGGAGCTTGGGCCCAGAAAGAATTCTCCCAAAGAGCGCAATGCATTTTGGGAATTCAAACTGCCCGTGTTCTGACAGGGCATCCAGCTTTCACAAAGGTCAGATTTTGTAGGATTCTTTTCTATTTTCACAACATAAACTTTTTAACCTGTTTAAATCCTCAAAGCGCCTAAATGTTAGCTTTGTAAGACTTGAACATAGGACAGTGAAAACAATACGACGCCATCTTGGGTTCACGTTCCAGATTTGATTATAGTATGTACGTACAGTATGTCATATCTGTTGTCCAACCAGGAAGTGACTTTATAAACTAGACAAAACAAGGCAAAAATATTAGTAAAATTTAAAATATAATGATGTTAAAGTGCCTATGACAGGTTGAGCTACTCATTTTACTGAAACACAAACATTTTTTCCAAATTTAGGCAGTTTTTTATGTTTCAAATTTGACTTCCTGGTTGGAAATGACGACATCACACTACGGAATTCCATAACTGTTACCTAGCGACCATATTGTAGACTGGGCCAAAACTCTTCTAATGTACACAGAAATCATGATTTGACAAATAACAATGTAAGAAAACACCTTTATTTTGTTGAAACAGTGTTTAAAATATTGAAACAAAAATATGTTTAACTTCTGGATAGAACTCTCCCTAGAGTGATGTCATTATGTATGTCAGTATGTTTTAGAATTATCTACTTCTTGTAACTTTCAACATATTTTTCTTCACAAACCGCCTCTTGATTTGTGTAAAACTATAATTTATATTTACAACAAGTTTAATCCCCCCAATTTAAGTCGAAATGAGAGAATCATCAGATCATAGGCACTTGAAGCAGCCTATATTCCATGAAAACTCCTCTGACCTGTCATATGTGTTTTTACTGTAGTCTATGGTGTATCTCCAGTGCATCTGCTTTGGACAGACTCTACAGTGTGACTCACAGTGTTGGCGTGCTCTTGGGCCCTGGCACCACATATTACACTGCGTATATTAATGACATTCCTGCCTGTGGTGTGAAGAGGACTTTCTGCTCTCCTCAGGCTGCAGTTGTAAACAAGTGAACCGCACGTACCACCCAGCCCCTCCCACCCCCTGAACAATGAGATACTGCACTGTACTTTGGCTAGTGTTAATTAAAGCTTCTATATTACGCAAAATTGACTCTTGTAAGCTTTTAGCCATGTTAGAATACCTGGAGTTGAGTTTTGTTTCATTCACACATGTTTGAGTAATCCTTTATTATGATTCTGTCTACATCTCCAAAGCTCAAAATGCTCTGTTCCACCTTGTGATGTCATGAAGCGGTGGTTTTCAAGTTAACAGATACCCTTTGTCTAACTTTTGTTCCCTAGAGATTGGCAATTCCAGGGCTGGTATTATTCAGATAATTCTAGTGAAGGTGTATGGAGTTTAAAAACACAATGGAGCACTTCCTGTATTGCCACATGACATCAAAAGATGGAACAGAGCATTTTGAGCTTTAGACAGACTTAGATAAGACAGATAAGAGGGTATGGAAATTTCAAATTGCCCAATGTTGGAACTACCTGTAAACGTTTTTGTGTGTCTATATGTGGTGTAAAACTCTGGAACAGTCTGGATACACGTCTCAAGAAATCCCAAAATATCCATAAATTTAAGTTGTTCTATAAACATATGGTCTGGTCACAGTTTATAGAGAGTGGGTCTGAATATTAGAACAAACTTCCTTCTGTATTTTGGTTTATGCTTGTTGTTTCTTATCTTTGCTGGTTTGTTCTGTCCATTACATTACTTGTATCTGCATCTGTTTCCATTGTTGGTCTCCTTAATTTCTTTACCATTGTTGGTTTCCTTTTGTATTATTGCAGTATGATGATAGTTGTGTTACCAAACTATAACAGAGACTCATTGTCCTCACATGTAAATAGTTCCTACGGTCTAATGTTAAAATGTCTGCAGAATGTAAAAGAAAAGATCATTATGTTAAATTAGAAGAGGGGGTGGGATTAAATCAGTTTTCTTCTTCCCACTCCTTTTTGTGCAAATGTTTTTGTTGTTGTTATTTCTGTTATGATTGCACTTTTGTCATATGTATATGTAAAATCATGTAAATTGCGTACTTGCCCAAAATAAATAAATAATAAATTACTCAGACATGTGTGAATGAAGCAAAACACAACTCCAGCTATGTTTTTGCATTAGAACATGTCCATTGTGAGTGTTAAGAGTCCATTTTGTGTAATATAGGACCTTCCAGAGGTGGGACCAAGTCGTTGTTTTGCAAGTCTCAAGTAAATCTCAAGTCTTTGGCCTCAAGTCCGAGTCAAGTCCCAAGTCAAAGACAGGCAAGTCCAAGTCGAGTTCAAGTCAAGTCCAAGTCGTCTGCTTTGAGCTTCAAGTCATTTCAAGTCTTTAAACCAAAGTACCAAATATAGCTCAGATTTATATGAATTTTAAACTAAATTGTACTTGTCATGGTATATTTATATATGAGTATTTATTTAAGAGTTGGAGTTGTAGTTCTTTTTAAATGTCGTGTCAAGATCTTAGTGTGAATCATTACAGTCAGAATAGAAATAATTCAGATTTAAAAGTGCTTAATAACAGTTATTTTGTCATGTAGTCTGCACTGAAATGGAAGGATCATGTTCTATGCAGTTCCCTTTGTTTTATTGTATTGTACTGTATATTATTGTAAAACATTTGCAGATACAATATCGCAGTACTTCAATTACAACCAAAGTAACAAATAGAGAAGTGGAAGGGACATGTTCCAGTTTGTTCCTGTAAAATTAAGCACCGCATGTATCAACTGCAAAGGGAAAAGTATTTTATAAAAACATATATTTTTAGGAGCATCAAGTTTTCTCAAGTCACAGGGCTCAAGTCCGAGTCACGTCCCAAGACACTGACCTTCACGTCCAAGTCGAATCCCAAGTCCAAGTCAAGTCTCAAGTCCTAAAAATAGTGACTCAAGTCCAAGTCACGACCTTCATTTAACACCTTTATTTTGTTAAATGAAGGTGTAAACTGTCAGAAAAAATCCTTGTGTGTAAATGGTTTCTGCCTTTTGGGTGGAGTTTTCATGAGTGACATAAGTAGAGGTATTCTGTTTTAGAACTCAGTGCTACTTCCTGTATTTTTGTACTTTTCTTCTCAACTTTTCTCCACAAACTGCCACTTTAAAGGTGCTTTGTGTAACTTTCCTGGTGGAGGGTTTGTCAAACACTTGTCTTCATGGAGATGTTATTGCTTTGTCTGGAATGTTTCACAGTATGGCATTAAACCTTTCTATCTTCATGGAGACCAAACCAGACCAAGTTCCAGGTCAGATCTGTGGAGAGGCGACCCCGCTTGCAGTTAGAATGTATGTTTTTTTTTAGGTATTTTTGAGCTATAAAACCACCTGTAATTGAATAAATGTAAGGTAGAGCTGTTTAATGTCACACTGTGGAACATTCCAGGCATATCCATAGAAACAAGCAGGTGACGGACCCTCCACCAGAAAAGTTACACAGTGCATCTTTAACATATGTAGACTATGATTTGATGATGACAGAAATAAGGTCCATTGACTTCCTTTTCCAAAATGCAGAACTTCTTTTAGGATTTCACTATAGTAAGCACCGGATTTCCAATAAAGTGTGTTTTTTTTAATTATTGAGAAATGACTATGTGTACTTTTGAACCTTAAAGTAGACCGTGACCTGGGCTGCTTCTGAAAGTCCACACTATTCCACACTTAGGCACTATTTTGGGCATAGACATAGTAGTGGGCAGAGACCACAATGCATTTCTGATTTGTTCTAATGTCGTTTCCTCATCACAAACAGACCTGGAGTTGTGTTTTGTTTCATTCACACATGTTTAACACACAAACCCTGCAGATTTAGACTGAGTTCTTCTCTCAAACTGAAAACACTCTGTTCCACCTTGTGATGTCATGTATACATACAGAAAGTGCTGGACAACGTTTTTTAAGAAGAGGGCCAAGATGGTGGCGAAGCGGTAAATACTGTAACAGAGCTTCAACTTTTTGAGAAAACAAGTATTTATGAACACAACTGAAAAACTATGATGCAATGTCAAGCAGCTCTTCAACAAAATGCAAAAGTGAAAATCAACCAACTGTGACCCCTACAAAATCTCCAAACACAAAAAAAGGAAATGGACCAAGATACGGCAGCCTCAATAGTGGCACAGCTAACGCTAGCTGTTAAGAAGCAAGAGACCTCAATTGAGAAGTCAATAGAAGACCTGAAACCATCATTTGGAGCACTTTCTGACAAACTACATGACATGAAACAGAGACTGGAAAAGACAGAAGGGAGAATTGTCAAGACTGAAGACAAAATCCAACAGCTGGAAAATAAGGTAGTTGAACTGGCGCACTGCAAGCGGCGGTGGAATTTACGTCTGCGCGGGATGCCAGAGAAAGAGGGAGAAGATGTGAGGATGGAGGTAATCAACATTTGTGGAAATATCGCTCCGGGCTATAGAGAGAAGTTTGTGGATGTCATTGACTCAGTGCACAGACTTGGGCTCATGCAAGAGATATCATTATCCAGTTCACAATGCGACATTACCGCTATGCCATTTAGAAAATGTCAGAAAACTCTGTATCTGAAACAATAGAACCTACGCAAGGAGGAGCTGATGCCGGAGGACCGCGAAAAGATCACAAAGTAATTACATTGACTACACATTTTTCAACAAACAAAGAACCTCGGAGATGTCCAGCCTACTGAAAACTAAATAACATCCTGTTGCTAAATGAAAATGTGTGTGAACTCATAAAAAACTAAATGTACTGCAATATAGCTGAAAACCGAAAGGCAGTATCAAAAAAACTGGGGAGTTGTTAAAATTTGAGATGAGAAAATTACTCATGGAAACTGGAGCAAAACTGAAAAAAGAGAAGAAAAAAGAGGAAAATGATTGAATCACTAAACTCTTATTCTTATCCTCTTACCAGAAAATATATCTGAAGCACAAGCTGAATTATTAACACTTCAGTTAAAACTGAATAAGATGCATATAAATAAAACTAAAGGAGCTTTCATACGTTCAAAAGCAAAATGGTTAGAAGAGGGTGAACAAAATTCTAGTTACTTGAAAACTATTGGTGAAGCAAATAAAAAAATCCGACTCACCAATTACACAGGCAGAAATTTCAGAAGCTATCAAGAAACTTAAGCTGAACAAATCTCCTGGCAGTGACGGGCTAAGCTCTGAATTTTATAGAACTTTTTCCACTGAGCTTGCTCCGCTTATTAAATGTTTTTTTAGAGAGTATTGAGAAAGAACAGCTTCCTCCTACTCTGTGCCAAGGACTAATCACTTTAATTCCAAAACCACAAAAAGATGTTTTAATTTTAGATAACTGGCGTCCTGTCACCCTACTTAATAACGATTACAAAATCTTAGCAATCTGCCTGGCAACCAAGTTAAAGAAAATACTAAATGATGTAATTGAGGAATCGCAAAATGGTTTTATGAATGGGAGACAATATTAGACTCATCTTTGACATTTTAGATTATTCCGATCTTATTTCAGAAAACAGTTTCATGCTATTTTTAGATTTTCAAAAACCATTCGACTCAGTAGTAAGCTCTTGACTTATTTGACTTTGGCGAGCATTTTAACAAATCTATTGGCACCCTGTACACTACTGGTACTACTGGGAACAGCTCTATAAAACTGCCCCATGGAAAAACTCATAGATTCAATATAGAACGTGGAATACGCCAGGGCTGCCCAATATCTTATTTTTGTTACACATGCAAATTTTAGCCAATTATATTTTAAAAAATTGCAATCTTAAGGGAATATCCATTGCAGGAAGAGAAATATGTTTAAGTCAGGTCGCTGATGACACAACTCTGTTTTTAAATGACTGTTCTCAGGTAAACTATGCAATTAACCTGTTAACCACATTTTCCTTAGCTTCAGGACTCAAATTAAACCTTTCCAAATGTGAATTATTCCCCATCAAATCCTGTAATGCTTTGCAAATATCAGGAATTCCTGTGAAACAAAAAGTGAAATACTTAGGTGTTACTATTATAAAAGAAGACAAAAGACATTCCCCTTGTGCATAGAATTCAGACAAAATTTAATACCTGGCTTCAAAGGGACTTATGGATCTCTGGTAGAATTCTACTCTCCAAAGCTCAAGGGCTTTCTAGTCTAGTTTATGCCAGCTCTGTCCTTGACATACCCAAGAATATAAATGCAAAAGGAGACAGAATCTTATTTGATTTCATCTGGAAGGGAAAAGCACACCTCACAAGGAAAAATGTAAAGATTAATAAATTAAGTAATGGTGGGTTTAACGTACTAGATTTTCAGACTTTACGTTCCTCTTTCAAAATGAAATGGATCAAAAGATATTTATTGAACCCAAATTCTTTATGGAACTTCATTTCAGCACATGTATTTGAAGCATTAGGAGGTTTAAACTTTATTCTGAGATGTAATTACAGCATCAATAGGCTTCCAATTAAACTTTCTAACTTTCACAAACAGTTACTGTTATGTTGGTCTTTAGTTTATAAGCACAACTTTTCACCACCCAACTAAAGCTAAGACCATTTATAGGTTTTCATATCTTTAATGAGGATAACATGCAAACAATGACAGAAGGGGGAGGAATAAGTAACTGAACCATCACATTTAATATCTGGTTGCTCCCCCTTTGGCAGCAAGAACTTCAACCAGACGCTTCCTGTAGTTGCAGATCCTAGAAAACCTACAACCAGATAAATGTTTGGGTGGTTTTAGTTAAAGCAGGCACTGTTTTTTCATCTGTGTAATTTTGTCAAAGATCAGATCACATTTGATGATGATTTTATGCAGAAATGTGAGAAATTCTAAAAGGTTCAGATACTTTTTCATGCCACTGTATATAAACTCTCTAAACAACTGCACGAATCTCAAAGCCATAAAAACAAAAGCACTTTGTATGGAATTGGAAATATAAAATGTGAATGTATTTATAATTTCTCTACATTTGTATAATGCAGAAATTGCACTTGCTGAGCCCTGTGAATATGGATTCTTAAGCCTCTAGTAATGTTATTGTTTATACCATGGTATATTAGATTGTATATTTGAGGGGGAAAAAATGTGTGTTTTAAACTCCATACACCGTCACTAGAATCATTTGGATCATTTCAGCCCTGGAATTGCCGATCTTTACTGAACTAAAGGTAAAAGGAGCTGTTCACTTGAAACTACCACTTCATGACATCACAAAGGTAGAACAGAGCATTTTGAGCTTTGGAGGTGTAGACAACTTTTCAGGTCAGGCTTCTGCTGCTATGGAGATGCTATTACTTTGCCTGTAATGTTCCACAATACGATATTAGACTTATATAAAAAGCATTTATTCATTATAGGTGTTTTTATTGCTCAAAAATACCTTTAAAAACATGTATTCTGACTCTGAGTGGTCTTGTTTCTATGGTGATTGAAAAGTTTAATGCCATACTTTGGAATACTGGAGGTAAAGCAATGACATCTCTATGGAGACAAGTAACTGGTGCACCTTTAACTGAAGCAAAACTATGGTAAATATTGATCACCAGACCAAATCAGAATTAGAAAACCATGAAAACGTGTAATATGCTAAACTGGCCCCATAAAAAGCTATGAGCGGCCCTGTTTGTTAGTATACCTTCAGTACACAATCTCCACGGAGCTGACTACGAGGTAACCAGAGACCCGTTTTCTGCTGAGGAACAATGTTTGGTGGAAAAAATGTCAAAAAAAAGAGACTGGATGCGCAAAAATCTACACTCAAAAAATCACATACTGGCTGAACAATGTCATATGTACACGTAGTGAAATTAAAGGTCCTCCACCTGCTTTTCACTGCATTTTTTTTACTGCTTTGTCTGGAATGTTTCACAGTATGGCATTAAACCTTTCTATTATCTTGGAAACCAAACCAGACCAAGTTACAGGTCAGATCTGTGGAGAGGCGACTCCGCTCATAGTCAGAATGTCTGTTTTTCTAAGTATTTTTGAGCTATAACACCACCTGTAAATGAATAAATGTAAAGTAGAGCTGTTTAATGTCACACTGTGGAACATTTGAGGCAGAGCAATGACATCTCCATAGAAACAAGCAGGTGACAGACCCCCAATCGAAAGGTTGCTTAGTGCACCTTTAAGTCATGTTATAATGTTCCCTCCTCAAAAACAGACCTGGAGTTGTGTTTTGTTTCATTCACATGTTTGAATCATCTTTTATCAGTGGCGGAAGGTAATGAAGTACAAAAGTAAAACTACAATTAAAGTAAAAAGTAAAGTAAAGTAAAAATTTTAGGTATCTGTACTTTACTTGTACTTTACTATACATTTGACAGTGGATACTTTTTTACTTTTACTTCACTACATTTGAGAGCATGTATCTGTACTTTACTTTTTTTTTTACTTTTTTACTTTTACTTCACTACATTTGAGAGCATGTATCTGTACTTTACTTTTTTTTTTACTTTTTTACTTTTACTTCAAAACATTTGAGAGCATGTATTTGTACTTTACTTTTTTTTTTTTTTTTTTTTTTACTTTTTTTACTTTTACTTCACTACATTTGAGAGCGTGCATCTGTACTTTCTACTCTACTACATTTTAAATCTGGACTGAAAAGTAAAAAAAGTACTTTTCATTACAGAAGAGACCTGCTGAAATGGCTCATTGAAACTTCTTTTTTAGCACATTTAATTTGAGTTAACCTCCCAACTTTGAGCAAACCAAACACACAAATACAGAAAAACAGCGAGGAAAAATTAAGAAATCAAATTAATCACTTAAAATCTGCTAAACAAAAAATCAAAATCACTACATTTGATGCTTTAATTGTTCTAAAACTGTTAATTGTTCCTCTCTTTAAGTACATTTTTCAGCAGGTACTTAACTACTTTTACTTATGTAGATTTTTTTCATGTCATACTTTTACTTTTACTTGAGTAATCTTTTCCCTCGGTATCTGTACTTTTACTTAAGTCATAAAATTGAGTACTTCATCCACCACTGCCCTTATTATTCGTCTGTTTACATCTCCAAAGCTCAAAATGCTCTGTTCCTCTTCTACGGAACTAAACGTAAAAGGTAGCGGTTCACTTGAAAACTACCACTTCATGACATCACAAAGTGGAACGGGGCATTTTGAGCTTTGGAGATGTAGACAGACTAATAATGCAGAGTTACTCAAACATGAAATGAAACAAAACACAACTCCAGGTCTGTTTTCTGGAGGTAACAGCTAAACACAAAACTCCCTTTGGTACAGGAGAGGAGGTTTGTGGGATTTTGCCGTACACATCAGCAGCTACTCGATGCAGTATTCTCTCGGGAGGGGGAGGAGAGTAATTGTGACATTGCTCTTTGGGCCAGAACTGCTACTGAGTGCAATTCGCCAGCGTAATCAGAAAACGTAGTGGGGTGAATAGTCAACGCAGTCAATGAGGTCAATTCTCGAGGCTTTGGATGAGAAATGGAAATCGAGCACCTGGGCGAGGAGAAGGGGAGGTTTCCGGCAAGGCTTCCCCCAAAGGGATGCTTCCTGCGGGGTGTGAGGGGCCGGAGTACGTCGCTCCATGGAAGACACGAGTTAAAGTGTGTTTGTGGGTATCGTAGAGGTCAAATACAAAGGTTAGAATCTAAAGGAAGGTAAAGGACAGTGAGTATTATTTAGCAAAGATTTCAAAATCAGATAAAAAGGGTTCATTTATTGAGTGATTAAATAAACACAGTCCATAGAAATACAAAATTAAAGCTATACTTCGGAACATTCTCCATAGAGATAGATGAGTGGAATATTAAAGCCATAGAAGCAGCATTTCCACGGCAACAAGCAGGAGGAGGCCAAGGAAGAGTGAGGTCTGTGGAGAGGCATGTCCGCTCACAGTAAGGACGCAGGTTTCTCAATGCAATAAAAACATCGAAAAACAAAATGAAAACATGCTTTTATGACTAAAATGTTACACAATGAGGCTTTAAAGTGAACAAAGCTGGAGCTGACAGTGGCATTATCATTTCAAACACTCTACAAACATTAAATAACAGAAGACAGAGTATGCAAGAATGAGCTTTAACCATTTTTACTGTTATAATGGTGTCCCTCCATCATTAGTTTAAAGTAAATAAAAATAAATAAAATAAAATTAAAGGATGTTTTTATTGCAAGAACACAGAAACAACACAAACCTGACTCTTATTTGGTCTGGAGGAAGGTCTTCTCCTGCTTGTTTCCATGGAAATGCTATACTCTTAAACAATACTGTATGCCATAACTGCTGTAGCTGTTCACTTGAAAACGACCACTGCATGACATCATGAGGTGGAACAGAGCATTTTAAGCTTTGGAGATGTAAACCGACTAATAATGCACATGTGAATGAAACAAAACACAACTCCAGGTGTGTTTTTGAGGAGGTAACAACATTCTAACATGACTTAAAGCTCACAGGAGTCAAATTTGTGTAATATAACCTTTAAAACTCAGTATAAACCTGTTTGCAAGTCGTCTCAACAAGCTGCTTCTAGAACAGTCCATAGAGCTCTAAACCTTTCCACACAAAACAATATATGTGATCTCTTATCTTGACTTTTGTAGCGCACTCTCCGTCCTGCTCCGTGATAACCTTTACCGAGCCGAGGGCCGCTCTGATTGGTCGAGCCTCACACTCCTCTCTCAGCCCTGGTGCGGTGTGACGTCAGGGGTGCACGCTTTCACCACTACTTTCCTACTTTCCTCTCCGGTGATCAGAGCTTGACAAACTGGGTAGAATGAGGCCGGTCTGTGAGGCCTGTACTCTTACTGTTTTAAAGCGCTGTTTTCTGATGTGTTCTAATGTTGTTTCCTCATCACAAACACCTGGAGTTGTGTTTTGTTTCATTCGCACGTTTAACACAAACCCTGCAGATTTAGGACGAGTTCTTCTCTCAAACTGAAAACACTGAAAACTGTTCCAACTTGTGATGTCATGTGGTAATACAGGAAGTGCTCTACTGTGTTTTAAACTCCATACACCTTCACTTAGAATCATTTAGATAATGATCAACCCTGGAATTGCCAATCTCTACTGAACAGAAGGTAAAAAGTACACCGCAAATCCACCAGTTTTCTTATTCCAGCGAAACTTGTATTTGACACCACCCATAGTTAATCTAACACTGAACTTGAGAGAACTAACACCACCAAAGTAAGTGTTTGTGTGGATTTAACGTGCTAAAAGAAGTGTACCTGCAGATAGAGGACACATCCAAGACCATTCAGATCAGAGAGACGCATTTTCGGTTTAAACCAAATGGATTTCAGTATTCAACCCAAATGAGAGCGTCATGTGAGCCTCATTCTGCTTTCTGATTGGATAATGGTCTTGAGAACCAAAACACTAAATTATATCTGCACCAAAGGCTTCTGTTGGCTGTTGAGATGCAGCAAAGGATCATGGTAGTGTTTTATTTTGAACTTTGAATATTGCAATGTCACAATCTCTACACTCTACTGCCAACAACTGTAATAAAAAGTTAGCCTGCTTGGCGGCCGTAACGTAGGATTGCATAAAATGATTAGGATTAGCGTCCATTTTGTCTTGTGTAGAACTTTCCACGTGCGGGCAGCTGTTGATTTCCCATAATAATCAGGGAATGTGGAGAAACAGTGCACGCTCAGCAACTTCTCCAAGCTGTGAAAGTCTTAGCGCTGGACTTTTGAAAAGGATGGTCAATAATCATGTTTTTTTATCACATCAAAACATATCCAAGGTTTTTTTTTTGGGGGGATGGGGGGAATTGGGATCATCGCCATAGAGATTAACCATTTAAAACAAAATATAGTGTGTTTTGAATGGGGAAATGGTCCTCATAAAACCCATAAATTCTGGTTTTAGTTTTTTTTCTGCTATTGATTCAGCCCTTCTTTCTACATAGCTCTCATTGTAGCAGTTTAATGGATTCTGAAAAGTAATTGTTTTTTTTCTCCAGAATATACTGTATATTTTTACAATTATATTTTATTTTTACATCAACTGTCAAAATATGTGAAATATTTTTTAAGGTATCGTTTATTGTGTACAAAATGTCCAAACACTTACTTATTTAGTCTCAGAGTTTGACATGATAAGAAAGTTATAGTTGAAATGTTGAGCCTTTTTACAATTCCGCTAGAAATATACCGTATTTTCCGGACTATAAGCCGCTACTTTTTTCTCACACTTTGAACCCTGCGGCTTATACAACGATGCGGCTCATATATGGACGGATTATTCGTCTATGAACACAGCGGATGTGCGCGCAGCTTGAGTGCAGAAAGCGCCGCTGTCTGTGCGGTGAACATGGGTTAGGGTTAGTTAGAACACTCGCTAGCGCTGTTGTCAGCACTAAAACAGTTTATCGCTGAGTGATAAAATACGTTCTGCTGCTAAATGAACATTAGTGAGTGGGATACGTCTTAATGACCCGTATGTGTTAAATGCAGGTGAGGCGTAAATGACGAGACGAAACGTCTCAAACTTCAGTAGCTGGACATCCGCTCATACATGATCGATACAACTAACCCCGACCCCCGGGAGAGCCTGAAATCCTGTTGAAATCCTACAAGACACTGACATGATACAAGACACTGACATGATACAAGACACTGACCTGATCCCAGACAGGACAGCGGCTCTTTCTGCTCGAGACATGCGCAGTAGAGCGCCAGAACGACTCTCGCGCGTGACGAACTGACTCAATGCAAAAAGACGACAAAAGCTTTAGAGGCAATACAAGCAGATGCTCGGAACTTGAAAACTTCTTGAAGACGTGGACACCTGCGGCTTATAGACAGGTGCGGCCTATATATGTACAAAAATAAAATTCTTTGAAAATTTAGTTGATGCGGCTTATATTCAGGTGCGCTCAATAGTCCGGAAAATACGGTACATTTATTTTAGCAAGGGAACTACTTGATGGTTTGGTTTGGTTTGGTTTTTCAGATTTACCTTGCATATCAGAATCAGTGGAGGGAACAATTCTAGTATTATGAGTTTATGATTTTGATGCAAATGTTTACAGCTTGTATATTTGTGTTACAACAGAGGCCTGCATTGGAAGTATGGTCCACTTCAGTCATGTTTACATGTCTCTGTATTTTTGTACATGTTACTATCAGTGTGGTCCCACGCCCTCAAAGCCAGTCAAACATGATCGTCCAATCAGATTTGTTTATTTCAGTGACACATGTGAGAAGGGTGAGCTCATTGGTCAGCTATCATTTACAAATAAAATGTATTGTAATGTCACTTCTCCCACCTCCCATGAACAGAATTTAGTGTTTGTGTGTGTGTGTGTGTGTGTGGGTGTGTGCGTGTGTGCGTGTGTTTCAGCCCCTTAGATTTTTTTTTTTTCCTTTATTTTTTTAGACAGACCATGTGTGCCCCTGATTGGCTAATCCACCTGTCAATCACAGCCATTTGAAACTGGGAGATTCTCCAGTGACCAGACTCACAGCTCTGTAAAGTTTTTAATTTGATTTCAAGATTTTATTATTTGTTTTTAAACCTTTGAATGGACTGGCCCCGCAATACGCCTCGGACATTCTCCAGATTTACACCCCCGCGTGTGCTCTGAGGTCCGAGGGCCAGCTCCAGCTTGTGGGGCCTAAGACGAGACTTAAAACCAGTTCTCTCTGGAACGCTCTGCCCCTCCACGTCCCAACAGCCCCCACAGTGGAGTGTTTTAGGACACGTCTTAAGACCCACTTTTACTCTCCGGCTTTTAACACCACGGGAGTTGTGTGTCTTTCATTTATTTTTAATTTATTTTATTGTTGTTGTTTTTTTATTTATTGCTATTCTATGGTTTTGCTCTCATTTTATTTAGCTGGTGTTATTGTTTTAAGACTAGTATGATTAAATCTGAGCGTTTATGTTATCATTATATTATTATTGTTGTTATTACTATGTATTTGTGCAGCACTTTGGAAACTGTTTGTTTATGAAATGTGCTATAGAAATAAAGTGGACTGGAAGTGGATAAAGTATTGGAGAAGTGCGTATTCTGGATTCTGGGACCCTTCAGAGCTTTTAAACATGCTCTAGTGGATTCATACATGTTTGAGTACTCCTGTATTGTCACGCATTTGAGCCTTGGGGGCTCACTAAATTTCTGTGTGGACTTCACCCATCATCCCCACAGCCCAGTACTCCATGTTGTGATAATGTTTACAGCGACATCAGCGCCTCTTGGGCCCACAGAAGTCAGAGGAGATGATTTTAAATGTGTAAATTATAACATCACGATCCACAAGTGTCACAGATTATACAGTAACTATAGCGCAGACACAAGCACAGGAGGTCTTCTTTAAAGTGACTTGTATTTCTATGTAATTTCCTCATTAGAAAAGACCATCTGGAGTGTTTTTTTTTTTAATCACGCATGTTTGAGTAATCCTGCATATTCAGCCTGTCTTTTTCTCAAGAGCACAAAACGTCCTGTTCCACCTTGTGATTTAACGAGTTGATACCAAGAAGTTCAGCTGTCAATATATTCTGCAGAACCCCACAGATCACTATTACTCTCTCATAAATACATCGCTGAATATTTGCACAGTCTGTGGAGTGTTTACCGTCTGTCTGTCCCACTGACCCTGTGTGAGGCGTAGGGGGCAGCACTCACAGAATGTCACAGGGAAACGCCAAAGAGTTTCAGCTCCATGTGAAAGTTCTTTATCACAGAGGCCCGCTAATCAAAACAAAATGCCCAAGGACTGAGCCAGGTCTAAACCAGGTCTAAACCAGGACTGAACCAGGACTGAACCAGGACTGAACCAGGACTGAAGCAGGACTAAACCAGGCCAAAATCAGGACTGAATCAGGATTAATCCAAGGCTAAACCAGGCCTAGACCAAGACTAAATCAGGCCTAACCTAGGACTAAGCCACAACTAAACTAGGACTAAACCAGAACTTAACCAGGACTAAACCAGGCCTAGACCAGGACTAAACCAGGACTAAACCAGCCCCAAGTCAGGACTAAACCAGGACTAAACCAGGACTAAACCAGGACTAACCCAGGACTAACTCAGGACTAAACCACACCTAACCCAGGACTAAACCAGGCCTAACCCAGGACTAACTCAGGACTAAACCACGCCTAACCCAGGACTAACCCAGGCCTAAACCAACACTAAATCAGGCCTAACCCAAGATTAAACCACAACTAAACTAGGACTAAACCAGAGCTTAACCAGGACTAAACCAGGACTAACCAGGACTAAACCAGGACTAACACAGGACTAAACCAGGACTAACACAGGACTAAGCCAGGACTAACCCAGGACTAACCCAGGACTAATCCAGGTCTAACCCAGAACTAACCCAGGACTAAACTAGGCCTAAACCAGGACTAACCCGGTACTAAACCAGAACTAAACCAGGACTAAACCAGGACTAACTCAGGACTAAAACAGAACTAAATCAGGACTAACCCAGGACTAAACCAGGCCTAACCCAGGACTAAACTAGGACTAAATCAGGACTAAGACGGGACCAAACTAGGACTAAACCAGGACTAAACTAGAACTAAAGCCAGAACTTGGACGTTGTTATTTCTTTCAGGATTAACACACCAAACCATGTGGGTGAAGTGTATTGCACGTGGGCAGGGTCAGCCAAACTATCTGAGCCTTAAAACGAACAACAAACAAACAAAACTGGTCAGATCTGTGTGGAGCCTGTGAGCCAACTGCAGTCCTCATCTGTGATACAAAAACAAAAACAAAAAACAAACACAAATTCAAATCTTGCTCCAAATACTTGAACTAAAACTCTGAATTTTTGTCTTTCTAATTTCCTGCAGACAGTGGTGGAACGTAACAAAGTAAAAGCAATAAAGATGTAACATTTTAGGTATTTGTAATTCACTTCAGTGGATATGTTTTACTTTTACTTGATTACTTTTGAGAGCAGGTATCTGTACTTTCTACTCCACTACATTTTTGAACAAGTATTTTTTTTATAGTTTGAGATCTGCTGAAAAAGCTGAGTTTTGTTTTTGTTTTTTTTATCAAGGTCATAGTTTGAGTTTGAACAAAAATATACAAATAAAAGCGGCTAGTTCAATTTCTTAGAGCAAAATTCAGCACAAATCTGTATCAAAATCACTACATTTGAAGCTTTATTAGATCTCAAAATATGTGTGAAATACTTTTTACTCTTTAAGTACATTTTTAAATGGGTACTTTAATACTTTTACTTAAAGGTGTACTATGTCACTTTTCGGGTTGGGGGTCCGTCACCTGCTTTTTTCTATGGATATGTTATTGCTCTGCCTGGAATGTTCCACAGTGTGACATTAAACATTTCTACGTTGTATTTATTCAATCACAGATGGTTTTATAGTTCAAAATAGCTCATTCTGACTGTGACTGTTTGCCTCTCCACAGATCTGACTTGTAACTTGGTCTGGTTGGGCTATATGAAGATAGAAAGGTTTAATGCCATACTGTGAAACATTCCAAACAAAGCAATAACATCTCCATGGAGAAAAGCATTTGATGGACCCTCCATCAGAAAAGTTACACAATACACGTATAAGTCGATTTTTACATGTGATACTTTTGCTCGAGTACTTCTTCCACCACTTCCTGTCCATATATTTTTTGCAGTGAGCCTTTCAGAGCCCAGTTTGTTTTCCCTATCTGCTCTTGCCCCACAGCTCTGTATTTTGCCCTGTCTGTGTGTGTGTGTGTGGGTATGTGTGTGTGTGTGCCTGTGTGTGTGTTTGTGTGGTTGGACAGGTGCCAGTGCAAACAGCTTGGACAAACCTGCTCGGGAACAGTGAAGCCAAGAACACCCCCCCCCCGTCCCCTCCCCCTCCCCCTCACGTGCGCAGGGGGCCGGGAGCGTGCACTCTCTCTTGTTGTTGCCCAAGCTTTGACACAACGTACACTGAGGTAAACTCAGGGGGCGATCGTTGTTAAGGTAAATGTAATGTAATATGTGTTGGGTGAAGTGTCTTGCCCAAGGACACAACAATAATACATTTTGTTTATATTATATTTTTGTTTTTTTTTGTTTTTTTACAAGTACTAAGCCTGGATCTTAGATAATGGAGGATCTGGAAGGGCATCTGGTAGAAAATCTACCAGTACCAAGCCTAGATACTAGATAATGGAGGTTCTGGAAGGGCATCTGGTTGAAAGTTTACCAATACCAAGCTTAGATAGTAGATAATGGACATTCTGGGAGGGCATCTGGTTGAAAAACTTGCCAAAAGGCACATACACACACACACACACACACACACACACACACACACACACACACATATATATATATATATATATATATATATATATATATATATATATATATATATATATATATATATATATATATATATATATACACGGTTGATGGCATATATAGGAATCATAAGCTGGCCAATGGAGGAGATACAGACCACAGACGTTAAGACACGAAAGCTCCTGACCATGCATGGAGGGTTCCATCCCAAATCCAGCACCCTGAGACTGTATGCGAGCCGGAAGGAAGGAGGCCGAGGACTAGTGAGTGTGGGAACCACTGTCCAGGATGAAACAGTCAAAATCCATAAGTACATCAAGGATAAGGCCCAAACAGATGATGTGCTCAGGGAATGCCTCAGACAGTGGAGGTCAGAGGAAGAGGTGCTGGAGGGACGTACCACCGAAACATAAATGAAGTGGCTGATATCAAGAAATCCTACCAATGGCTGGAGAGGGCTGGTCTGAAGGACAGCACAGAGGCCCTCATCCTGGCTGCACAGGAGCAGGCCTTGAGCACCCGAGCAATAGAGGCCCAGATCTACCACACCAGACAAGACCCAAGGTGTAGGTTGTGCAAAGAGGCCCCTGAGACAGTCCAGCACATAACTGCAGGGTGTAAGATGCTGGCAGGGAAAGCATACATGGAGCGACACAACCAAGTGGCGGGCATAGTGTACAGAAACATCTGTGCAGAGTACGGGCTGGAGACCCCAAGGTCAAGGTGGGGAACTCCCCCAAAGGTTGTGGAGAATGAGCGAGCCAAGGTCCTGTGGGACTTCCAGATACAGACTGACAGAATGGTGATGGTGAACCAACCAGACATAGTGGTGGTGGATAAGCAACAGAACAAAGCCGTGGTGGTGGACATTACAATACCAAGCGATGGTAATATCAGGAAAAAGGAACATGAGAAACTAGAGAAATACCAGGGGCTCAAGGAAGAGCTGGAGAAGGCCTGGAAGGTGAAGGCATCAGTGGTGCCCGTGGTGATCGGAGCACTCGGGGCTGTAACCCCCAAACTGCAGATCCCAGGAAAAACATCAGACATCTCAGTACGTACAGTACAGGAACAGCAAAGATACTGCGCAGAATATATATATATATATATATATATATATATATATATATATATATATATATATATATATATATATATATACACACACATATATTATGGCATGCCGTTTAGGAAATTAAAGAATATATTGAATGGATGTCTGAATATATGGAATGAATGTTTGAATATATGGAATGAAACTTGAATATATTGAATGAATGTTTGAATATATGGAATGAAACTTGAAAACTGACGTCATGGCGGCACTGGCGCCATCTTTTGTTTTCGATGTCAGTTGGTACTACGGTGGCCGAGAGGTGCAAACCAAATTTACAAACTGTAAAACACTTTTACAAAGTTTGAGACAAATTTACATTTTGGAAACCATTTTTACATATCATAAAACAAAATTACATTGCATTTCAGAAAACAATTTAACAAGTCGCGAAACACTTCTGCGCTATAAACCGGCTTCATTCAGTTTGCTTTTCAGAGACCTCAAGCTGATGTGAACACCGTGTAAACATGACATCATGTCCACAATTATGGCATATGAGTATCCCTCATTAAAATATCTTAAACACTGCTGCAGCATATCCGGTCTGTCGGTCTGGTCTGTGCCTTTTAAAAACTCTAAAGACCGACCACACGAAAAACAAAATCGTGTCAATTGGCTCATATGTTCCCCACAAAACGGGCAAAACATCACTCGCTCGCTGTCCTTCGTGCTTCACCATAAACACCATCAATAGTTCTCGTACTGGCCGCTTCTCGTCGTCACTTCCAGTTAAACCCCACAGTTGGGACATTCCCTTCCCGGTTAAATTTCGCTTGTAAATATGTTTTGGGATTTGTAAAAGTGTCTCGGAGTTTGTAAAAGTGTTTCACGACTTGTTAAATTGTTTTCTGAAATGCAAATTTGTTTCAGAACTTGTAATTTTGTTTTATGATATGTAAAAATGGTTTCCAAAATGTAAATTTGTCTCAAAATTTGTAAAAGTGTTTTACAGTTTGTAAATTTGGTTTGCACCTCTCGGCCACCGTAGTACCAACTGACATCGAAAACAAAAGATGGCGCCAATGCCGCCATGACGTCAGTTTTCAAGTTTCATTCCATATATTCAAACGTTCATTCCATATATTCAAACATTCATTCCATATATTCAAACATTCATTCCATATATTCAAACGTTCATTCAATATATTCAGACATCCATTCAATATTCTTTAATTTCCTAAACGGCATGCCATAATATATATATATATATATATATATATATATATATATATATATATATATATATATATATATAGAGAGAGAGAGAGAGAGAGAGAGAGAGAGAGAGATAGATAGATACCCTATAGATAGATAGACTTGAATTTGAACTGCCAACCTCCCCTTGCTAACGTGTACGCTCCCGGTCCGCTAGCTTTGACAATGTATACAGCAAATACCAGATTATGTGTCAAGGGAAGTGTCTTGCCTAACGACACAACAATAGTACAAGGCAGAGTTGAATTTGAACCATATAGTATGTGTGAAATTTACGAGACACAGTTTTTTGTTTCCAATACCAAGCCTAATAGAGGAGGATGAATCTGGGAGGGCATCTGATGTCTGAAAATACTTAAGGAAAAGATGGCTCATGAGCATTACTTGATTTACATACATTCAACTTTGCCCAAGAACACAACAATAAGGCTGAATTTGAACCGTCAACCATATCGGGTTATAGTATGTACACATTTTCACCGTTTTTTACCAATACCAAGCCTGATGAAGGAATCTGGGAGGGCATCTGGCTGAAAAACTTTGAAAATAGGGGTCATGAACAATACTAGATTTATATACATTCAACTTTGCCCAAGGACGCAACAATAATACAAAACAAAGTTGAATTTGAACCACCAACTATATGTCACTTTTTACCCTACTGTATGTTACCAGTACGAATATCCAATGCACTGGGAGGGCATCTGGCTGAAGATAAGATAAGATATAAGATACGCCTTTATTAGTCCCACAGTGTGGAAATTCCAGAAAATACTTCATGAAGAGAAGGCTCATGAACATTACTTGATTTGTTCAACTTTGCCCAAGGACACAACAGTAGTAGAAGATAGAGTTGAATTTGAACCATCAACCATATGTTGTTACTTACTTTGTTATCAATACCAAGCCCAATGGGGGGTTGAATGTGGGAGGGCATCTGGTTGAAAATACTTGCTTGGAGATTTTGACTAGTTGTGCTTATGTACACAAGCATAAGAGTTGTGGGTTAAATTCTAGACCAGGAAAACTTTTTTTTTCTCCTCCTTCTGTTTATTTTGTAACCTTTTTGAATGGCACTTATGGATTTGTCTCCATGGCAACGGCAGTAAACGCACTGTGAAAAGGCTGCACTGGTTCACTCCGGCTGCCACCTTGAGAAAATGGAAACTGAAATATTATTAAGAGAGTGGATCATTACGTTTGAGCTGATTTGGGACATTTTAAACGCAATATTGATTTGAAATGACTTGACTGATAAAAGAAACAAGTCTTCTGATGTTCAGGCTGGAAAAGTCCAAGGTACGTCACCATAAACGTCATCACAACAAATCGCTGCCTGCTGCGGGCCCCTCCTACGGATAGATGCACTTTTCATTTGTACCAAAATGACTAAGTGACGCTGCTGAATCCTACGTGGATCACTGATTAAGAAAATAAAGATCAGAGACTTGAATACTGGAGAGTACAGATTACTCAAACATGCATGAGTCACTCTAAATACTTCACCGGGTCAATGAGAAGGAAACAACCCAAAAGCATGCTCCATAGGTAAAAATCCTCCAGCTGAGGTAGGCCTAGAAATTAGATAATGGAAGCTCTGGAAGGACATCTGGTTGAAAATGTACCATCACCAAGCTTAGATACTAGATAATGGGCGTCCTGGGAGGGCATCTGACTGAAAAACTAGCCAAAATGCACATATACACACGTTAAAAACATTCAACTTTGCCCAAGGGCAATAGTACAGGGTAGAGTTGAATTGGAACCAACCGTATATATATATATATATATATATATATATAGGGTTACAGGTGTGTATGTGTGTAATCAGTACCAAGCCTTCATATATATATGTATGTGTATATATATATATATATGTATGTATATATATATATATATGTATATATATATATATATATATATATATATATATATATATATATATATATATATATATATATATATATATATATATATATATATATATATTCATACTAGATAATGGAGGACCGGGAGGGCATCTGGCTGAAAAAAACTTGACTTACACATTCACCTTTGCCCAAGGACTACAAGGCAGATTTGAATTTGAACTGCCAACCTGCCACTGCTCCTGAAAGAATGGGTGAAATGCAATAAAGGATAATAAAAAAAAAAAACAATAACTATAACAAGTCCTCTTCAAGTACTCACATGAACAGCGTAATCACTTTAAATGACGATGAATATTTTTCTTCCTCCAAAATTCACCTCAGCTGTGCACAAATATGTATTCTATAAATGACATATAGTTTTAGAATGAAGTTGTGTTGCATTTCTTTGTATTTTAACATTAAACACTCAAATGTGACAGTAACACTTTTATTTACAAAATTCTAAATAAAGGGAAGCATGTGTACATGATTTAATAATATTACACCTTTATCACTACTAAAAATCTAAAAAAGATAAAAAGCAGTTAAATGCAGTAGTCCAGAGTGTGTCCTGTGGTGTGACATGAAAAATCACACATTTAAAAAGACAGTTACACAAAAACTACAATTGGCTCATCCGTTGTGTATGCACCAGGAAGAGCTCAGGGGTTAATGGGTTAAGCTACACAACTAATTTCACATTTATTATTTTCTCATTTTTAAAATTCAACTTTTCTGAAAAACGTCTGAACATGTGTGAAAAGATATTCTTTGAGATGGGACAGTTACATAATGACACGACACTACAAAGCAACACTACCGACATGTGGAGTCATTTATTAGAATGACTCCACATGTCTGTAGTGTTCTATTGACGGTCCAGTGGGGTGACAGGAGAGGTCACACTGCAGGACATGTTCAAATGTCTCAAATTAAAACAGTTACACAAAAAATATGTTTATGAAAAGGCTTCTTTACAATTGTTGAAACACTGATTTGTTTTGGAAAATCATTTTTGGATTTTACTACAAAGGCACGTCACGCCGCAGGACAGAAGAAAGATGTTACACCCACAAATGTCAAGTACACATTTACCCATGTTGGGAAGTAACTGAATACATGTACCAAAAATACATATTCTAATACTAATTTAGAGTAACTGTATATACAGTTACTTTTTCATTTGGTGGTATTCAGAATATAGTTACTTTTATAAATCAAAGGAATACGTGATGGTACTTCATCTGTAATTTTGGCTTTGAACTGCAGTGGTATTAGTGAGAAAAACAGAAAACACAGCAGTTGCAGTGTGTGTGTGTGTGTGTGTGTGTGTGTGCGTGTGTGTGCGTGTGTGTGTGCGTGTGTGTGCGTGTGTGTGCGTGTGTGTGTGTGTGTGTGTTGTTTTTCTCCTCTAATTAGACATGAATGAATGCATAACAAACAACACACTAAAAATCAAGCTGTTTTGAATTCTGTCTTTTTCACTATAAATGAATATAGTATATTCAGAATACTGACTATGGCTCATGATAAATGGTCACAGAGCTTTTTCCACAAGGAACCCCTCACCCATTTACACACACACTCATACACAAGAGTGTATGAGTGTGTGTGAGGTAGGTTAAGTGTCTTGCCCAAGGACACAGCGACAGTATTCATCTGTGGGAGCCAGTTGACACCAGCCAGCCTGTGGGTCAGTGGATTTGACCACTCAATGATGTTTATGTTGAGAGCGGGATTCAAACTGCCAACCTTCAGCTCAGTGGGCAAACGCTAGACCAGCTGAGCTACTCTCGTGCAGTGTACGTTACAAAATACTTTTTAAGTGAAATGATTCTCCCCATCACTGTATAAACTCTACTGAAACGTGATATTGTGTAACGGATCTAATGATACACTGAAAATAACAAAACCTTAAAAATCCTGCCAAATATTGTATGTTGAAAGAATGTATGCACTGTTTGGACCAACATAAAATTATTCATGGTGACATATTTATTTAGGGGTCATTTTTGTATCGTATATTAGAGATATACACTATTAAATAACTCTCATTTCAATCCAAGTTCTTCTCATCTACATCATGTGAAGCTCAGAGCCTCCAGAATTCCCTCCCTGAGCTGCAGAGGCTGCACTAGCACTGATTCAGGATTGGCTGCAGGTGCTGGGGTTTAGGGAGTGACCGTTCAGATCAGAGAGAGACATTTTAAGTTTAAACCAACTGTGAAAATTAATGTTTCAGCTGTGAAACTGGCAACCCAAATGATAATCATGTTGAGAACCAAAACCATCTAATCCAATGTGTTTGTAATTAAGAGTAAATCAGCAGCGCAGTTGTTAACAGGAAAAGATTTAAACATGTCTGTCTCACATCTGGAGAAAAACACGTCATGTTTATGAAAAACTGAACATAAATCTTACATTCAACATTTCTCTAATTCAAACTCTGAATCTTAAAACAGTCAGTAAGAGCTCCTGGTTATATTGAGGACAGTGATGTCACACATACTGGTCAAGCACTGCTGACCCACACTGGCTGGGTTGTCTTGCCCCCTGTCAGAGGTCAGCGTGCTTGTGTGTATGTTTGTGTGTATATTTGTGGGATGGGGGGGTCATCCTGTTCATGGACAGTCTGACATCAAGCTGCGGTGGTCAACATGCCTGTCCTGAATCTGACCCACATTTGGCAACAACTGACAAAAGTCTCACATCCTTTTTTCAGAACAAAACAATTTCACAACAGATTTAACAGAAACTGACAGTAGATAAGAGTGTGGTGTTTCTTAAAGTACGCATACATGTGTAAAGTATTGACATTGTTGTTTTGGAGATGTGCAAAATCAGAATATCGAAAATACTGTCCAAATGATCGATAAAAGTTAAAGTATTTCTGTATTGATTGTCCCCGTAGGGAAATTTATCCTCTGCCTTTGACCCATCCTTCAATGCCACCAGGTCATGGTCAGGATTACCTTACATGGAGGATTTTTGACCTATTGTATTTTGGAGAAACTGGAGTGCCAGAAGGAAACCCACCCAGACACAGGGACACATGCAAACTCCACAGCTCTCCACAGGATTTTATGTTGTTTTATTTGATCAAAACACTGTATAGGGAAACTATATTTATAAAAGAAAAGTTGGGTAATGCAAACTTTAATAAGTGATATCCATGATATGCAGTGCAATCTTTCAGCTAGGGGTATAAAGTGATATTACGGAACTTTAGTTTGAAATGAGGCTGAGGAAGGTTGTAAACGGGAGAAAGGAATGGAGAATTCAAAATGACAAAAATATACTTAAAGGTATTACGCGAAATGGAGTTTTAGAGATTTCTACCATGTTATAACGTTGTTCGCTCATCAAAAACATGCCTAAAGAGGTTATAAGTCATCCATGCATGTTTGAGTAATCTAGGGATCTCTCCTGGGCCCTATTCAAACCCTCGCGCAACAATTTTCCATAAGTAAACAAAAACAGGGCACAAAACAATATACTACAACGCCACAAACCTGATACGGTGTGCTGTAGTTTCTTTGTAATGTGGTAGCGTTCTGAAGGGGAAGTGACTTAGCATGCAGAGCAAAGGGAGTGAATATAGCGTTTTTTATGACGCTAAACTCCTCCAAAGCGTTTCTCCGTTTGGTTGTGCAGATTTGGCTCTGGCTGGTCCCTGGTGGTGGGGCTGCTCCTCCGTCACCTGCTCTGTTCTGTTCTGGAGGATATTCTTAGAAAAACACAACTCGGGGAAGGCTAATAATGCGGCGCAATCTGTGGCGTACATCTGCGCGTGGAGTGGGAACTGTCAGAGCGAAGTCCGCGCTATAGAAACTGAGTCATCCCAAAGAAAAGAGAAGACACGCCCTCCGTTATGTATTACACGGAGAATATAACAATAAGGGCTTTTGTTGGAGAGAGGTTTTCCAAATATGACATGTACTCTGTATAGCAAGGGCCAACTAAGTATTCATTTGTGCGTTTTAATGATTTTTACTGCTTTTACTTAAATGTGCATTGTGTAACTTTCCGGGTCCATCACCATGGTATGATCTTAAACTTCTCTATTTCCATGGAGACAAGCAACAAGCCAATTTACAGGTTCAGTTTGTGGAGAGGTGGGCCCGCTTATACTAGAAATTTTAATGCCATACTGTGGTGCATTCCAGTGAAAACAATCTTCACATACACATTTGCATTTCAAACAAATAGTGCAAATACAAAATGACATCAGTAATTGTTAAACTGTTAAAGCCAGGCAGGATAAACAGATATATACATACATACATACAACTTAATGTACAATGACCAGCATTCTGCAGTCTGAAAAGCCTTTGGGCTGTTACAAGGTCAGGCAGTTTAATGTACAATTCCATTTCTTTGTAAAATACACTGAATGCAGGTTTCTTGTTAGCAAAGTTACATTTATGTAGAAAGAACTTTGCCGTAATAATAATTACAAGGTTGAAAATATGCAATTTATCTTTGCTTATTAGTCCATTTGTAGAAAGTCCAAATACGACTGATCATTTTTGCATAGATGGGTTGCAATAAACAAAGTCACATCTTTCCAAAATGTTGCTGTAAATGAGCAGTTCCAAAATAAATGAGGTACAGTTTCAGGATTATTACTGCAAAATGAACTATTTACATTTAGATTCATTTTAAATTTGGTTATGAAATGTTTTACAGGATACATTTTATGAATGATTTTAAATGAAATGTCTTTAATTTTGTTGTTGAGAAAATATTTGTTGGGCCACACTTGATTATCCCTCTAGCATATCTCCATAGACATAACCAGGTGCTGGACTCTTACCAGAAAAGTTACGTAGAGCACTTTAAAGGTTCTGTATTATGCATAATTGACTCTTGTGAGCTTTAAGTTATGTTCTAATGTTGTTCCCTCCTCAAAACTATACCTGGAGTTGTGTTTTGTTTCATTCACACATGTTTGAGTAACTCTTTATTATTAGTCTGTCTACATCTCCAAAGAGTCACAGAATTCCGGCACGTCTAAATAGAGGCATGTCGTAATGAAGGGACATCGGAATAGGCGGCGGACCTCGGACCTTGTTTTTTTTTTGTTTTCAATGAATAAAAAGGTTTGCCTGCATATTTATGTTTTGTTTATTGAATTTTAGCCAACCAACGTGACCAGTTCTCCACTTCTACGCCATTGCCTCACAACCGGACATGCTAAACGTTGACCGCTAGCTAACATTTACAGCCCGTGCCCCCGAAGGTCACGCACTAAATGAAAGGGGTCACGATTTCACCTTTCTCAGCAGAGTCCGAGTGTATATGCAGATCAATAAATCCATATTTTTTCACGTATATGCACGGGCAAGGACAATACAGCTGTTAAAGTGCCTGTCACTCCGTCAAACTTAACTGTGCGTAGAAATATTAGCTCCGTTCTGGGACTCGTCCAATCAGATCGCTGTGTTATATAATTATTGCCCCGACAAATGTGATGCTTTTAAGGTTTGTCTGGGTTTTTTTTGTTTTTTTTGAGCGTTGACCTGTGTTTCTTAAGCGTCACATTTCTTGATTGCGCTAACGTTCGCTTATAGAGGCTCGAATGTGTTATTCATTGAAGTTGTTCTGGCGTTTTGGTCGAGTCTACACAATACATTTAGATTGGGGGTCATGCAAAGGGCACCAGGGTGATTTTAATTTAACGTAAGTAAGGGGGCAATTTGCAGAGTTTTTAAAAAAAGCATTACGGACAAAATTCCTTATTGTGTTAGGAACAAGACGGTTAAATCAGAGGCGCTACTGTAGTTGTAGTAATAAAGTGGAAGACCAGGAGTCTTTCGAGACGAGAGACAAATGTATCACCTCCGTTTATTGAGTGAAAACAGGCAGAAAAGACAAAGAACCAGGCTAGTTTATAACGTGACATGGGGTCAAGGAGCCGAATTGCCGTATTAGGAATTCCGACCGCAGGTATTATAGCAAAAAAAGAGCCATGTTGAAGGTAGCAACTAACACTAGCGGGAACGACCACGGGGAAAGAAGCCACCTGGTTTTTCTCTTATTAATGTTCATATCAAAATAGCAAAACAAAAAAAAAACACCAGAATCATGTAGAGCGGGTTAATATGAATATTTTAAGACCTAAATGACAAGGCTCTCTTAGCACTTACAGAGAGAGGGGCGACGTTTTTTCAATACAAAGTGAATTGGGGCTAGAGTTGATGGAGCCAGAAGTGCCCCCATGCTCACTTCCTATTTGGAACGCAGCAGCTAGTGGGTTAGCTATGTCCATTTATACAGTATATACAGTCTACGGGCGCTACCAAGCACTATAGACTTCTTGAAAAGTTAAAGAGAAAAATACACAAGCTAACTTATATTGTTATGGGTTGTTATGTACTTTACTTCTATTATTCTATGTTTTGAAATACTTTTTGAGCATGTATACACACCCGTAGAAGTAAAAGTAGCATTAGTAGCCGACATGCATGTAGTTAGGGTTAAAATGAGACTACTTTGTTCAATCTGCATCTAATTATAGAGTGTTTTTATCCTCTGTAAACAATGAAGTAACACTGGTGCATGCTAGCTTTTGTTAGCATTACCTCAGCACCCAATCTCCACTATGGCCTTGTAAAATGTAACTGCGGTGAATAATTGGGATGCCAGGAATGAGTTGGGAAAGTGAGCTGCAAACAGTTTAAACTTAACTACCTCTTTTTGTCAGTGCAAATAAAGAAAAACAGAGGAGCGTATTTTGGATAAGCACTCGATGACATCACAAAGTAGTACAGATCATTGTCAGCGTAGGAGACGATGGTCTAAATTGGCAGGGTTACTCAAATACGTGACGATAAAACAAAGAAATAAAGCAGAACTCCAACAGATATAACATTATAAGATATAACACAAAAATAACATTCCTCATCACAAACACACCTGGAGTTGTGTTTTGTTTCATTCACACATGTTTAATGCACAAACCCTGCAGATTTAAACGGAAAACACTTTGTTCCACCTTGTGATGTCATGTGGTGATACAGGAAGATAGGATAGGCTCATTAGCGCAGACAAGCTGACGCTATTCTTCCTGGGGTCCGAATACGATAATTATATAAAAATAATTACAGTATATTACAAAATGGATGAATATACATTTTAAACACTCAAATATTTCAGTGCCAACATATAAAAGTTCATTAATACAAAATGAATAAATACTTTTCTGGATAAAATGAAATATTTCCAGTCCATATAATCCTCGGCCATCTCCAATCCAGTACTTTCATAACTTGGTTCAACACATATTTGATGCCAAGATTATTCTGATTGTTTGAGTAATATATTCTTTTATCCTCTACAAGTTAATTTATCTGGAAGTAGATTCCAGATAAATTAAAAAGTGCTCCATTGTGTTTTTAAACCCTTCGTGCTTCTAGCTAAGATGACTCTCAATTCAAACTGAATGTGTTTCTGAACCCTTTGTCTTTGTGAAGCTGAGGCTTTGGGGTTTTGGCCTCTGTTGTCCTCTAACTCTCTGTGTACTCTCATTTCAATTGGGAACAAGCTCTACACAGAGGAAAGTCAAATTTCAAATTCCACCTACATTTTTGAGGGTAAATATAAGAATAGGTATAGCTGGAGTCCCTGGGGACAGTCTGATAGACAGCAGACTGAGCGTTTGTTAGATCTTTTTAAATTAATGAATTAATCATTGCCTTTCAAGACACCCAAAGCACTTTACAGTTCATTCTTCATTCACTCCACACTCAGTGGTGGTAAACTACTATTGTCGCCACAGCTGCCCTGGAGACTGACAGAAGCAAGGAGCTGCCAATCTGCACCATCAGCCCCTTTGACCACCACTAACACTCATGCACATGCCACTTTCATACTAGGCAATGTAGGTGAAGTGTCCTGCCTAAGGACACAACAACAGTTTTTGCCACTGGCGCCCCCCTGTGGCACCTGGTGCTCTGAGCGGTCTCCCATCCAAGTACAGGCCTGGCCTTGTTTTGACATGCCGGTATGGACACATAAGCTGATCTCACTAAACATGAGATTTAGGCATTTGTAACTAGGCAAAAAAAAAAAAAAGTCCAGGCAGAATTAATAAAAATCCTGTTAAAATTATTAGAATTTTTTTTTTATTATTATCATTATTATTATTATTTATTTATGGGTTTGGAGAACAAACTGGTCCAGATGCTCCTCAGAATGGTTGATTTGACTGAAAATAAGTGGGTTACACATAGAATTGTTCCGATACTAATACTGGTATCGGCAAAAGCTCAGATTGCGCACATTTTTCAGGTATTGTATTGGCGAGTACTCAAACCAAATCACCGATCCGATACCACTCTGTATTTTCCACAGTGAGGACCTGTAGATGTGAGCAGCTGCTGTTTACCTCGGTGGCTAATGTTACTGCTAACACACGCTGATAATGACAGAAAAGACATTTGTGTTTCTTCTTTGATACCTTCATTTAGCCTTTAGTGTGGACGCTCGACTTAATAGAAAAACTGTGCTACGGAGAGTGCAGCAACAACAACAACAGTGCTCCTTATCAACAGTGCTCGGACTTTGTGTACTCTGCAGAATCAGCCATGTGCGCCGAGGATGAGCATCTTTTTACAAGCCTCACTGTTTTTATCCATGCACTGTGCTAGATGTGCTAGAAAGTAACAAATTAGAAAAGAGTAAGCTCTTAAATCACTAGCACTACTTATAGTCAAAATCATTGTATATTTGACTCTTAACACTTAGTTCTCAAAATCAATTTTATTCTTCTAGATTTTCTTTTGAGATACCCTTTTGAGTAGTTTTATTTATTATATATATATATATATATATATATATATATATATATATATATATATATATATATATATATATATATATATATATATATAATGGCATGCCGTTTAGGAAATTAAAGAATATATTGAATGGATGTCTGAATATATGGAATGGATGTTTGAATATATGGAATGAAATCTTGAGAATCCAAAGAGTGAAAGTCTTCTGAATTCCCTAGCTTTGCAAAATGGCGTCAGTTGAAATATACCAGTACTTTGTTGAACTGGAAAACTTTTTTGCTGCAGGTTATACTCGAAATGATACAAACAGTTTGGAGTCGATATCACGTCACCTTGAGGATCATATTTCCATTATTGTGACATTCATAGCGCTTATGAGTAATTATAATCAACAAAACATTGATGAAAGAACATTATGCATCATTCTTGAAGGAATTTACGAGTCTCTAAGGGAGGTGGAGATAACACTTCAGTTAGAAGCCGATATACAAGCACATGGTATGGACACACATTCTGCATCTCAGAGAGGAAGGCAGAGGTAAGTGATAGAAATTAAAAAGGGGTATGGGGATGGAGGTTGATGCAGGCCAAGAGCACATAACCACTTAGTACATGGTACAATCAAGAACTTACAAAACAAGATTAATATTATTATTATTATTATTATTATTATTATTATTATTATTAATCTTGTTTTGTAAGTTCTTGATTGTACCATGTACTAAGTGGTTATGTGCTCTTGGCCTGCATCAACCTCCATCCCCATACCCCTTTTTAATTTCTATCACTTACCTCTGCCTTCCTCTCTGAGATGCAGAATGTGTGTCCATACCATGTGCTTGTATATCGGCTTCTAACTGAAGTGTTATCTCCACCTCCCTTAGAGACTCGTAAATTCCTTCAAGAATGATGCATAATGTTCTTTCAGCAATGTTTTGTTGATTATAATTACTCATAAGCGCTATGAATGTCACAATAATGGAAATATGATCCTCAAGGTGACGTGATATCGATTCCAAACTTGTTTGTATCATTTCGAGTATAACCTGCAGCTAAAAAGTTTTCCAGTTCAACAAAGTACCGGTATACAAAGAGATGGATGAAGCTGGAGCGCTCGCTGGATCACCACTAAGTGAAATGGCAATCAGGTGCTCTTCGGAGATCCCGAGTGGGCAAAATAGCTTACGTGATAACAGAAGAGATCCGAGGCACACCGATATCCATAGCTATTATTTTATTTCTACATAGTCAAACGCCAACGCGTTTCGACTTGCGTCTTCATCAGGGCACGTACTGGTATATTTCAGCTGACGCCATTTTGCAAAGCTAGGGAATTCAGAAGACTTTCACTCTTTGGATTCTCAAGATTTCATTCCATATATTCAAACATCCATTCCATATATTCAGGTTTCATTCAATATATTCAAGTTTCATTCCATATATTCAAACATTCATTCAATATATTCTTTAATTTCCTAAACGGCATTTCCAAAAATAAATTTTATATATATATATATATATATATATATATATATATATATATATATATATATATATATATATATATATATATATATATATATATATATATATATATATATATATATGTATATATATATAATTTATTTTTGTACTGTAACAGAATTGAGTAGCCTTAGTCTACTTCTTCACATTATGAGGTATCGGACTGGTATTGGTATCGGCAAGTATCGGTATCAGATCCTAAAAAAATGGTATTGGAACAACACTAGTTACAGATTTCCATTAATGTTTTCCATGTCCATGAAGATGGACAAACAGAACTAAAATGTTAAACAGAACAGGTTTTATCCACACACTTTCACAAGAATCATTTAGATCATTTCAGACCTGGAATTACCTGGAACCTGAAAACTACCACTTCATGACATCACAACGTGGAACAGAGCATTTTAAGCTTGTAGACAGACTAATAATGCAGGATTACTCATGTGTGACTGAAACAAAACACAAGTCCAGGTCTGTTTTGGAGGAGGAAACAACATTCTCACATGGCTTAAAGAGTCCATTTGGTAACATAGGACCTAGAAGAAAACCATGGCATACTAGCTCCAAACCGAGTACTTCACGTGTATACTCTATATGTTACTCCAGCCTTACTTACCTACCGCAGCGCTCGTGTTTCCAGCCTGCTTGGTTTCAGTCTATTTCAGATGGGGCTAATTAATCATGCATTATTGAGAGGGAGGCAGACAGCAGCACAGAGCACAGCCTTTAGCCGGGTCCCAGCACAACACAGGCCGCTCTAATGACTGCCGCTGGTGATGGGGCTTCAAGGGCAAAACTCCACCGTCCTTCACACTAACGCTACTGCTGCTATCCCAAATATGCTACGCCGCTATGCCAACAAAGCGGGACCGTGGAGGTACGGTAAGATCTGGAAGATGAACCAAAGGTGGCGTTGTGTTGTGTCAAAAAATTTGATCTTCCGCTTTATTTCCTCAGTAGGAGCTGGGTCCTCCCACCGTGTGATGTCAGAAATGTGCGTTAGTTCAGAGCGAGGATAGTGTGAGGAAGCTGGCCAATGTGGTATTAAGCAGGAGGCAGACTCTGAAAATATTCCATATGACCCAAAGGCATATTGTGGCAACAAAAATAATACATAGCTACAAACAATAACTGTGCTCAAAATTAGGCATAAGCAACAGAAATGAATGAAACTAAGAAAACCCACGTGTACCCGCTACACTGATGTGACCCTCCTGAGAGGCTAAGCTGACCTGTTTTATATTTCCCCCACAGGAAGCTCCTCCCTCCAGGTAAGTCCACGATCCCTCATCAGGTTGGACATAAGGCAACTTCACTTTAGTCTAAAGTTACCCCTCGATTTACTACAAGAGCCTAAGTCCCCTTTAAATTAAAGTGCTTAACATAATCTATAAACACTGAAACATCCAAATCAAATATACAAAACCAAACAAACAAAAGGAACTGAAACCAATTCTCCTCCACATGGTCTGTCCCAAAACCTCCCCCCAGAGGCTTTAAATATGTCCGTCTCAGGACACGTCCCTCTGTCTCCAGACCAGGTGGAGTTACAGGTGAGTAGGTAAGTGTCTGAAATGTTTAACTAAATTAAATAGATTTAACCAAATAAAATATATTTAAATTAACTTGAGTGTGTTGTGTTAAAGGAACTAAACAAAAAGTAAATAAAACAAACCCAGGAAAGTTATATTTAGTAGTTTAGGGAAATGAAATTAAGGTGAGTACACAGGGACAAAGGCCCACTTTGTCACAGACTTACAAAGTCTTACAAAGCAAACTTTTAGATGCCTTGAGGATTTAATTGTTTTTAAAAGTTCATGTTGTAAAAAATGGTTAAGAATCCAACAAACTTTACTTCTACTTTTCACTCTTTAAGTGAACTTTAAAACTTTTACATAACTAAGCAAGTTTTTTGCTCCAGTATCTGTACTTATACTTAAGTAACAAAACTGAGTACTTCGTGGAGCATTAATAGATTCTGAAGGGGGAGTGACTCAGCTCTTCTGTTTGAATCCAGAAGGGACTGGAACCGGACAATAGAGCATGAAAATCCTCTGTCCAAACTTGAGACAATCTAACCACAGCTGCTTATGTGTAATTCATTTTGTAAAATTAAAAGTATCACATGAAAAAATCAACTTAAGTAAAAGTATTAAAGTACCTGTACTATGTTTCGTGCATATTTTGAGAGCTAATGAAACTAATGATTTTGTTAAAGAATTGTGCTGAATTTTGTTGCTAGTTCAATTTTTATTGTTATATATTTGTTTGCTCAAACAATAAACACTCAGGCTGCCTTAAACTATAATAAAAGATGTGTTTACTTCCCAGTCCTGTTCAAAAATGTAGTGTAGAAAGTACAGATACTACCTGCTCTCAAATGTAGTAAAGTAAAAAGTAGGAAATGGTAGAAATGGAAAAAGTATGGCATGAAACTTTTCAGTCTCCATAGAAACAAGCAGGAGATGTAACCAGGCTAATTTACAGGTGTGATCTTATGTTAGTTTAATACCATACTGTGGAACATTACAGGCAAAGCAATAGCATCTCCATGGTAGTGGACCCCAACCTGAAAACTTGGACACCTTTAAGTACAGCACTTCACTACTTTTACTTCGTTACCACTGCGGTTACTCCCCACCTGTGAGTATTTTCTATTGCGTAGCAGTAAACATATACACACAGCAGCGTTGCCATGGAGATCCCAGCCTAACCTTGTGAAGTCTGGCTCTAATTGGGTAGAACGAGGAAGTGGCAGAAAATATAATCTGAGCCCAAAACAACATTGGTATTCCTAACACTCTTCTGCCCGTCTCTCTATGAATAACTTAAAAGTGTCTCTTACTCCAGACTGCATTTGGCCCACCTCCAATTGGAAAATCATTAGCCTACGGACAAGCCCATGTGATGAATTATGGATGCAATATTACTGTCCATAATTCTGCAATTAAAGAAGGCTGTTTCTTTGAAGAGAACTAAGACGATTCATTAGGATCCCTGCCAACCAGAAAAAGATTTTAAGGTTTTCTAATATTATTTTGGAAAAGAATAGTGTCTGTTCTTGACAAAAGTAGAATCACTTGTCTGTGTGATGATTGGTGGACACTAAATGCAATGAATTAAAGGGCAGATATTACGCAAAACTGACTCTTGTGAGCTTTAAACCATGTTAAAATGCTGTTAGCTCCTCAAAAACAGACCTGGAGTTGTGTTTGTGTTTTGTTTCACTCACACATGTTTGAGTAACATTTTATTATTAGCTTGTCTACATCTCCAAAGCTTAAAATGCTCTGTTCCACCTTGTGATGTCATATAGTGATGGTTTTCAAGCTAACAGCTACTTTTTGTTCAGTACAAATTGGCAATTCCAGGGCTGAAATAATCCAAATGATTCTAGTGAAGGTGTATGGAGTTTAAAAACACAATGGAGCTCTTCCTGTATTACCACATGACATCACAAGGTGGAACAGAGTATTTCAGTTTGAGAGAAGAACTCAGTCTAACTATGCAGGGTTTGCGTGTTCAACATGTGTGAATGAAACAAAACACAACTCCAAGTTAGGGATGCACGATACGATACTGATACTGGACATCAGTGCCAACATTAAAAACTTTAGAGGATCGAATATCAGCTTCCAAAATATTGATTCAGTCGATATCCCATTTTACCTCATGTTGCTTGGGTTTAAAGGAAATAAATCGTATTTTCAGTCTGTGCTCTAGTATCTGTTGATATTGGGTACAGGCAGATACTTAAAGCCAAAGTATCGACATCGGTATCGAAACCAGAAAACCTGGATTGGTGCATTCCTACTCCAGGTATGTTTTAATGAGGAAATACAACAAAACATAATGACATTGATCAGAAACTAGCATAGTAAAGGCCATTTTAAAAAAACAAGGATAATACAAATCAGGTACAGAGTTTAAATACCTGAAATACCTTAACTTGCTTGGCTGTGAAACATGTAGCAAAATATACCATTACCCAAGACCCAAGATTCTGATACGTGTGCTGCTGTTGAAGTCTTAACCTGCTTTTCATTTGCCACATGGTTGTAATAGTCTGAGAACATGTCACAGTCGAAGCAAAAACGCGCAAACCCAGACTCACTTTGAAGCTAATGGAAGCCAGGTCGCCTATAACGTCTACAACCTGGACTGGGCTATTCTGGACGCGGTAGAGTTTTTGGTCTTAGATTAAGCTGCCAGCGTGTTAGCTTTTAAATATGTGATAAAACTCAAATGGAATATACAGCGTGAAAGGCCTCTTTTAATACCGTATTTATGCTTACAGGGTGGTGTTACCAGTTTAATGTGACTGTTTTATGTCAGCTTTATTCTAAGGGTTGTAAATGGTAATTCCAGTGTGCTTGTGAAAAGCAAATAAACAGAACGGGTGGATAATTATTATAACGCCAATCTGCAGCTTTTCTTTGTGGCAATGTCCTTATTTTTCAATCAATAAAGCAAATAGTACTTTAAAAAATGACCAAAACAAATACAAAACTGTAAAAATAAGTCAAATAAATGTGCATCTTATGACCATAGGTGGGAGTAGGAAGTCAAAGCGCTTTACATCAAGGAACCACACACTCATTCACATCAGTGTACACAGACACTGGGGGCCAGGTGGGTGTCTTGCCCAAGGACACAACGACAGCATTCATCTGTGCGAGCTGGAATCATAAGCACTCTTCAGATGATGATATGAGAGGTATATCACCATTTATGTGCATTAGAAGTAGCTGAAGAATGGAAGAAGCTGTAGTGGCGGTAGAACAGACTCATATTTTGGATATAAGTTTTACAGAGTTAATAAAACACGTGCACACTTACGGGTCACGTGACCAATTACTTCCGGGCCACGGGCCAAGAATAAATATCTACAATAAAAACAGTTAATAACTGAGTAATTGAATAAATAGTTAAATATTGTTATATACAGTGAACCAATTACCAATAAGTATAAAAAGTGCTTTATGGTAAAATACAGTTAAAAAATGTGCTGTCAACAATCACATTACTAACCTATGGGTCCTTCCTCAGACTTCTGAATCTGAGCCGCCAATCGTGAGTACAAGACAATGCACGAATAACTCTGCAGGGTTATTTTTTCTCATAAATATAAAATGATTTACCTTCTACGGTCTGTTTGAATCCACAAGGGTTGGAATGGTAGCATAGAGCGTGACACACCTCCGTCCAACCACAGCTGCTCATTTGTATCACGTGTTTCTTAAGACATCTCCTCTCCAAACATTCTCATAACATTCAGAGCAAAATATACTTTACCTGGTTCGCGGTCCTCAGTCTCAGTCCAGTTTTTTTTCTTTTTTTTTCCCCTTTTTTACTCATAAGCCGCCTGTTTTCACAATGGACCAATTGATGTCAGTATCAATTGGTATTCACAGATAAAAATAATAATAATAATAATAATAATAATAATAATAATAAATGTAGTATCCAAACAAATACAAGTGTGAAATTCTGACAGTAATGGAGACAGATCCAATTTTTTTTTATTTTTTTTTTATATTAGATCTGAAGTAGTATTGCAGTATTGATCTAAAACTTACACTACTTATTACTACAACTACTGTTAAGAGTTACAACTATTACTGATACTAGTTACTATTACTACTACCACTGCCACTACTACTGTTACTAGTTACAACGTGTAAGGTAGTATTTTTGCCGTACATGGTTAAATGGGGCATCCCTGGTCGGTCACAGGGTTTTTGAGGATGAACTCCATCAACAAGTGCGTCACCTCGTCAAAATAGTCTGACCTCTGACCCTGACCCCGCGACCACATGACTTGTCTTAAATGACGTCGTCGTGTGCGAGTAGTATTTACAGAATTGCTGAAAGACCTCACCTGCCTGGGGATAACAGGAGTTCCCCAAGCGTAAAGAGCCAACCAAGCGTGACGCGGATCAGGTTACGCCACCGTCTCAGCTAACACGGGGCCTGGAAGTGGTCAAACGGATCGCTCTCTGCCTGATGTGTCTCGTGACCTGCAAAAACGTGAGCGGGCCCAGCTAACGACGCGCATTTGGTAACGCAATATGTTGTTGTTTTTCTGCACTGGTTAATTGGATGCTAATTGCTTCCAGTGTCTCCGGCTGAGGACATTCATCAGAGGAAGTCAGCTCACCGGCACTAACAGATGGAGGGACGCTAGCCAGTGCCGTGTCAATGCAAAGTAGTGTATTGTGCTTTTGCTTGGCTAAATATAACACGAGCATTCTAGGAGGGAGTTTGATTTAATTTTCTACGAGACATTTCTACTTTAAAGAGGGGGTATTATGCAAAATTGTTTTTTTGTTTGTTTTTTTTGTTTTTGTTTTTTGTATTCTGCTTTCTACCATGTTGTAATGTTGTTTTCTTGTGAAAAACATGCCTGAAGTGGTTTTAGATGTCATCCATACATGTTAGAGTATTTCAGTGAGCTCTACCGGGTTTCCAAAAATATATAAACGCATGATACAAAACTGTACACAACAACTTCACAAACCTGATGTGATGTGCAGTTGTTTCATTAGCAGGATTCACGATGATTGTGTTGTCATAATGCTCTGAAGGGGAGTGACTTAGCTGGGGAATAAAGGGAGGAGAGACTCAAAGCCTCAAAAACCAAAATGAAACATATACACTGTTTTTGGCGAATCTAATATTTCCAAAACAATAAAAAGTAACATGGTGTTAGCAGTTAATACCCCATAGAAGTGTAATACCCCCTCTTTAGAGTTCAAATTGGTTCTAAAATACAGATTGCTGTACATTTGTATGTTTGTAACAAAAAGGATTTCATTTGGGGATGGATGTAAATGACTGTGTTTTAGATTCTGAAGTGCTGTCTGAAGACGGGGCCAAACTGCAATCTTGTTTGTTGTTTGTGACTGTTGGTGTCCCAATTTCAACCCAAACTGTAATTTGCCAGAGTCTGCGTCACAAACTAAATAATTACAGACAGCACACTGTCAGTGAGCCTGACCACAAATATACACATGCAGCCGTCACCATGATGAGTCCAGTCCAGCAGCATGTGCCTCAGGAGGGGTGCGCATACAGTATCTGGAACAAACACACTTTGTTTTTGTTTTTTCTTAGACCAAAAGCTGTATGAATTAAACCAAAAGCAAATACTTTTATGCACATTATTTCTTTTCATGACTGCTAAATCGAGGTCATTTCCAAATTGTGAAATGTTTTATTTATAAAGAAAACAAAATGTTGCAAGCGATCACATTTTATCTGAATTCTCCCCATGACAAGTGGAGCAGAGTTGTTGGTTGCTTTTGTAGCTACCTGGCTCACACACAGAGCAGTTTTTGAAACATTTAGTTTTTTGAGGTGTTTTTAATATCATACAGTATCATGGGATTTTAATCAACTACGAAGTGCAGCATGTGCAGTTCAAAGGACACGAGTAAGGGACTGTTGGATTGTGTGAAATAAACTGTTTTTCCCGTTTCCATGGAGACCGTGCAAGAGGCACATCATTTCATCACCAACTGAAACACCAGAGCGGAGTAAGAACGAGGCCTTTCCTGTTGTGTTCACCAGCCCTACTGGACACTGATGTGATGCTGCAGGACACACAGGAGGGACACTTTTGGCTCTTCCACAGGATCTGCTGACCCTCCCTGACCAGTCCTCCTGTTAAACTGCACTGAGACATTTTACTGAGACACAAAGGGACTGAGATGCACAGAGGAAATGTTACTGGAGCAAAACTTGAATTTCCCTCAGGACCAATAAAGTCTCTCTCTCATATCAGTTGTTTCATCATCTTTCTTATTCTTATTATCAGCCTGTGGCGGAGTGGACATCTGTAGACATGGGGGACACAGTTGCTCCAGTGCTTGGTGCTATATCAAGGCTCACCTAACACCAATTAAACACTTCCAAAATAAATCTGTCTGTGCTGTCAAGCTGCAGACACAGACTTATTTTGAAAGGGTTTTAAAATGTCAATGCATTAACTGAGTAAGAGACAAACATCTGTTCAGACGAGGGCACCAGTGGCTTCAGGTGATTTTAGGCATTCAAAATGCATTGAAATTAAACTTTCTCAAATCCGTTGTTTAATTTTATATTTAAAGTAACTGTACGTCAGCTGGAGTCTTACTTAAAAAGGGAACTACAATTACAACTGAACCTGTGTCTCTAGAGCCTTCACCTGCAGATAGAGACACATCCAAGTTTGTCTCATTCTCACAATATGGACAGAACATGGCTCATGTGAAAGCTCAGAACCTGAGCTGCAGAGGCTGCACTAGCACTGACTCATGATTATTGTAGGTGCTGGGTTTTAGGGAGTGACTGTTCAGTTGTTTATAATATAAACAACTATAATATAAACAACTTGGCCATCATTTCCAACATTTTGAATTTAGAATAATTCATCATTAAAATTGTTATCAGTAAAAGCTCTGTTCTGTTCTAACAGCTCTAATCTGGGGACTCACATTGGTCATGTTCATGAAATGTATAATCCAAATCTTACAGTCCCTTCAAAAGAGTGGCTCACAGGCCTATGGTTTGATGCACTGTTTTCACCATAGACATTATTCTTGACAAAAACAAATGAGCTTAAAGCTTACATATTATTAAAGGCCCGGTTCCTGGTTTTAATTTATTCTTGTCAAGATAAATGTTCTTTATGCACTGTGTGGTCAGTGCTGTCATATAAGTTTTTTATTTATTAAGTTTATTTGTTTTTAATCATATTCACTCTTTTCAATGTTATTCACATCAAAGAGACATTGCTCCCAGAGATTTGAGGAAAAAGTCCCATAACTAAGACTATATGGAAACAACTGCATGACTCTATCCCACACAGTCATTTAGGATCATCACAGCAGCAGAAAGGACTAAGAAGTGAGGTCCAAATAAAACATGTCACTGACTATGAGATCAGGTCCTTGAGCACCACTGTAGTTCTGTGAAAGCCTGTCCTCTGCTCTGGTCTTGCACAGATGTGAGTAAGTGTGGATGAAGAGCCTGAACCCTCCGCCTCAGCTCCTCACACTCCATAAAAGATGGTTTACTCGAGTCATAAACCTGCAGGAGCGTGTGGGAGGCCTGAGTCTAATCGCTCAGAGCAGCCACGCTCCGCACGTTAATGAGCAGATGATAGATCACATGGGACATAATTGAAATGGATTCATCACGGGGGAGTGGGTTCATCATAGCGGGACTTCTGGAGGGTACAGCCGGACACTGCCAGATCCTGAAGGAGTCCAGAAGAGTCAATATTTGTGAGGTCTACTGTAGGTCTGTTCATTCAGATCATCGCTCTCAACTTAAAGGTGCTTTATTATGCAAAAATTCTCTTGTGAGCTTTAAACCATGTTATAATGTTGTTACCTCCTCAAAAACAGATCTGGAGTTGTGTTTTGTTTCATTCACACATGTTTGAGTGATCCTGCATTATTAGTCTGTCTGCATCTCCAAAGCTCAAAATGCTCTGTTCCACCTTGTGATGTCATGAAGCGGTAGTTTTCCAGTTAACAGCTCCTTTTACCTTAATATAACCGGGTGGAAAGGAGGAGCTCGTAAAAAATAGCAAGTTCTTTGAATGAAATTGATATAGAGACATTGATTAGGTTATATTAATTAGATATATGGCAATTTATTAATATGCTACACATATATCCTTGTTGAATAAGCGCAATACATTCCATATAGTTCATATTATATGTCAGAGTTCATTGCACAGAAGGAGGAGGTAGACCGACGTGGGAGGATTCACAGGTACAAACAAAAAGGGGAGGCTCGCGCACCTTCCCCTACAATACAAAATACATAACACTGACATACAAGTAACATTTACCCATAAACTTACACTATATCTGTGGCCGCTCCTGATACCCAGCACCCACAGGACAAACCCCGCTCCGAGCCATAGGAACACTAGAAACAAATACCAGTTAGCTGTCCGCAGATCGCAACTATAACAGCAGTCAACTCACCAATCACCGCAGCACTTGAGCCATTCTCCGGGCTTTACTCCATTTCGTGCACCTAACCGCCATGACTGTGGTGATCCTGTTGCTAATGACCACGGCCTGCTCCGGCTTCTCCTTCTTGCCGTGTGACATCGGGGGGGAGAGGTCAGGTGGGGACAGGCACAGGGAGGCGACCCTTTTTATAGGCCACATGCTTCTCACTACATTAAGTTCAGTAGAGATTGGTAATTCCAGATCTGAAATCATCCAAATGATTCTAGTGATGGTGTATGGAGTTTTAAAAACACAGTGGAGCACTTCCTGTATTACAACATGACATCACAAGGTGGAACAGGATGTTTTCCGTTTGAGAGAAGAACTCAGGATAAATATGCAGGATTTGTGTGTTTAACGTGTGTGAATGAAACAAAACACAATACATATATGTAAAAAAAAAAAATAGGACCAGCTAACCATGAAGTTTAGACCTCTACCTCCGCATGGGATTCTTGGAATTTTTTAGCCATTCTTATTTCATAATTATTCCAAATGTGATGCTTCTGGGCATGTTCAAATGGCACAAATGTTCCAGCCCAGTCATCCCTCACTCTGGCTGGGGGTTACATCATTGGACGTGGGTTGAAACTGAAAGATTTCCTGCTATGGCCTGTGGATGTAGCTCACACATCTGGCTCCTCTGGCTCCTCTGGCCTCTCTTCAGGCTGGAGATTAGGGGAGCTGGTCAGGGGAGGACAAACCCATGTGGAGGTGTAATCCAGAGGGCCAAACAGGCAGATGCTGCTCACATCCGCAGAAACAGGAGAAGCTTTGTAACACTTAGGAGCTTTGGGTACAGGGGTAGTACTAGCCTTGTGTGCTATTATGAGGTCTAAAAATCTTGATATCAGCTGGTAGTAATTCATGAAACTGTTGAGTAACCCTTTATTATTAGTCTGTCTACATCTCAGGAAGGGCTCCACTGTGTTTTTAAAGGTGCACTATGTAGCTTTTCTGGTGGGAGGCCCGAGAGTTTCCAAGGATGATATTAAACTTATCAAACGTGCAATCTTTTTGTCATGGGTGTTTGTAGTGCTCAAAGGTACTTTTAAAAACACACTCCTTTGTGAGCAGGGTCACTTCTCCACAGATATGACCTGTAAAGTGGCCTAGTCTCCTGCTTTCCTCTATGGAGAGATAATTTGTTTAATGCCTTACACTGGAATATTCAAGGAGTAGAAATAAAATGTCCATAGTGACAAGCAGGTGGTGGGCCATCCTTCACTAGAATCATTTGGTGGATTTCAGACACAGAAGTGCCTCTCTCTGTTAAACAAAAGGTAAAAGGAGCTGTTAACTTGAAAACTTTATGACATCACAAGGTGGAACAGAGCATTTTGAGCTTTGGTAATGTAGACAAACTGATAATAAAGGGTTACTCAAACATGTGTGAATGAAAACACAACAAAGCACAACTCTGGGTTTGTTTTTGAGGAGGTAACAACATTATAACATGACTTAAAGCTCACAAGAGTCAATTTTGTCTAATATAGCGCCTTTAAAGTACATTTTTGCACAGGTACTTAAATACTTTTTAACTTTTGTATCTGTACTTTACTTAAGTCACAAAATGGAGTACGTCATCCACCACTAATTAAACATAAAACTATAAGAAAAGGTTATAATCACAATTCACAGCATCTTTTAAAATGGTAAAACAGTTGCATAAGACCGCAGTCCCACACGTACCCAGAGCACCATTAGCATCCAAGGCTCGACTCTTTAATAACGTTGAATTATTTTGACCGTACGTTTCACAAGTCCAAGAGCCAAATGCATCTGAATGAGATCCGTGTTAGTTTAATGAAACAATTACAACGAGAAAAGCTTGGTCACTTCAGCGGCTAAGTAAGTATAAAACTGTGCTGTGCAATATTCCAGGCAGAGCTATAGCATCTCCATGGAGACAAACATGGTGTGGACCCTAAACAGAAAAGTGACATAGTGCATCTTTAAAGGCCCTGTACCTGATATTTTTCTCATGAGCCAAATGTGTCTAAATCTTAAAATATTACAATATAAATGACAACAGCTGCAGTAACTAGCGTATATAAAGGACATTCAACTATTTTGTTTACAGTACGACCCTCTCCTGTGCTAACTTTTAACTAAACATGAATACATTTTAAAAAGTACATACTGTATGCGTACACCGTGTACACTATATAGGCCTAAACAATATTCAATAATCAATCGTTACCGAAGCAATAACAGAGACTTATTTTGATTCCAAGGTCAGTAAAAAGATGGCGAGAGCAGAGCACATGGCTACTTTGCAGAGACATTGTGATCGGGGTGTTCTACATATGTCTCTATGGTGGAATGTTCAACAGTTACCATGGAGACACTATGCACACATAGGCAAACACTGTCAAAAATGTTTAAGGTTGTCTGAAAAAGTACAAAATGGATTTAAGCAGCACATTTTCAGTGATCAGTCCGAGCGTTCGTGGTGCTGTTTAGGAGTTTGATTTTCAACAAAAAGGTGAGAGTGACTCACTGAAAAACTTTTGGCTAACTTGTGACTCTAATTTTCTAATTTAATGTGACTTGTTGAACAGCACAAATCAGCTCACATGTTCTAGTTCCAGCTTAGTTCTTTCTGGTCAAATTGTGTTCAAATGAAGCTCAGATTAAAGTCTAACAAGCTTCAGACAGAACAGTGCTTACAGTTAGCATCACACCCCCAGCAAATGATACTGCATGAATTGAAATTTCACATCATATATCACAATCACACCTTACTCATAGTACGTGCGAAGCGTGCTGTCTGTATCTGTTTTATTCTCTGTTTATCAGTAAGCGCAAGTTAGCATGCTAGTTGGTGTTAGCTTTACTGTGACACAAAACTCCACTCTGGTCTCTGAAAGTCGTGAAAAGTGCTTATAAACTCATGGCGGTGAATAATTAGGATACTCAGAATTGCAAAAGGGACGTGAGGAAGAACTTTGGACATGACTGTTTCAAATGTGCAAACTTTTTCAAATGAACTGTCTCTGTTTTTCATGTTTTAAGACAGTAAAAATCAGGTACAACTCCTTTAAATGTGCACAAATATGCCCATGTCTTTGTGTCTTTTAGCTTGTGTTTGGTTTGTCTATTCCTCTGTGTGATTCTTTGTGTTTCTAACAGATGAAATGATGTCCAAAGTTGTCTCTTCTGTTTGACTTGGTTCAGAAGCAACGGCTAATATTGGATTCATACCAGGATACAGGCAGACAGCGCGGTGCCTCGGTTTTCATTCATAATTTATACGTCTTCCAACTCCAACTTTTCTCAATTTTTACAAAAGTTGCACTGGGACAGTAAAAGGCAAAAAGTAGAACTGACTTTTGGATTCCAGACACTGTACTTTTACAGGTCCTATCTTACGGAAAATCGACTCTTGTGAGCTTTAAGGTAGGTTAGAACATTGTTACTTCATCGAAAACAGACCTGGAGTTGTGTTTTGTTTCATTCATGTTTGAGTAACCCTTAATTAATAGTCTGGCTACATCTCCAAAGCTCAAAATGCTCTGCTCCACCTTGTGATGTCATGCAGTGGTAGTTTCCAAGTGAACAGCTCCTTTAGTTCAGTTGAGATTGGCAATTCCAGGGCTGAAATGATCCAAATGTTTCTAATGAAAGTGTATGGGAAAAAAATCAGTATTACAAGGTGTTTTGGACCAACATTGGCCAATTATTAAACCAATTTATACACCAAAACAGAGTATAGACTGAACCGATATTTTGGAACAGATATCCAATCCATAAAAACGTTCAATATCGGCGATTCTAGAACTGTATCTGTGCATCCCTAAATGACATTAAACGACATCCCTAAATGACATTAAACATTTCATACATCCGCCTCCCTTTGCTCCTCTCACTAAGTCACTCCCCCTTCAGAGCGCTATCACTACACAGTCAGCGTGCACTCTGCTAACGAAACTACCGCACATCGCATCAGGTTTTTCAAGTTGTAGTGTATTATTTTCATAGGCTTGTGGGCGGAGCTTTGTACAGAATCTTACAGCTAACTGTAAGGAGGGTTCAAAAAGGACCCAGCAGAGATCGCTAGATTACTCAAACGTCTTTAGGCATGTTTTTAATGAGGGAACAACATTATAACATGACAAAAAGCTCCAAAAGCCCCTCTTCATTGTCACTCATTTACATTATTTGGAGGTAAAAACGTATTAAATAAAAATATACCAAAAGTTTTGTCATTCAGCTCGGTGTTTTAAGGGTTGGGGGAACAGAGCGACATTGGTAACAAGGCTAACACTAAACGCAACGCCGCAGAAGGGATAATTAAGTGATGAAATGACAGCGCTCTTTTCCCAGACGTCAGTGAAGGCTGCGCGGTAATTGGATGAAGGGTGCATTTGCGGACTTGATACAAATGTATGAGGAAACTTCAAAGAGGTGTCTGCTAATTTCAAATGAAGGCGGCGAAACAAAAGACGAATCATTTCACGGCGCAAACTTAACGCTGACAGCTCTCTCCACCTGTCGGCTTTAATGAAGAAGTTACACCGAGGGAGTTATTTTTGGGATTAAACGTTTAACAAAACATTGGCCTTCAAAACTTATCAACTATTAGCTATAAGAGTTCATTTTATATTATATTATATTTACTGACTTTTTAAAGCTGTTACAATGTTTTCCTCGCCTCGAAATATTTACCTTGTGTTTTGTTCTATTTGAATCATTTTGAGAGAAGTCTGCATGTGTAGTCCATCAGCGTTTTTATTTACAACCTTCGCCGTTGCCTGGGATTCAGAGTACACACTTCAATACTTTACAAAAATGTGAGTCTGGTCATTGGTAAATCATCTAGTTTTCAGATATGTGTGATTGACAGGTGGATTAGCCAATCAGGGACATGCATGGTCTGTCCGTATCAAAATAAATATGGATGTTTATGAGGAAAACAGAAAGGAAACAGCAACACATCGGACTGGAAAAATGTTGCTGATTTCTGCAGAATTAATGAGTGAAGTTTGATTTAGTTCAAAATGATAAGCGACCACTGAATTTCCTCACTTCACATGGGTCATTGAAATAATCAAGGTGCGACGGAGGGCGTGGGGACCAGACTGATGTCCCCCGGTATAAAAACACACAAATCCCAGTCTGGCCAAGCAAATGTACCAATGTATCATCAGTGGAGGGAGGGATGGGTCGCAGAGGCAGCAGACTGAGTAGGGAGGCCCACACTTCCCTTCCCACACTCCAGATACACATCCAGGTTTAATAGTGCAAAGTGCAGCTGCGAAACATAACTGATTTCTCTCCACATTTCAGCTGACTTGTATTAGGCGCATCATAAAACGTGAGGCCAGTTGTCATGACAGTAGTCTCAGGTGTTAGTATTTCTGTTTACAGTTCAAGGGGCGCATGGAGCTCCAGAGCAGGGGCTGAACACAGAGAGGAGGCACAGAGCTGGGGCTCCACTCACAAAGTAATATGCAGCATGTTCTTCTGATAAATAATGGCCCCGTTTCAATGCTAAACATGAAAAAGGTTGTCTAAATACACAATGACGTATGAGATCGCGAATGTGCACATGCCACTCAACTTTAACATCACACAGGCACTTTTGTATGACCTGGGTCACATGTCATGCCCAAAAGTACAACATCAGTGACATGGGTGATCACGAGCATTCAACTCCTTACACCTGACTCTAATGCACAACATTCATTTATTTATTTTACTGCACCGTGAAGCCACCTGTCTGTCGTTTTGTCTGGAGTCTTGTTTCACATTTTCTACTTGTAAGGTCAAAGTTCATGAGAAACAGATTGCATTTCAAGCTAGCATACAAGAAGAGCAGGGCAAGTAAGGTTAATGCTAATCATGCTAACGCTAATCCGTCCCAGCACATAACAAGGATGTCCCAGAGCTTCGAGTTTGGGCTGACCCAGTAATCCCTCACCTCAAGGACTTACTGTCATTGAGTAAGATCTCACAAGTAGGTCAGGGCCATTTTTAGTCCAAAGATGTTCTCCTGACCTTTGACCTGGGGCGCTGCTGACCACTCCCAAACCATAAATCTGGTCTCCTCAGAAACTGGAACTCCTGGCCACTTGGTAGGTCCTCCTCGTGCCCCTGCGGTGGAACACATGAGAGGAGTGTGATCACTAACTACAGGACATGTCCCACTGTAAATAATGGTGACAGCATACAAAAACATACACCTGTTGCTATGGCAGGAGTTTGACAAGGAACATTTATTTTATTAGTATTACGCTTAGAGTGCTTGTCCACAATATAGAATTTTAGTAGCATGATTAAAGAAACATCACAATTTAACGATTTTTCATGATTTTTGACACAAACAACAGTGGAATCCTTAATTCAGTTTCCTTCACATTGCATCTTACATTCCACAGAAAACAGAATCTGGTTGTGTTTTCATGGAGAATGTTCCAGTCTGGTTTTAACTCTCTATCTCTATGGAGACACGCAGGCCGAGCCAGCTCCAGGAGACTTATGCAGTGCTGCTTGAATGTGACACAAACATCTGATGATGTCTGGTTAAGGTTGAGGCAGATTTACATACAAGGTGCACTTTATTGTGCCCGAATGGAAGTTTGTTGCTAGTCTTGGTCAGGACTACCTAAGCTGGCGCATGGTTAAGTTGATGGGGAAAACTTGAGTGCCCAGAGGAAACCCACCCAGACACAGGGAGAACATGCAAACTCCACACAAAAAGACCCAGGCGAGCAGGGGATCGAACCCGGAACTTTCTTTCTGTGAAGCTTGAGCACTAGGCACTAGGCCACTGTTTAATATATATTTCCTACTTCCTTTAAACCGTAACTGTATCTTTCCCTTTATTTTTAAAAATGTGTTTTTGAGTGAAATAAAGCGTCACTTTGTAAAGTCGAAGGAGAATTAAACCCAGTCTGATGATGCAGCTCCTCTCCCATTACCGCTCCACACTGAAGCCGCTGATGGCAAACTACATCCCATAATTCTGCTTACAGATTCATGTGTCTCGTATAGATGATTTATGCTCCCTTCAACGCTCTCCTCCTCTTCACCCACTAACTTCTCCTTCTCTGCGTACACCAGCTCATATTCCTCCTGGTACCGGCCTGGAAAGCAGCCTTAGCGCTAAATGAAAAACGGAGCAATGCTGAGACGATGGTTTTCTACGCAGACTTAAAATGCATTTATTTATCACAAAAATATTCACAAAAACAAAGTGTCCAAATTATGCAATTTTCTGATCTATGCTCTAATGTTGTTTCCTGGAGTTGTGTTTTGTTTCATTCACTCATGTTTAACACACAAACCCTGCAGATTTAGACGTAGAGTTCTTCTCTCAACCAGAAAACACTACACTACACCACCTTGTGATGTCATGTGGTAATACAGGAGGTGCTCCACTGTGTTTTAAACTCTGTGCACTAGAATCATTTGGATGATTTCAGTCCTGGAATTGCCAATCTCTACTGAACAAAAGGTAAAAGTTATCTGCTAGCTTGAAAACTACCGCTTCATGACATCACAAGGTGGAACAGAGCATTTTGAGCTTTGGAGATGTAGACAGACTAATAATAAAAGATTATTCAAACATGTGTGAAAGAAACAAAATACAACACAACACAACAGATGAGGTTGCAACATTCTAACATGGCCTAAAGCTCAGATGAATCCATTTAGTGTAATATAGGACTTTTAATAAACCATGGAAAACTTGAAAAAGAGACTAGATTTAAATGTGGACAAAACTTTGGGGACATCCCTCCTTCTTGGCATGCAGTGGTTTTCCTCTGAACTTTCTAAATGGAAAGATAAAAAAGGTGTTATTTTGAGTTTATCATGTTTTTCTAATTATGACTTGGCTGTAGTAAAACTTTAAAAAAGACATATTGTGCTTGGATCTGCTAATTATCTGTTCTAATTTTTACATTTTAAATTGTAACATTAATCTAAAACCACTTAATAAAAGAAGCAAATAGAAAGACTTCTTGGAAAAGGTCTCAAACCATAAAGAAAAGTTCAGATCTGAAATGTAGTGGAGTAGAAAATACAGATAGATGCGCTCAAATGTAGTAAAGTAAAAAGTAGCCACTGTAAAACGTACTTAAGTAAAGTACACATACCTAAAAATTGTACTGAAGTATTGCACTTTTACTTTTGTACTTCATTACCTTCCACCACTGCTTTTAACACAACAAACTAGCTAGATTACACTCCTGCATGTGAGCGTTAGACACCACAGCCCATTACCATTACCGTTGCTATGAAGCGAAAAAAAAAAAGAGGAGAGACTGGACACCCCTGACGCACACCAGCCCTTGAGCCTAGAATAGCTCAGTCCGTTCCCCCCCTGTTGCTTTCATCTGGCTGCTATTGAAAGAGGAGATGTTGGGGCGGTGGAGGAGAGGGAAGGGGGCGCTGCAATCACGCCGGGGCCTGTAATTGTCATTTGCTGCTCATTCATGTGTTAATGTGGACTTTGGGGAATGGAGAGCTGTGTTGTGCGTAAACAAACACGCCAGCAACATGTTTCACTCACTTTTATGTTACTGTTTCTGGGTCAAGGACAGAGACTGTACTGTATAATAGAAAGTGAGCATGGGCGCGCTTCCGGGTCCATCGACTCTGGCTCCAGTTGACTTTACATTGAAAAACTTCCGCCCCTCTCTCTGTAACTGCTGCTGTGCGACTCTTCAGACTCCTCAAAAAGTGCATATTCAGAAATGGAAGGCTTCTGTTCCTCCCAGTAACACTAATTGGATCAGTGAAGTCTTATCGCACTGCACCCTGAAGAAGGACGTGGACACTTTTTTGAACATCTTGACAGGACTGGACTTCACTGACCGTTAGTTTGCTGTGGAGAGTGTGACGACTGGAGAGAGGGGGGGATTGTGCAAGTTTTTTTTTTTTTTTTTTCTTTTGTCTATTTTTGTTTTCGTTATGTATAATTTCAAAATTGAAAAAAAAAAAAAAAAAAAAAAAAGAGTTTGTATTAACCTGCTCTACATGATCCTTGAGTTTATTCACTTTATTCCAGAAGTTGCCGTGAGCACTTCATTGTCATTCAGGTGGTGTTATTTTGCCTGGGGCTGCCAATTTTGACCACAAATAGTTATATACAGACTACAAAACGGTTTTAAAGCCTCCCACAGACCCAGTGGAGTGTTGACTTGTTGGGTACATGAACATTGAACTTTTAAACAAATAAACTTGCTTGATATCATGTTTTAGTGGCAAGACTTTTCACAAATTCTCCATTGAAACAAATGGGATTCCTGCTTAATCAGAAGTGGCACCACAAAGATTTTACATTATCAAGCCTGACCAATGTGAATTTCATCAGCTAAAATTAAGAATTCGTCAATGTTAAATTGCTGACTAAAACTAAACAACTAAATCAAAAGTAATCCTAAAGACTAAAACTAACTAAAATTACATTTTTGTATTTTATTTTACAATTTTGTATTGCACTTTTTAAAAAAAACTTTTTGACTGGAAGTGTACATAGCAAACTGGTCCATTGACTTCCAGTTGATTCTCATTTGCCCGTTAATACTACATCACTCTAAATCTGTTCCAGCATCGGTACTGATAGATATTCAGCGCCGATATTTGATACCGATATGGGGGGGGGGTCATTCCCAGTTTGTTTCCTCGCATCAGATTTGTCTTTTTGAACAGACCAAAGAATAAAAGTAGAAATAGAAGAGTTTTATATGGCTGTATTTACATTTTGTTGTTATTTTTTACCATAGTGAAAAGTGAATTTGGGATTTTTACCTTGCTATGGATTTTAAAGGGTCCATATTGTGCTATTTTCTGATCTCTGTTATAACATTATTTCCTCATCACAAACATCCCTGGAGTTTTAATAAATAATTAATATTTATTTATTAAGCACTTTTAAAAACAAGGTTTCCAAAGTGCTGTACAAGCAGGAAAGAACAATAAAAATAGCATCCAGAAGGCACACAAATACAAGACAATGATGCAAAAAATTCATTTAATTATCATTAACAAGTTAGAATAAAAAGAAATAAGGAATAAAATCAAGCGATAACCAGAAGGCCAACCAATAAAAAATAGTTTTAAGAAGTGATTTAAAAGCTGATTGATGGTGCAGCCTTATCTCCTCAGGCAGGTTGACTGAAAAGGCTCCATCAGCCTTCGTCCAGAGCCTGGACTTTGGAACAGCTAACAGGGACCTGTCTGAGGATCTAAGGCTGCTGGAGGGCTCGTACGGGGTTAAAAGTTCTGAAATGTAACTTGGTGCAAGACGTAATCAAGCTTTAAAAGTGATCAGTAAAATCTTAAAATCAGTTCTAAAACACACAGGCAGCCAGTGAAGGAAAGCTAGAACAGGGGGAATGTGTTGATGTCTGTTCAAACACAGTGAGGAGCCGAGCTGCTGCGTTCTGAACCAGTTGGAGGCGGGAGATTGATTTGGTGTCAAGGCCGGAGAGGAGGGAGGTGCAGTGGTCTAAACGGGTGAAGATGCGCGCATGGATGACTTTTTCAAGAGAGAATGTTTGATTTTTGTGTTTTCTTTCATTCACACATGTTTAACACATAAACCCTGAGTTCTTCTCTCAAACAAAAAACACTCAGATGCACCTTGTGATGTCATGTGGTGATACAGGAAGTGCTCCACTGTGTTTTTAAACTCCACACACCTTCACTAGAATCATTTGGATTATTTCAGCCCTTGGAGTTGCCAATCTTTACTCCAGGGCTGAAATAGACCAATAATGCAGGATTACTCAAACATGTGTGAATGAAACAAAACACAACTCCAGGTCTGTTTTTGAGGAGGTAACAACATTATAACATGGCTTTAACAGCTAAATATTGTATCTGGAAATATTGTTTATGGGCCTCAGCAGCAGGTCAAACATTGGATGATGGCACAAAAAATCCCATCCCTATTTTAAACGTAATAACATGTTCTTTGTCGGCGATAGTTCGTAGCAAATAAGAACTGTGTATGTGTTTGCTGTAGTTTTAGTGGTCAAATAATCACCCAAAGTTTGTCAGTTCTATTCTATCCCAGCTCAGATCAGTGCATCCTGTGTTGTGTCCTCGGGCAAGACACTTCACCCACCTTGCCCATGCTAATGTGGTGTGAGATTGGTGGTGGTCGTTTGGCACAGTGTTCTACGGCAGAGCTTTTAAAGGTCCTACATGACACAAAATGGACTCTTGTGAGGTTTAAGTCATGTTCTAATGCTCTTACCTCCTCAAAACCATGCCTGGAGTTGTGTTTTGTTTTATTCACACATGTTTGAGTAACTCTTTATTATTAGTCTGTCTACATCTCCAAAGCTCAAAATGCTCTGCTCCACCTTGTGATGTCATGCAGTGGTAGTTTTCGAGCTAACTGTTACCTTTAGTTCAGTAGAAATTGGCAATTCCAGGTCTGCAATTATCCAAATGATTCTAGTGATGTTGTATGGAGTTAAAACACGGTAGAGCACTTCCTGTATTATCACATGACATCACAAGGTAGAACAGAGTGTCTCTGTTTGAGAGAAGAACATAGCCTAAATACAAAGGGTTTGTGTGTTAAATATAGTTAAATGAAACAAAGCACAACTCCATGTCTGATTGTGACGAGGAAACAATGTACTTTTCCTTAAGATATATTGGCACTGAACATGTAAAACTGCCCCCTAGAGGTGGGAATCTGGAAATGCTCCTGTCAAAAAGAGAGCGCTTCTTAAGACTTTGGAACTCTGGACTTCGACTTAAGATGCTTTTTGTGCCATGCAACTATTTTTGTATTTTATGAGAATGTTTTTATGTAAATATCTAACAGTTTTTTTCTTGTTATAGAGTGGGCTGATCTCACTGGGTGACCTCACTTTGGGACCTCCCATTCATTGGTGAGGGATATGAGCACCTGGGCTGGCAACCATTTTGTGATCTGTGCTCCAAAGCAAGAAAAATGATCTGATGAAGGCCAAAACATTATGTAAAAATAAAAAACAAAAGCTTTTGGACAACAGCCATCTGAGTGTGCGATGCATATTTTCACTTTTAAGTTGCTACTCCTTGCATTTGCACCTCTAAAGAAGAACTTTGGTGTGCGTTTTCTGTTTCATTTCAGAAAACAACATTATAACACAGATGAGAAAATAGCATAAGATGGACCCCTTTAAGAATACTGAAATCTATTGTCTGAAAACAAAATTGTACATTGTCTTAAAATGTCAACAAAACAAGACATCGCAGTGAGACAGCCTTGCGGACATGTCAACCAAGCAACAGTGTCTCTTATCTTAGCATTTGTCCCCTCTCTGTCATCTCCCATAATCCTCAGCCTGCAGGACCAATCTGTCTCTTCTATAACCCGGAACTTTCCCATTGACCTGCTAGGGATTTGAGATTAAGACCAGATGTGAGAATTCCTGTAATCCTGCTCCAGTGTGGCTTTAATATCGTGGACTTCAGGATAATGTGCAGATGGTTAGCTGGGTCTTATGCAATAGACAGTACACAGAAGGCTATAGGCAGATCACACACTCCCACATATGCAGCTCGGATAAGGTTAATATATTATGACTGGTTGCCAAGTGGGCCCACGCGCAAACCTCAAATAGCAAGACAAAATGTGTAAAGATAATGTGCGTGCATGTGCCTAAAGATGCAGTGGTAGTGTTGTTTTTGTCAAATGTTTTAAAAATCCATTGCATAACATTTCAAACTGGATTATGTGAGGCGAGAAATTTGACGCAATATTCCACTCGTGTCAGTGTCTTATCTGGCAACCAATTTAACGCCTTTAAAGGACCCATATAATGTAATTTCCTCATCGCAAACAGAACCATTCATTCACACGTTTAACACACAAACTCTGCAGATTTACGCTGAGCTCTTCTCTCAAACAGAAAATACTCTGTTCCAACTTGTGATGTCATGTGGTAATACAGGAAGTGCTTCATTCACTACAATCATTTGGATTATTTCAGATCTGGAGTTGAACAGAAGGTAAAAGGGGCTGTTAACTTGAATACTACAGCTTCATGACATCACAAGGTGGAACAGAGGAGTACTTAAATATGTGTGAAAGAAACAAAACACAACTCCAGGTGTGTTTTTGAGGAGGTAACAACATTATAACATGACTTAAAGTTCACAAGAGTCCAGTTTGTGTAAAATTTGACATTTAAAGCGGACCTATTCTGCAAAATCCACTTTTCAGAGCTTTTAGCCATGTTATAGTTATTTCTTCTCACCATTTACTCATCTGAAGTTACATTTGGTGTGATTCGTGCAGGGAGTTAATCGGCAGTAAGGCGTTTTGAAGATGCCTTATTGCCGATTAACTTCCGTTTTCACGCCCACTGGTCTGTAGTTACTTCATCCTCCAATTTTATTTTCTTAATCAGTGTTACACATAAGATTCAGCAGCGTTGCGTAAACATTTTGGTATTAAAGAAAAAATAACGTGCAGCTATCCATCGGAGGTGCCGACTCTTTGTTGTGATGATGTTTACGGCGATGGCAGCTCCCATTGGGCACCGCCAGTGAAATTGTTTCTTTTATGAAGTCGTTTTAGATCAGTATTGCGATTTAAAATGTACAAATTATAACATCATGATCCACAATTGTCATAGATACGATACATAACTATATACATAATTTTAACTCGCAATCAATTCTGCTTATGTAGGGATAGCGGAGCATTGGGCCATAATACAGTAAAACCACTGTCTGGGATTTGAACCTGAGAACTCCTGGTTTGAGGTGTATTCATTCAATTACTTGTACGGCACATGATACTAGCAAGGCATCACGAAACAGTGGTACAAGTATTTAAAGGATTTGTACTGGATTTTGTAATAAGTACATCCTGCCCCAGTACAGACACATTCCAAAAACAGAGAGAGGAGTCGTGTGGGGCCAGGAGACAGGAGGGCCCACAGCACATGTACCACAGCTGTGTACTCATGTCTGCCGACGGGGTGAAGAAGAGGACAGGAGGGAGTGAAGAGTCTGAAGATGACTTTACAGCTGTGTCCCAGGATTACAGGATTATTAAATAGGGGGTATTACACTTCTATGGGGGTATGAGCTGCTAACACGTCACATATTTAGATCACCACGTTACCTTTTATCATTTTGAAAATGTTATTCTCGCCAAAAACAACGTATTCGCTTTTTTGACGCCCTCCCTTTTGAAGTTCAGTACAGTTTTTTGGATTAAGCGAGTTCTAAAGCAGGTCCCACAGCCACTCGGGGGAATTCAATAGTGAAATGAAATGATGGCATATATGACATATGCATTAAAAGGGAGCGTGTGTGCTGTGTTTGTGCTGGTATAAAACACATACTGCAATCACTGCTTAAAAGTGCACTGTGTAATTTTTTGCTTGGGGGTTCGTCGCCTGCTTGTTTCTATGGAGATGTCATTGCTCTATCTGGAATGTTCCACAGTATGACATTAATCAGCTCTACCTTACGTTTATTTCATTACAGGCGGCTTTACTGCTCAAAAATATCTAGAAAAACAGACATTCTGACTGTGAGCAGGGTCGCCTCTCCACAGATCTGACCTGTAACTGGGCCCTTTTGGTCTCCATGAAGATAGAGAGGTTTAATTAATTTATTTTTTAATCCTTTATTAAATATACAAGAATGGGAAATAAGACAATAGTTATTAAAATACAAAATTAAAATTCCGTGTTCATATGACCGTTGGAAAATAGTTCTTCCCCTCCACCCCCCTCTCCACAAGGGAAGTTTGCAGGGGGCTTATCCCTGAGCAGTGTTCTCAGGAGCTCCTTCAATTCACCCATTGTTCCAGATTGCAAAACACAGCCCGAAGGATTCAACACACTGAACCACATCCTTGTGGTCAGAGACATGATCTCTGCATGACGGCAGTGCTGGGCAGGGTCCCATCAGGGAACATCATACGGCAGCTCGCTGTAGATTATAAGGCAGGACGTTCTGTAATACTGTGGAACATTTTCAGACAAAGCAATAACATGGAGAAAAGCATTTGACAGATGCTCCACCAGAAAAGTTACACAATGCACCTTTAACTGGAGTTGCCAGTGTCATAATCTTGAGAGTCCTTTTAGGTTTGAACCAACTGGATTTCAACAACAATCCAACAGCAGTGAAACTGGCAACCCAAACGAGAGGCTCATGTGAGGCTCATTCTGTTTTCTAACTGGAAAATGGTCTTGAGAACCAAAACACCAAATTATAACATGTACAAGTTGGCCATCATGTCCATTTTTGTAACTACTGTATAAATCACCATTACAGTTGTTATGTTTTATAAATTTCACTTTCGTTTTTTGGTGCTCTGAGTCCCCCCTTCAGTTTCTCCCTGCACTAAGTCACTCCCCCTTCAGAGCGCTATCACAACACAATCAGCGTGCATCCTGCTATGAAACTACCGCACATCACATCAGGTTTGTGAAGTCACTGTGTACACTTTTGTAACATGTTTTTGCATATTTGTGGAGAATTGTCCTCTGGGAGCATGTGTGACGTAGACTTGTGGGCGGAGTCTTGTACAGAATCTTACAGCTTAACCATGAGGAAGGTTTGAATAGGGCCCAGGAGAGAACACTAGATTAGTCAAACATGCATGGATGATATTTTAAAACCTCTTCAGGCGTGTTAGGTTACAATGAAAATACCGCTGGCAACATAATCTTCTCACACACCTGCTATCTATCCCCTAATATGTTTTATATCTTGCTAATATCAGTGAAGTATAACAGAATAGTAGTCTCCACTGTCAGAAATTGTGTGTCTTTATGCAGTTATACCTGGCTATCCTCTTTTCGGTATCAGATGGATGAGAGCGTATAGCCCCGCCCCCTCTGCGCTCCTTGTTTACAGTGCAGAGCCAGGCAGATTGAGAGCCTTATGTCCCACAGCGAGGCCTGCTTGTGGATTCTGCCTGCAGCTCTGTCTCCGTCCAAGGTGAAACTTAGCCGCATTCTACTGAAAACTCCTATATTGTGCATTATTCAGGGGTGCAGAACTATGGGAGATAGCTGTGGTTTTCTTTGTTTCCATCCAATACTGTTACTTAAGTAAAAGTTTAGATACCAGAGCAAAGAAATACTCAAGGAAAAGTAGCACATGAAAAAAGTGTGCTTAAAGGTGCATTGTGTTACGTTTGTGGTGGAGGGTCCGTCAAATGCTTTTCTCCATGGAGACGTTATTGCTTTGTCTGGAATGTTTCACAGTATGGCATTAAACCTTTCTATTGTCATGGAGACCAAACCAGACAGTTACAGGTCAGATCTGTGGAGAGGCGACCCCGCTCACAGTCAGAATGTCTGTTTTTCTAGATATTTGCAAGTATTTTGCGCAGATTTTGAGGTCTTATAAGGCTTCAAATGTAGTGATTTTGATACAAATTTGTGTTGAATTTTGTTCAACAGAAACAGATGAATGTTTTTTTCCTAGCTGTTTTTATTTAATAATAAATACTTTTACTTTTCAGTCCTGTTCAGAAATGTAGTTGTGTAGAAAGTACAGATACCTGCTCTCAAATGTAGTGAAGTAAAAGTATAATGTATCCACTGTAAAATGTACTACAGCAAACTACAGATACCTAAAATGTATACTTAATACTTATACTTACTTTGCTACTTTTACTTTGTTACGTTTCACCACAGATACCACATAATACTATTAGTAGTATTACTAGTTTCAGTTTCATTTTTGAAGGTCTGAGTACCCCCTCCTTTTTGTGCGTGCATCCTGCTAATGAAGCTACTGCACAGTGCATCAGGTTTGTGAAGTTGTAGTGTATTGTTTTGTATATTTATGGAGAATTGCCGTTATGGACTGAAAATTGTACAGAATCTTAAAGCTAAACCATAAGGAGGGTTTGAATAGAGCCCGGGAGAGATCACTAGATTACTCAAGCATGCATGAATGACATCTAAAACCTCTTCGGGCTTGTTTTTGATGAGGGAACAATGTTATAAGATGGTAGAAAGCTCCCATCAGACACTGTGACCAGCTCGTCTCCATGGAAATACAAGTATACTTGGAAACAGTCTGGGCAAAGCTATTAATTAACATGCATTGAAACACCTCTATTATAATTTATAATTTTGCTACCCTGCAGTCATTACTCCACTCCATCTTAAACCGATCTAAACATGTATGTATGTGCAAACTAAAATATAAAAATGTTTTGCAAAAATGTATGAAATTTGATATATTTCTTGCATTAGAATGTGTACTTTTTCATACTTTATTGTAGTCAGAATTTAAATATATTGGTATTATTATTATTTTCAGTACTACTTTGGGCATCATAGCTTGTAACTATAATGTGTTATGTAATAGTATTTGCTTGCCTAAAAGCTGATTACACTAAAGCATGGTGTGATGGTGGACTCCTTGTTTCCATGGAGATGTTATTGCTTTGCCTATAATATTCCACATTGTGGCATTAAACACGTCTAGCATTTATTTCATTATAGGGTTTTTATTGCTGAAAAATACATGGGAAAAATATGCATTCTTACTGTGAGCGTGGCTGTCTCTCCACAGATCTGACATGGTAACTGGCATTACCATGGAGCTACATCACTTTAATCCTATACTATGTAACATTCTTGGTGGAATACCCTTCACAAGAAAAGTTACATACAGCGCCTTTAAATGAAATATAGAGTACTTTAAAAACATGAAGCAGCGTTTTGGATTATCATCAGACACTAAAACCCGCTTGTCTCCATGGAGATATACAAGCTTAATGCCATACTGTGGAACATTCTGGACAAAGCAATAACATCACCATGGAAACAAGCATATAGCGAACCCTCCACTCGAAAAGCTACACAGTGCAGCTTTTAAGTCCAGCAAAACATAGCACAAAGTATAGGTGCAATCTGCAATCAGCTCTCCCATCTGTGAGATTTACCGCTGTCACCTTTGGGTGCTACTGTCGGTGAGCATAGACCTGCTCTGAAACATGCTCACGTCCACACAGCAATGACTCCCACTGGGTGTCCTCGCTGCCAGACAGAAGCAAAAACACACTCCATCTCCTAAGCATGCTGTCAAAGAAGTAGGCGAAGCTGTGGTGAAATATTGAATGAATCAGTGGATAAGAGAAAGTGTCGAGAATGACATGCTAACAGCCCAACGTGCAAAAACACATTACGGATTTTCTTCAGAATGAAAATTGAAAAGAATGTACTGAAAAATGAAACAAACAAACGAAACAAAATATATTTCAAGTCAGATCTAGGGCTGTGCTCAACCAAATACACCAACAACCAATCGATTTTTGGACTAAAAAGAGGACGAAAACAGCAAAAACTCTCAAAACGATTCTGTATCTCTGTGTATCTGACACAAACTGCTTCGCAAGACTACACCTGCAGGGGGAGCTCAAGTACTGGGAAACAACATATATATATATACTGGCAGTTTAAATGTGTGAAACGTGAGTTGAATCAGCCATTTTACAAAGAAATACCAAAAAAATAAAATAAAATAAAATAAAATATCACTCACTTCTCCTTGCTGTTGTCTCATTTAAATCCTTATCATCTAAATAATCCGTCAGCTAATACACATTTTCACAGCCCTACTCATAAGTATAATGTTATGATGTTTGCAGAACACATATTATGCATTCTTGTGGATTTTGGGGTAAGTATTTCATATATTTTCTAACTTAAAATAATGTCTGCATTGGAAAATATACTTTATAAACTACACATCCATTTCCATTGAGGCATTTAGGTGCTGGAGCTCCCTCTGCTGTCAGCAAAAGGAATGAACAATGACAAAATACACAAAGTCTTTATGCCCAGTGAATGCTATAGTTGTGAACCCAATTTGAGTGCAGAATGAGTCCGGTGATGGTTTATGTGCTTAAAACTGCATATGAGAAGTCCGGAGTTGTATCCGTGACGCAACAAAAGTGGCGAGTGTTTTTGAGTTCTGAGGAGAAAGCTTTGGAATAATGGATTAATGAAACATGCGTGAATGAAGCAAAATACCACGCCATTTATTATATATAACAGTATAAAAAGTCAAGTTTGCATAACATGTGTCTTTCCAGAGAGTTCCACAAATACTGTACACAACATTTCTGATGTAACTGTAGCTTCATTCTACACTGGCTTAAAAGTTGATCCCCCTATTGGAGACTATGGGCTCTGTATGCACAGGGAAGATGTTGGTGCTAAAAGCAGACAAATTAAGCTTTTAAAAATGTTGTTACCTCCTCAAAAACAGACCTGGAGTTGTGTTTTGTTTGAATAATCCTTTATTATTAGTCTGTGTACATCTCCAAAGCTCAAAATGCTCTGTTCCACCTTGTGATGTCATGGTAGTTACAAGCTAACAGCTCCTTTTACCTTTAGTTCAGTAGAGATTGCCAATTCCATGGTTGCAGTTATCCAAATGATTCTAGTGAAGATGTATGTGGAGCACTTCCTGTATTATCACATGACAACTGTATAACATAGATCAGAAAATACTGTAATATGGGCCCTTTAAAGTGATTTTCCCACATGTATTTGAGCAAACTATGTCTTACTCCAGTACAGATATATTGTATAAGCAGGTCTTGAGGGGAAAAAAAAGTCCAGGAAGTGCGTGTTAGCATGCTAGTTGTTAACAGCTCTTAAAAAGTCATCGCAGTGAATAATTAGGATGCTCTGAATGCATAAGGGAAATGAGGAAGAACTGCAAATTGTTTCAAATGAACTATCTCTGTTTTGACGTTTTTAAGACAGTAAAAATTAAGTAGAGCGTCTTTAGGATATTCCTTTTGAAGAATGTGGTGTATCAGTGGCATCTTCCTCACCCACACAATCCATCTCTGCTGAGAAGTTTACTGCAAAACGCACACTGAGAGGTGGACGCAATGTGAACTCTGGTGTGGAGGCAGCACTAATGCCTGGTTTCAACAACATCTAAGTTAGTTTAGCAGAATATGCCCAGGAAAAAGGTCTTCAGGTCCTAAATTGTTAAAGGGCCCGTATTACGCTGTTTTCTGAGCTATGTTATGATGTAGTTTCTTCATCACAAACAGACCTGGAGTCGTATTTTTGTTTCATTCACACATGTTTAACACACAAACTCTGCATGTTTAGGCTGAGTTCTTCTCTCAGACAGAAAATACTATTGTTCTCTTCCACCTCGTGATGTCATGTGGTGATACAGGAAGTGCAGGTATGTTTTTGAGGAGGGAACATTTTAACATGGTTTATCACTCACATGAGCTAATTTTGCATAATATAGGACCTTTAAATGTTACATAATATTAGCCTCATAGCATAACAGTCATAAATCATTTTTCAAAGTTTTTGGGAATTGCAAAAGTAGTGGAGTAGTTTGTGTTTTTCTGGCTGTAAAACTCTTTCTGATTTCTACAGTTGCAGCAGGGTCTGGAGAGTAGGATGAGACAGGAAACTCAGTTTGTCCTAAAAATGACCTGTTTGAGGCTGGATATCATATTGACATCACATTGGGGTGTTCTACATGCACCTCTGTTAGCGGAATGTTCATCAGTTACCACAGTGACACAATGCACACATTAGCAAACACAGACAAAAAAGATCACCCGGAGTCGCCCCTCCACACCGACGGGGGAGAAGAAGACTTGATGACCTCAGCGAAAGGCTATTTTTGTACAATGATTTGTTTTATAGAGAAGAGAAACATACCACCAAACACCACTGAAGACTATGAAGGTCCTAAAGGGGCACTTTGGGTTTTAAACGTTGCTCCAAAACTGTGACTGCATATGACATCCAATACTGTAATACTCTATCTATGCAATATTATGGACCCCTATTTTTTCTTTTTTTTTTTTTTTTGCACAAATTTGGGGGTTCCATAGACTGCAGTTGGTGGTGAGCGTTGCCAGTTTTCAAGTTCTAATGAATTTTCTATCTACTCAAGAAAAAATACAAATGGAGTAGAGCCGCAGCCAATTGAGGTGGCTCGGGCATCAGTTCAGGATGCCAGACAGAGTAGTACTTCCAGTTAGCGTCACACCCCTCAGGGAAAGTTGACGGCATCAGCTGTAAAGTATCAATAGGCCAAGACAAAGAAACAGGAAGGCCTACGTCAGTTTATGTCAGTAGTTTAGAATTTCAAATGACCATAGGGAAGAAATTGTTTTTAAATCTGACTGAGTTTTATTGATGAACCGGTAGCGCCTCCTGGTGGGCAGGAGTGTACAGGTGAGGAGCGGGGTGAGTGGTCTGAGGTGGTCCTTTTTGTCTGTGATTTTAGATTTTACAATGCACTGAAGTTATGTGTGTCTAATTTACCGTACCAGATTATGGATACTTTGCAGCTGATGTCATCAACTTTCCCTGGGAGTGTGAAGCTACCTGGAAGCACTATTCTGTCTGAAGCTCTGTTACTCAAGTTAGACTTAAATCTGAGCTTTATTTGAACACAAACTGACCAGAAAGAGCGGACTTGGCTGGCAAGATGGCGCTGGGATGCCAGCTGCGTGTAACAGAAGCTCTGAACCCCTTTTTCTTTCTTTTCGTCTATTTACTTGTACATAGACACTTTTTTCGTCTTTTCTTTAGAGTGGGTGAAACATCGTGCAGTTTCGCACATGGGAAACCTACTCTGACTACAGTTTTATTGCTCGCTGTAGTCTTTTTCGCACTTTTTGGATCCGCGTCTGGGACTCCATTCAGCCACGGCTCGGAGCGCATCAAGTACGAACGTGATGCGCTCCTCGGTCTACGCGGCCCCGCTTTGCTCCACGCTGGGAAACCCGAGGTCCCAGTGGAAATACAGAGAAAAAGAAGAGGGTGCAGAGGTGGACGGAAAAAACGGAGACCGTATCTGCCTTCGGTGGTTATGGGAAACGTCCGCTCCATCTCCAACAAGACCGAGGAGCTCACCGCACTGACCCGGCATCAGCGGGAGTACCGGGACTGCAGCGTGATGTGTTTTACGGAGACGTGGCTGAATGAACACATATCGGACTCTGTGATTAACCAGGATGGATTTACACTGAAGCGGGCGGACAGAACTGCCGCTAGGAGCGGTAAGAAGAAGGGAGGCGGGCTGGCGGTGTTTGTGAATGAGCGGTGGTGCCACCCAGCTAACGTGTACGTCAAACAACAGCTGTGTACCCCGGACATTGAGTTGCTCGCAGTGGGCATGCGGCCGTATTACCTGCCGAGGGAATTCTCACACGTGATCACGTATTGTGTGTATATTCCCCCTTCCGCCGATGCGACGGCGGCCTGTGAACAACTCCACAACAGCGTAGCGCTGATGCAGACCCAGCATCCCAGAGCCCTGGTTTTAATCAGCGGGGACTTCAACCACGTCTCCCTGTCCGCCATTCTCCCCACTTACACACAGTACGTCACGTGCCCCACGAGAGACAATAGGACTCTGGACCTCCTGTATGCGAACATCAAAGACGCTTACACCTCCGTCCCCCTCCCCCCGCTTGGACGCTCAGACCACAACCTCGTCAAACTGCTCCCGCAATACACACCAAAGGTGCGAAGAGGACCTGCGCGGAAGCTGTCTGTGAAGCTGTGGACTGAAGAGGCCAATGAGAGTTTGAGGAACTGTTTCCAGACCACAGACTGGAACATGTTCAGCAGCTCTTATGGAGATGACATCAATGGCCTGACCCACTGCATCACGGACTACATCAACTTCTGCGTGGAGAGCACTGTGCCAACCCGGAGGGTACGGTGCTTCTCCAACAACCACCCCTGGGTCACCCCTGAGCTCAAAGACCTCCTGAACCAGAAGAAGAGGGCTTTCAACTCAGGGGACAGAGAGGAGCAGAAGAGGGTCCAGCGGGAGCTTCAGTGGAGGATTCGTCGGGCCAAGAAGGATTACGGGAAGAAAATGGAGGAGCAGCTGGCCCAGAACAACGTGCGGGATGTGTGGAGAGGTCTGAAGAACATCTCAGGATTTGGTCAGAAGAACAGAGGGACATCTGATGGAGATCAGCGCTGGGCGGATGAACTAAACGTTTATTTCAACCGTTTTGATTGTCCCCCCATCCTCTCTGCCTCTTTCTCGGATCCCCCCTCTCCACACACCCCCAGGCCACTGGACCCCCCCTTCCCAGACCAACTGCACCCACCCCCCGCCCCCCACCACCCACGTCTCCAGCTCACTTCAAACCGACTGTTCCCAGCACCAGCCCCCCTCTGCCCCCCACCCCCGGCAGTCCACCCCAGTCCTCCCCATACTCCTCCCTCTACATCACACCGGATCAGGTGAGGAGAGAGCTGAGGCGGCTGAAACAGAGAAAATCTGCAGGACCAGATGGCATCTGCCCCAGGCTGCTGAGGACCTGCGCGGACCAGCTCTGTGAGGTTCTCTGCTACATCTACAACCTGAGCCTCAGCCTGGAGAAGGTCCCTGTCCTGTGGAAGACCTCCTGTGTGGTACCAGTTCCAAAAACAACACATGCCAGGGAACTGGCCCACTTCAGACCAGTCGCCTTGACCTCTCACCTCATGAAGACCATGGAGAGGCTGATCCTCAGCTACCTCCGCTCCGTGGTGAGCTCCACTCTGGACCCGCTGCAGTTTGCCTACAAGCCCAACATCGGAGTAGAGGACGCCGTCATCTACCTGCTGCAGCGGGCGCTCACCCACCTGGAGACTGCCGGGAGCACTGTGAGAGTCATGTTCTTTGACTTCTCCAGCGCCTTCAACACCATCAGGCCGGCACTGCTGCGGGGGAAGCTGGAGGACGCCGGAGTGAACGGACATCTCGCCGCCTGGACCATCGACTACCTCACTGACCGGCCGCAGTATGTGAGGCTGCGCGGCTGTGAGTCAGAGGTGGTTGTCTGCAGCACTGGGGCCCCACAGGGAACTGTCCTTTCACCCTTCCTCTTCACTATCTACACCTCAGACTTCACCTACAACACGGACACCTGCCATCTCCAGAAGTTCTCTGACGACTCGGCCCTTGTGGGCTGTGTGTCTGAGGGGAATGAGCTGGAGTACCGATCGGTCATCAGGGACTTTGTGGACTGGTGTGAGCACAACCACCTGTGCCTTAACACCAGTAAGACCAAGGAGATGGTGATCGACTTCGGGAGAAGGACACTACTTCCCTCACCGGTGAACATCCAGGGACAGGACATAGAGACAGTGGACAGTTTTAAGTACCTGGGTGTTCACCTCAACAATAAACTGAACTGGTCCCACAACACTGACGCCCTGTACAAGAAGAGCCAAAGTCGCCTCCACCTTCTGAGGAGACTGAGTTCTTTTGGAGTGTGCAGGCCCCTGCTCAAGACTTTCTATGACTCTGTGGTGGCCTCTGCTCTCCTCTACGCTGTTGTCTGCTGGGCCCCGAGCAGTACAGAGCGGGACAGGAAAAGACTGAACAAACTAGTCAGGAGGGCCAGCTCTGTCCTGGGCTGTCCTCTGGAGTCTGTGGAGGAGGTGGGTGAGAGGAGGGTGCTGGCCAAACTCACATCCATCATGGCCGACACCTCTCACCCTCTGCACCGGACTGTAGAGGAACTGAGCAGCACCTTCAGCGGCCGACTGAGGCACCCTCAGTGCAAGAAGGAACGCTACCGCAGGTCCTTCATCCCCACTGCTGTCAGACTGTACAACTCCACTGTATAACACATGCAATAACCAGTGCAATAACCTGTAACCATGTCACCTCAGTAACCGCCTCCACTGTCCTCAGATTATATATTTATATATTTGTATACTTGTATTCTTTTACATATATATATATTATATAAGAGATATGTTTTATTATATATTTACATTTCTTTCACTCCCTGTACATAAGAGCTACCTGATGTTGTAAATATGTTAATATTTATTGTGATTTTTATTTTTTATTTACTTATTGTTCTGAGTGTTTGCACAATTTTTCACAACTTTTTGCACTATACTGTCCCCTGACTGTGAGCTTCTGTCACGAGTGAATTTCTCCTCTGTGAGATCAATAAAGTCTTATCTTATCTTATCTTATCTTATCTTATCTTATCTTATCTTATCTTATCTTATCTTATCTTATCTTATCTTATCTAACTACAGCAGCTGAGGCACAAGGCACAAGATAACTAGCATTAGTCTACAGTTGTTGTTTTTTTTAGTTTTTCCCCTAACAGGACTGTGAAGTCTTGATTGATTACAGGCTCCTGAAAATTAGCCTGGTTGTGTTTTTTCTTCTTGCTAATGTGAGCATTGTATCACTATGGTAGAAATACATGTAGAACACCCCAGCATGATGTCACTGCAAAGTATTTTAGGAGTAATATTTTTATAGTTCATTTCCATTTCCATAGTCCATTTTAGTGAGTTATTGGTACCAAAAAATCTGAAGGAAGCTGTGATTGTTTTAAGTGTTGATGAAGATTAGTGGTGAGGGTGAGAAGTTGACTATGAGTTCCTTTGTTTTGATCTAGTGAGCTGTAGGTTATTGTTGTCTGTATATTTGAGGACGGGTACGGTCTTTGTGTAGATGTGTAGAGAGAGAACAGTCAGGGAGAAAGACACACCCCTGGGGGCCACCGGTGCTTGGGTCAGACAGTGGGATGAGAGGCAGTTCAGTGTTTATTGGGATATATTCAAGGGAGAGCTACTCTTGTAAATACAGTGGAAAATACAGTCGTGTCCTACATTCTGTGGGTTCTGGGTCACTGAAGCCTGGCAACCCTGAGGTGAGAGACTATGACATGTAACCTAGTTTGTTTGTCATTTAGATCCTACTTTTTCAGTTTTGGAAGTAATAAAATAAAATATATTGGATTAAATATGAAAAAGTAGTAATGTAATTTGAGAAACCACTGCTACGGAAGACATATTGTGCTTGTGTCTGCTACAGTTAAAATCTATGGTCCCATGGTCATTATTTTACAATTTACACATTTTCATGGTCATGATCTCGTCATCTCTCACAAGGCTGAGTCTGGGTCGTACTTGGATGAGAGACCACTGAGAATACCAGGTTTCACAGTGGGGTTGTTGTGTTTTTAGGCAAGGCACTTCACCCACAGTGGTGTGTGTGTGAGTGATGGTGGTGGTCGGAGGGGCCAATGGTGCAGGTTGGCACCCTCGCTTCCGTAAGTCTGTCCCAGGGCAGCTGTGGCTACAATTGTATCTTACCACCTCAGAATGTGGAGTGAATGAATAATGCTCTGGAAAGCACTTTGGGTGTCTTGAAAGGCACTATGTAAATCCAGTGATTAATTGTAAACCGCAATATTGATTTAGAAAAACTTAATAAAAGAAACAAGTCCGCTGACTTCCACGTTAGGAAATTGTGGTGCCCTCCTATGGATAGCTGCACATCACGCTTGCAAGCACTGGATTTCTTTTTCATTTGTACCAAAATAACTACACAACGCTGACAAATCCTACGTGTATCACCAATTAAGAAAATAAAATTGGGCAATGAAGTCAGTACAGAGCAATAGATGGATGCTGGTGGAAACGGGGATAGATCCACAAAATGGTGTCTTGAAAATAAGTGATTAAAATAAACCCAAAAATGCATGAATGACTCCAAATAGGCTACAACTTCAGAGGGTAAATGAGAAGGAAACAACTATAACACAGCACTGAAGCGCTGAAAAGTTTTTGCATAGCTAATAGGTCTGCTTTAACAAAGTTTGTCTACATTTGCATATTTCCCAGCAGCTCTTTGATCAGAACGTGTTAGCTAACAGCAGAGGGAGAGTGGGCACGTTTTACCCCAATTTATTTCTTAATTACCGTCCCTAAGACCCAGCTAATATTTGTCCTTTGTGGGAGACTCCATGGAGCGCGAGCAGATGGAGAAGAGCGCTAGCAGCCTCCCTGCGCCACGTGAGCTAACGCGCTAACCACACACACATTAGTTTGGCTGAAAACACATGCAACGCTAAGCCCGCGCGCAGTCACGGCTCGTTTGTGTACGCATTTGTCACGATAGCCACCTCACAAGACCCGTGTTAGGGAGTTAGCTTACTCCAGGTGTAAGATGCTATTTTTATGCGCTACAAGCTAAATGCTAATGGGTAAAGACAGACCAGTGGACGGTGGGACCAGAGGGGACAGGTGAGCGAGTGGGGCCCTGATTCAATATGACGTACAGAGGTTTGCAGTAACGAAGAGGAATATTTATGAGGAAGATGCAATGTAGTTTTTGGCGATAACTTCGGATAGGCTCATTTAGAAAACATTTGACAAGTTAAAGGTCCTGTATTATGCTAAATCGACTCTTGTGAGCTTTTAGTCATGTTCTAATGCTGTTACCTCCTCAAAAACACACCTGGAGCTGTTTCATTGTTTTGTTTCATTCACATGTTTGAGTAACCCTTTATTGTTAATCTGTCTACATCTCCAAAGCTCAAAATGCTCTGTTCCACCTTGTAATGTCATGAAGTGGGAGTTTTCAAGTTAACAGCTCCTTTTGTCTTTCGTTCGTTAGTCATTATCCAAATGAAGGTGTAAGGAGTTTAAAAACACAGTGGAGCACATGGCATCACAAGGTGGAACAGTGTTTTCTGTTGAAGAAGAACGAGAAAGTCTAATTATGCAGAGTTTGTGTGTTAAACATGTGTGAATGAAACAAAACACAATTCCAGCTGTTTGTGATATTGAGGAAACAATATTGTAACATACTAGATCAGAAAATAGCGTAATATGGGTCCTTTAAAATAGCTCTTCTTTCTAATCCACAAGTTGGAGTTAAACTAGATAGGTGATAGGAGCTGTGTGATAGTGTACCCTTTTAAAAATGCTCTTCAGTATGATAAACCCTAACGTTTGGACACTTTCTTCTTCATTTCCATGATTATTTATACTGTAGTCTCACTGAAGGCATCAAAACTATGAACATATAACATGTAGCAAACAAAAACACATTCAAAACAACTCGAAACTTGTTACAGATTTTAAACACTTAAAAATAGCCACTCTTTGCTTTGCACCCTGGTTTGCACTTTGGCATTTCTTGACCCATGGCACACCTGTGAAGTGAAAACCATTTCAGGAGACTTCATCGTTAAGCTCACTGAGAGAAGGCCAAAGGTTTGCAGGATTTGAATGTAAAATATATATATAAAAAATGCTGAGCTATGTAAAAACAATCTAAAATGTAGGAAGAACAGACAGAAAAAAGAAACATTGCAGGAGAGGGTGTGTCCGAACTTGTGACTGCTAGTGTGACTCATATAGGTTTGTGTGCCGTCATGTGTCACTGGGACCTATACGTATACCTGCGGCCAGATTGGATCTAGTGGAGAATGTGTTAAACGTTAAAGTTCTCCAAGAGACACATTTTATTACTCTGACTTTTGACTCTAAGGTTCTCTAATGGATCTACTTGTATTTGAACTGTCCTTTATTGTTCACTTCAGTGTGTCTGTTTTTCTTGTGATCTGTAAAGCACTTTGGTGAAGCTTTCTGTTCTTTTAAATGGGCTATATAAATACATTAGCTAGGCTTGACATTAGTGCTGTACTAAATATCAATTAGCCTTAGTTTATGGATGGTTTTGAGCTTTTAATGGTTACATTAGCAGTAACGTCTCTGCTCGTTCTAAGTCCGTTTAAAGCTATGGATCCAGTGTGGCGCTGAATGCTCCGATATCTGCGCTGACAGCCCACAGTGACTGGGGCAGAAATCGATTCATTATAGGCAACCCCAAATCTGCAAATGCAAAGGGTCTGAGACTGTTCAGTTTTATGAATAGAAACCATGCTGGATCTAAAATGACCTGTGACTGTAATCTGAGCTAGGATTGACAAAAGTACTATGGAAAGTAGATACTCATTTGAGCGAGTATCGATCAAAGAAATCCCATTGACAGGACAGAAATGAACCTTTCCTGAATGTCTTTAGAATGATGTTGAGCTGTATCAGAACAAGTATAAGAGCACATAGACTAGTATACACCCATGGACCACTATGGAACCTACAGGACCACTGAGGGAGTACACACATATAAGACCACATGGGAATAGAAAAGAAGGTACTACCATTTAATGTGGAAAATAAAATTTTATTATCTAAATAAAGAGTGTTTTTTATTGTTATTGTGGTATTGGTATTGAGTATATTCCATAGTCAAAATCCAGTTTGAATTTTGACAACACTAATCTGAACAAAAAATCAATCCAGGCCTACTTCTTGAAAACCCCTCAAGTGAAGTGATAGTGTTTAGTGTTGGTCGCCTCTTTGCAGCAGGCTATTCTGTACACAGATAACAAGATGAGGCTGCGTCTACACTATAAATAACGGAATGTGTCTCTAAATACCTCCTCAGAGCTCCACTGCGGTCCTCTCTTTCCTGGGGACAAACGGCCTGAGCAGGATCACTGGCATCTATAGCGGCTAATCAAGGTAATGTTCGCAAACTCACACTGGCCTCAATCCTGCGCTATCTAAGTTCAGGGCTGTGTCCGAATGTCCATCCTAGCCCCTAACCCCTCATTCACTATATAGCCCCGCATTCTTTAGCGCCCCCTACAGTGCACTCATTCGCAGAGGACACGCAGCTCACTACTTTTATTCAGGTCATGTGATTCTGGCGTCTGGGTGAAAAAAAGTCTGCTAAACTTTTTGTCACGCTGGATTTGACATAAACAGACTGGATTTTTTGCTTTTTGTCTGAGATGTGGAAATTATCGATCTTTTAACAGCTGGAGCTAGGATATTTAGTCGTGTTTTATTCAGAATCATGCATCAACAGAGCCATAAACCAGCGCTTTTATCTGCTTTGCGTTCAGCTAAACACCTGTCACTGTAGCCATTGTTTTCCCGACTCTCCCAGTGCATTGTGGTCTATATTGACCGCTCTAGTGACCACCGATGTCCACTGCTTTTCAAGGCCCATTGTGGGAAATTTTGAGTGCACTACTTTTTCACCAGCTGGTCATTGGAACGCCCCTAAAAATGGTGTGAGCCCTAAATAGTGCCCCCTGTAGGGAATAGCGTGGACGTTCGGACACAGCCAAGACGATTCAAGGGCACTCGGTCCACACACGGCTACGCTTAGACTATGGAAGAGTCATAGTTTTGGAATGAAATAGCCAAAATGAAAATCAAGTTAACCTGTTTTTGTTAGGGATTGAGTCCACAAATTCACCGTAGTAAACTTGACCGAAAGCCCATGCAGCTGACAATAATCACGTCTTGGTGTTCATTTTTACAGAGAAAACACTGGTCATTTTCAGCTTTTTTGTTTCATGTGGATATCCCCAGTAATTACAGAGATATTACAGGGCCCATATTTACTGTTTATGGTCTGTTTCCACATCACAAACAGACCTGGAGTTGTGTTTTGTTTCATTCACACATGTTTAACACACAAACTCTGCACATTTATGCTGAGTTCTTCTCTCAAACTGAAAACACTGTTGTGACGTCATTGTGTGGTAATACAGAAAGTGCTCCACTGTGTTTTTAAACTCCATGCGCCTTCACTACAATCAGTGGAATCATTTTCAGCCCTGCAACTGTCAAACTTTGAATCTACAGCTGTTTTATTCATTTAAGTGTCTTGCAAACTTCTTCATTTCTCACTACACCAGCAGATATTGTAGACTTTCTGTGGCAGTCTCAACTGATCAAAAGGAAAAGTTAAATATTTTTTGAAAAGGCAACATCTGAAGGTTTTTTGCCTCAGCTGAAGAGTTCAACTGAGGCAAAAAAAATAACTGATAACTTTGAAACTACCACTTGATGACATCATAAGGTACATTTTGAGCTTTGTAGACGTAGACAGCCCGATAATCCAGGATTACTCCAACATGTGTGAATGAAGCGTCAATTTTGTGTAATATAGAACCTTTAAGGACAAGACATCTTCATTTCAATAATTAAAACTAGTTCTCCACTGATTTGACCTCACATGAACCCAACCTAGGCTAATTCTTTGTAGTAATTTGGCAGTAATTATACCCTTAAAGGTTTGTCATTATATTCTTTGAGAAATTACTGTTTTGGATACTGTTAGATTCATATTAGACTACTGATTTTGTGTCCCTGAGGAAGACAATCCACCTACGTTGGCACAACTGTGATGGGTGGAGGTGTTTGGAGAGGCCATGGTCACAGAATGGCTGTTATAACGTCGGTGTGGCGCGAGGCAGTACTCTCTAAAGCTCTTTTGTTAGGCTGATGATTGTGTTATTGATAGAATGGAGCTGGCCTGGATGAAAGAGCCTCAGACAGAACATATTTTCACGGAGCCCAGTTGGGGAATGCTGTAACACTCCTGCAATTCCACACTCTGAGGAGAATTCTCAGTTTGAACATTCAGTTTTCAACAACGCTCCAACTCTTTACCAGGAGTCGACACAGTTGGTACATCTCTGTTCAAATTCAGCACAATATTGTAATTATTTCTTGGGATTAGGTATTTCACATTTTTCTAATTTAAAATAATTTCTACAAACACACTGTATAAACTTCAACTCTATTTCTAATTCGGCATTTAGGCGTTTGAGCTCCCTCTGCTGTCAGCAACAGGAATGAACATTTTTTAGCTGACGTGAACGCTATGCTAACAGAGCCATGTGTTTGTTGTGAACACATTTTGAGCGCAGAATGATTCCTTTATGATATTAAACACTGCGTAGAAGTCTGAAGTTTACCTGTGATGCAACAATCCAGGCAAAATGCAAACAGAGCGCTTTGGATTTACAAAACAAGTGACAATGAAGCAAAAATCCTACTCCAGACATTTACTGACGAGGGACAACAATATAACACGATTAAAAGCTCCAACAGTCAGTGCTGCATAATGTGTCCTTTAATTGTGATGATTCAAGTGGAGGATGGCACTTCTTCACACACTGCGTTTTGCATGTGTGCCCACAGCGTGTCCTAAACAGTTTACAATGTGCCAGCAGTCCCTTCCTCCATGCTAATCTGATACTAATGCTAATTTAATCTGTTAAATTGAGACATAATCTTGTTTTCTTGTGGTTTGGTTTGTTCAGGGCCAAACTTGAGGATAACCAGCCCTTCTAATGAAATTATAAAGTCTGTTTGTTGTGCTGTGCTGTTGCTCCTGTCTGCTCCTCCAAACTTTTGAGAATAACAAACGTCTAATATGCACCATACAGAACCTTTAATATTCTCCATTGTGAGCTTTTAACCACGTAAGACAATGTTTAAGCAGGTTCGAGTCTGTCTCCCACCCAGTTATTTCTGATTACAAATATAAGCACCACCATGAACGTTCATGGGTCATAGGCGATGAAGTGACATCGATGATGAGGCGTCCAGGAGTATCTTAAAAGCCTGAATAATGCATAACAGGTCATCTTAAAGCTACACAGTGTAACATACGTTTGAGTGGGAGGGTGGGGCTGCTTGTCCAGACTTCAGACCTTGTCCAGACTTTTCCACGTGTTTGGTTAGACACTGTCACAGCCTGCTCACTGTGAGACAGCTGCAGTACATCCAGAACACTGCAGCTTAGGTCCTGACTGGAAACAGGAAGTCCGAGCACATTTGTCCTGCGCTCAGGTCTCTGCACTGCCTCCTGTGGCTCAGAGAAGAGACTTTAAAGCAGCTTTGTTTGTGTACAAGTCTCTCTGTGGCATAGCACCAAAGTACATCTCTGACATGCTAGTGCCACATGAACTACCTGCACTGTGAGGACCTCAGGGTTTTGATCTGTTTGTATTGTGATTTTAATGTCTTTCCTATTCTGTAAAGCACTCTGAATTACTTTGTGTATAAATTGTGCTATACAAATAAACTTGTCTTGCCTTGCCTTGTCTCCATGGAGATCTACAGTATAAGTTTAATGCCAAACTGAAACATTCCAGGTAAAGCAAAGCATTAACTGACCCTCCACCTGAAAAGTGACATAGTTCACCTCTAAAGTTTAACTACTGCCATATATTGATAAATTATAGATGTATTTTCCCCCATCAAAAACACACATAACACATGGTTCACACATTTCAGCCCATACTGCTTTGGCTGGAACACATCTGTTAGCTTCATGTTGCATCCATCTGTGCTCAAATGTGACTTTATGTTTTATGTTTTTTAATAATGAAAACTATAGTGTAGATCAGTGTTTCTCAAACTTTCTCAGTCACAGCCCCCGTAACAATAATGTCACATGTGGGGACCTCCTGAAATCATTACATGACCTCCATGCTGTGAGAACCACTGGTGGAGGTTTCAGTGGCCTGTGTTTGACGTTTGCTTTGGAGCATTTAAACCAAAGATGGCACTGGTCCGGCCCTCCACCACGTGTCTGGACTCAGATATGACCCCCAGGAAAAAGAACTGCCCCCTGTTTTTGAGCCACTGCCACCTCACAGCTCGGCCTTTGCAAATAAGACTTTTCTCCAGCTAGGCCTGCTACACCCAGCTCATGTCTGGACTCATCCATACTGCTGCGGTGGAACTGAAGGTTGGTATTCCATCACGTGTAGACCGACTATAACTCACGTGTACACATCAGGTCTCATTCACCTGACAGTGAGCCGTAGAACCATGTGATTTTCCTGGAGCACAGAAGGACAGGTGAAGTGGTCTGACAGGTGTTTTGAATAGTTCCAGTCCAGGCTCGTTTGAATCTTATTTTGACATTATTTATCACTGAGGGACAGAATCTGGTCTTATGGGCAAATATAAGAGCTATTTTAAAGTTCTGTAAGCACAAGCACAGCAAACCCTGCACACGCTCGAGGGCCGGACAAGGCAAGGGTAGCATTTTAGCTTACATTTTAGTTATGAATATAAATAGTTTGTATTAAAAAATTAAAAAAAATATTCAAAATCATTGTCACAAGAAAATTCAGTAGTAGTAGTAGTAGTAGTAATAGTAGTGGCTATGTGGATAGAACTATATTTTATGTATATATGTTTTATTGCATTTGCACTGCTTATTCAAATATGCAATTTTATCATTTAGTAAAAACTGACAACGGGGGAATAAGGAGTAGCCACAAAGACAAATGACGACGATTCCAGATGCTTAATAGAAATATACTTTACTTTTATTAGAATATCCTTTACTTTTATGTTATTGTTATTGCCTTAGGCCACCACTGTACCAAAAAGGCACTGTACCTGATTTTGACTGTCTTAAAAACCTGAAAAACAGAACTGGTCCAAAGTTCTTCCTCACTTACCTTCTGCATTCAGAGCGTCCTAATGATTCACCATGATGGGTTTATAAACACTTTTCAAAACTCTCAGAGACCAGAGCAGAGCTAATGAACAGTAATAATGCCTTACACTTGTAGTGTACTTTACAGGCTTGTCAAAGCCGCTCAAAGCACCACACTGCCGTTATTCATTTGGATGGTGAGCCACAGCTGCCCTGGGACAGACTGACAGAAGTGAAGCTGCCAATCTGACCACCACCTCCATTCTTAAACCACATACATACAAAGCAATGTGGGTCAAGTGTCTTGCTTAAAGACAAAATGTTTTTTTACCACTGGCGCCCCACTGTGGCTCCTGATGAAATCAAATCAGATACACTTCCTTTAATATGAACTTTCTAATGTGTATTTTTGTGGTCACATCTTTAACCAGACGTGGTGTCTCAAAACAGCTCCACCACTGAGTCCCTCATACTTCACATGGTCTCCAGAACCAGCGTGGACCTTGTGTCCGTTACTGCTGTGACATTAATCCTACTCTGTGGACCTTCGTCCTGTACACTGGCGTTCACAGTCGGCAGCAGAACAAGCGCTCCACTATTAACCACAGTGACTTCCTCACCTACCACACTTTTCTCTTTAATATCCTTCATTCTCATCTGCTGCGCTAGCCTTCAGTGACCTTCGACCTTCAGCTAATGGGGTCCACTGTGTATATCGCAGTGTTTTCTACGCCTGGTTTGCTAGCTTTACTCTCACTTGTGTGGAGCACTACGTCGCCGTGGTCTATCCCATAGTTTATCTGAGTTTGAAAGAGAGGTGGGGCATCCGGGTTAGAAATATGATGGTTTTTGTGATTCGGCTCAGCTGTCCTGCCTTTGCGTGAATGTGTTTGTCATACCGCAGCAATACAGTCACATACCAGTGATGATTCTGATGGGAGTTGTTGCTAGCATCATTAGGTTTTGTTGCACTTTGATAGATCCAGGTCCAGGTGATGGTGAACGCATCAGCAGATCAAAACAAAGGGCCTTCTACACTATGTTTTCGATCCTGTGCTGTCTCATGCTATGGCTGATATCGGCAATAATCTTTAACGTGCTTATCGATGTGAATGTGCTCAGACAGGATTTGTTTTGTAAACTTAAACAATTGGCATACTGGTTTCAGCTCCCCAACAGTGCCTCTTACCGCTGCTATTTTTGCACCGCGCTGGGAAACAGCCCGAATGTTCACACAAGACACGCAACAAGAACTAAAAGAATTCTATTTGTGTGTTCTTGTGCTGTACCTGTTCTTAAAACCATGAAAAGCTGAATTGGTTTGTTTTAAACCGTTCTCCTCACGTGCCTTATGCATCCTGAACATCCTCATTATTCACAGTGATGACTTTATGAGCTAACTAAAGCCTGGCTCACTATCAGACAGCAGTAATGTAGATAGCCTCTAGTGGTGACATGTGAGAATACAACAGAGGATACTTACCTGAACTTTACTTTTACTTTACTTAGTTTGTCATTTAGTATGTTCTTTTTTGAATAATATTTGAAATACATTTTGTGATTATGACTATCTGATAAGCGTGTTTATGTACTTTCATTCTGTACTACAATGGGAAAAAACACTTTTGTTGTGGAAAAAAAAAAAAAAAATCATGAATCAGCTGTAAGTGTGACAATGATTTGACTTGGGGGAAAAAAAAAAAAAGTTGTTGCGGTTTCCCACTAGTTTCGAATATTCCTGGGTTCAGGCTGTGTCTTATTTTATTTATTCATTTATTTTTAACAATGTGAGCACACAATAAAAATACACTATGGAACTTTTCGGTGGAGAGTACACCACCTGCTTGTCACCATGGAGATGGAACTATTTTTGCCTGAAATATTCTACAGTACGGCATTAAAATATCAATCTTTTAACTAAACTATACCTTAAAAATCTTACAGTGTCTGAGAGTTGGGGCGCCTCTTCACAGATCTGACGCGGAAGTACCACCTTCTTCTCTCCATGCCATACAGTATAACATCCCAGGTCAGATCATCCACCAGAAATGTTAGTGCTTTAAGTTAGCAATAAATAGCCGACACCATTGCTGCTGCTGAGGATGCTTTTTAAATGTTTAGTTCTACATTTATATTATTTTTGCAGATTTTGGTGAAATAAATCAAATGAAATCAAAGTGGTGCTGTTGTGTTGTGTTGTGTTGTGTCTTGGCATTGGTCCGTGTGTTTTTGCCTCTGACTGAGCTGCTGCCACCTGTCCCCCGCCCACACCCTAGAGCAGCAAAACACCACAGCTTTGTAAGAGTCAGACTAGGGTGTGTGCATTCTGCAAAACATTTTATTTTTATACAAAATAATAAATGTATAAATAAACCCAAAATCTCACGAACACAGAAGATCATTTAAAGGTCCTTTATGACGCTGTTTGTTGACATTTGACTTGACAAGTAAAAAGACTTTTTGTACTGAAAATATGAAAATACATCTTGCTACACTTAAGAAAACACAACAACTCTGCACTTAAAATAAGAAACCAAATGTAATGTTGCTGGAAAGAAAAGCACACGTATTCCACTGGTAGATCATTTTACTCATCGAAGTTGAACCTGCTCAAATAAAGCAAAATGCTCTTAATTGAAGTCATTTTAACTTCCCTCCATATTGCTTTTGACAGTGTATGTTTTTGAGGCGGTAACAACATTCTAACATGGCTAAAAACTCACAAAAATCTATTTTGTGTAATATAGAACTGTGACAAAGTGGACAAGCGTTCATTTAATTTCACACACTTGCTCATTTGTTCATTTCCCTGCTAAATATACAGTAACAATCCCGGGTTTGTTTTCTTTAATCTTTTTGTAGTATCTTTAAGTTAAACACAGCACACAAGTTACTTTAAATATACTTTATTTGGTTAAATCTAATCAATTTAGTTATACATTTCATTTACTCCAGACACTTACCTACTTACCTGGAGAGAATTGGTTTCAGTTTCTTTTTGTTTTACGGGTTTTGTGTATTTGATTTCTATATATTTTAGTGTTTATAGTTTATAGTTTTGTTTTGTTTTTTTGAAGGAGACTTAGGCCCTTGTAGTAAATCGAATGGTTATTTTAAGAGTAAAGTGAAGTTACCTGAACATCTGAGGTGTAGGAGAAGGTTGTAGTTACCTGGAGGGAGCAGTTCAGATGTGCAGCCGGGTACACGTGGGCTTTCCTTAGTTTCGTTCATTTCTGGTGCCTAATTTGAGTGATTTTTTGTAAATATGTATTATTTTTTGCCACGAAACCATGGTGAAGTATGAATACACTTTTGGTGAAATGGAACGTTTTCTGAGTCTGCCTCTTGTTTAAGCTTTAAACCGAGAATTCTCAGGTGGAATTTGCTGTGTAATTGTCAGTTTGCAGATTTGTTGACCTGGTTTATGGTTCATATCTCTGTCATTACTGGACCTATCCACATGACAAACGAAACAAAATCCAATATCCAATCAGAAAGCAGAAATCCAGTTGGTTTAAACCTAAAATGCCTCTTTTTGATCTGAATAGTCAATACCTAAACCCCAGCGCCTGCAACTTGGACGTGTCCCCTGTCTGCAGGAGAAAACTACCACACAAACATCTCCTCACCGATCAGCAAAGGGAAATCTATAAACTTCTACGTCGCTGCTATCGGCTAAAGAATCATCTCAAAAGGACATTCTGCAAACCGAAAAATCAAACCGCCTCTTATTTATTTTGGACTTGCCCAGACTGTGTTTTTGGAAGGAATTTGTCAAATATATACGCAACTTTATGTCCCGTTTGACCTTTTCTTTTAAAGACATGCTGTTTGTTTGTTTTTTTTAAACACATCACACAAAAACTGAACATTATGATATCCTTCATCTCTTAATTATCTTCGCAAAATTGTAAATTCATTCATCGTAAACCCTACTTTCCCATTTTTCCCTCCAAAATCCAGTGCTATAAGAAAACCATGCACTTGTCCTCCAATTGCAAAGCTGTGAAAACCCGGGAAATTCTCAAGCAATTTCATTTACAAACTTTTTATTTGTAAACGTGAATTTTGGTTATGTGTGACCTTTGGCCTCAATACCCGTCCCTCTGACGTCACCGCTATCTCCCCCGTCCTGTCGAGTTTGTTGTTTTTTTATTTTTTGTATAATTTGTAATAAAAAATAAAAAAAAGTAATAAAAACTAAACTCCGCCCACAACCACATTTTAAATAGAGTTGCTAAACTGAAGGAATGGGGGGGGGGCGGGGTCTGGAGGTATAAGGAGCCATGTGATTGGTCGAACAGGTATCCGCACTTCAAACTCCACCACTGCAGCCAGCTGTTTGTGATCAGAAACGCCTGGCTGTAAACAGGACAGTCCTGCGTGATGTCACATAGTACTTGAAATCGCGATGGCCACTGGAGGCAGCGCACGCTCACACACACTGGCCAAAAAAAACTGACAAGTAGAGAATGCTCAAAAAGCACCATTTACACAGTTCACTAGCGGTGTTTAGTTCCACTTTAAAGCTGCACTGTGTAACTTTTAGACTTTATTGATATAGTAAAAATATATAAAAATTTATTTTAAAAAATGGTCATAAACTTCCAAATAAGTAGCCATAAAAAAATTGCAAGAGACTGGTGTCAATAAGACATAAATTATATAAGACATAAAATACAGATCTTTTCCGGTGGAGGGTCCGCCAACGGCTTGTTTCCATGGAGATGTCTTTGCTTTGCCTGGAATTTTCTGCAGCACGGCATTAAACGTTTCCATTTCCAAAGAAACAAACAGGTGATGCTACAAGGCCAAGTTACAGGTCAGCTCTGTGGAGAGGCGACAACACTAACAACGAGAATGCATGTTTTGAAGGTATTTTTGAGCTATAACTATACAGTAGTCAGTTACTTAAAGATGGACAATGTAACTTTTTGGCTGAGGGTCCGTTACCTGCTTGTTTCCATGGAGATGTCACTGCTGTGCTTGGAATGTTCCACAGTATGACATTAAACAGCTCTACTTTACATTTATTAAATTACAGGTGGTTTTATAGCTCAAAAATACCTAGAAAAACAGACATTCTGACTGTGAGTGGGGTGGCCTCTCCACAGATCTGACCTGTAACTTGGGCTGGTTTGGTCTCCATGAAGATAAAAAGGTTTAATGCCATACTGTGAAACATTCTAAACAAAGCAATAATAATAATCTCCATGGGGGAAAGCGTTTGATGGACCGTCCACCAGAAAAGTTACGCAGTGCAGCTTTAAGTTAGCTTGGATTGCAGCACCAGGTAACGTACAGCTCCTTTAATGTCAAATCAAACTGGAAACACGTGAAGCTTTACTCCAAACTCCCATTTGTCCGTGACAGCAAATACCGTCACGCCACAACAAAGCCAGAGTGTATTGTGGAAACTGCTGTGGGGTTGTGGGTTTGATTCCCTGTAGTGTAGCAGCACAAAGCCTCCCCACAACAAAGGGCCCCACCAGCATCAGGGAGGGGCCCGGAGCCACCATACCATACGTACTGCTTACACAACCAAACACCACATGCTCATTACTGACGAGGTGTTCTTGGAATTCAAATATTTGATACACACAACACTACTGCACACACTGTACTTTTACTCCTACTTGAGTTATAGATTGTACAGTATAACAGTACTACTACTAACAGTACTACAGTATTACTTTTCCCACTGTGAGTAAATCTACATGTGATAAAAGCTTCATGTGACAATATGAAATGATTTGAATATTTGTGTTTCTTGCAGTTCAGTAAAGAGAGGTATAAACTGTCACTTGATTATGTAAAATACAGAAAAGCTGCTTAAAATGACCAAAACACAAAGAAAATATGACTATGCTGACTCATGTTCATCATGAATAAGTCATGAATGAGCCGAGTGCAGAACAGTTTTCCTTAATTACGCACTCGTTTCACAATTTTATTATTACCACAAACCGGGAGTGTCTCAGGATTTGATTATGTTATAATGTCGTTTTCTCCTCAAAAACAGACCTGGAGTTGTGTTTTGTTTCTTTCACATGTTTAAGTAATCCTCCATTATTAGTCTGTTTACATCTCCAAAGCTCAAAAATGCGCCGTTCCACCTTATGATGTCATGAAGAGGTAATTTTCATGTTAACAGCTCCTTTTACCTTTAGTTCAATAGAGAATGACAGTTCCAGGGCTGAAATGATCCAAATGATTCTAGTGAAGGTGTGTTAAAACACAATGAAGCACTTCCTGTATCACCACATGACATCAGAAGGTGGAACAGAGTGAGAGAAGAACAGTTACTCTAGCAATTACTTTTGCTTAAGTATTTTATTTTATTATTATTTTTTTTTTTTATAACTACTTTATACTTATACTTGATCTAATACTATTTTGAAGGACAATAGTAAAATGTTTGGCTACTTTACCCACCTAATTCTAACCTGGATCAACTCAGACCCTTTGCTGAACAAGAGCCAAATAAATCTGCGCCAAATCACGTGACAAAGAAGGAAGTCCCGCTCATCCAACATGGAGTAACAGCGCCACCTGGTGTCTGGAGGTGGCGTGTGTTATGGAATTATGTACAAATGTCTGTAATGAATTAACATCCCCAAGTACAATGTAGTATTATCTTATTTTTACGCGTTATTAAGAAAAAGCTAAACAACTTGTACAATGTGTAGTTATTACAATATTTTATTTCAGTATTACTTTTTGAGACAATACGTTTGGTTAAATTAAAAACACAACTGGGCATGCTCTAATTTTCTAGTAACATTGTGTAAAAAATGAAAACTTAAAGCCACAATATGTAACCAAAAATAAAAGCTTTTTCCCCCCATTTATTTTTTATCCCCTTTATTGATGCACAAGGGAAATGACTTGGACACAGTAGCTCACACATCACAATATATTAGAGTAACAAAGAGTAAAAATATAAATGGTAATAATACATTCTAAATAAGTAGCAAAAATAGCAAGAAACTGGTGTCAAATAAGGCATAATTATATAAAAAAATATAAGGTATGTATATGTAAAAATAAAATATAGAAATATTTATTTATTACTTACTGCAATGAGAAACACATCCATAGCATCTCCACAAATCTCTTATTTGATCTGTTTCCATGGAAATGTTTGCTTATAATATTCCACAGTATGGTGAAAGATGCTTGTATCTCCATAGAAAATGTTCCAAAGTATGGTTTTAACTCTGTTTCCATGGAATAATACAGCTGATGTGCCACCTCCAGAAGGGTACATACTGTAGCTTTAAAGGTGCACTGTGTAACTTTTAAGGTGAATGGCTGGCTACCTGCTTGTCTCCATGCTGATGTTACTGTATTTCTTTGCGTGGAATATTCCACTGCATGGCTTTAAACCTATCTGCTCTGCACACATTCAATTACAGGTGTTTTAAAGCTCCAAAATACCTTAAAAAAAAAAACAAACAAACCATGAATTATGACTATGTGCTGCTCGTTTCTCCATAGATCTGATCTGCAACTCCATTATGATAACCATGTTTATTCGCATACTGTGGAACATTGAAGGCAAAGCAATTACATTTCCTTGGAGAAAAGCAGGTAGCAGACCCTGCACCAGAAAAGTTACACAGTTCACCTTTAACATGACTAAAATACAGTCAATTTCTTAGTCATTTCTATTTTAAGATCTTAAACTGGAAGCTGTGGTGTCGCTTGATGAGTTCAAGAAAATTGTAAAGAGTGTGATGGCGTGTTTTTTTCTTGAGAGAAAATGGTTTGACTATGTGATACTTTGTGACTGTTTTGTATTGTGTTGCTGCTGCCTTGGCCACGTCTCTTGAAAAACAGATTCTGAATGTCAATGGGCCCTCCTGGTTAAATCAAGGTAAAATAAATAAAAATAAAAATGTCAGTATATTTTTTTTGCTGTTTTACCATTGCTTTATTGGTTGATATTGTGTTTGTGTCGACTTCCGCGTTCCCCTGCGTCGGGTTCTTATTGCTTCCAGACAGAGTTACCAAACCTCATGATGATCACAAGCTGCAGTATAAAAGTATAAAAAAAAAAATACAAAGGACTCATTTGGCTGGTTGATAGTGCATAGTTTAGTAAATATACAAAGTCAAATTCAACAAAACATCTCACGGCATGTTCAGTTTCCGTACAAACAGCATCACGGTATTTTCATTGTACAAAGATACATTCTGAATTGCAAAGGCTCAATCATTGAAATAAATACTGACATGGCTAAAACCCTTCCCCCTCACTCACTCTCTCACACAAACAAATGACAATATACTAGAATACTTCAACACAAAATGGCTGCCCACTTTAAAGGAACTGTATGTGGCCTGTGCAGTTTTCTCAATACTCAATGCACAATTTGATATGCAAATTCATTGTAAAAGCTGTTTTTTTTTAGACATTTTTGTCATTTTCAACACAAAATAACAGCTTTTGGTCATTACATCATGTCCAATCTTAACCAGTTGTGCGATTCTTTTCCAGTATCGATACTTGCATAAATGAGTATCTAGTTTTTGATACTAGAGAGAATCCTTTTAGGTTCAAACCAACTGGATTTCAGCATCATAGCATTATGTCATTTTGTAATTAAGAATATCTGGGAGCACAGTTACCTTACATGCAGTTCCTTTAAAAGCAAAACATTACAAAAGAACAATAAGAGTTCAATGGCAAACCAGATCATTTGACATTGACAACATTTGTGATAGTCCGTTTCGTTTTCTTTCAAAAATAGTTCTCCAGCGATTTCCACGTACGAAATTCTGAAAAATAGACCTGTCTATCTACATTACAAAATCAACACAGAGGCAGACGCACGAGTCACAAATTCATATCGGAGGTTTTGCTTTGGTTTCGAACAGAACATTCTAAGGAGACTAAATAAATAGCCATTTCATATGTTGATATCTAAGGCAGCGGGCAGGACATACGAACGGATAACCTCCAGGAATACTCGAATTCTGAAAAACGTTGAGACAAAATGTAAAATGTGATCCGGAAGAAAATTGGTGAATATAAGCAATTATACTGAGAAATAAAAATCTGTTGCAAAGAATTTTCTGAAATGACAAACTGTACTACAGCTAATTAGGTTAATTCACGGAAATATTTTTTGGTTTCAAATTATTTTACAGGCTCTGTACTTGTGTATTTGAACAAAATATGTCTTACCCCAATACAGATATATTGTACAAGCAGGTCTTGAGGTCCACTGCCTACGGGCTTTATCTAATTTTATTGTAACAGAATCACAAAGTGTGTGTTAGCATGCTAGTTGTTGTTAGCTTGACTGTGACAAAACTCCATTCTGGTCTCTGAAAGTTGTGAAAAATGAACTCATAGCAGTGGATAATTGTGTGAATAATCCTCATTAATTAGGTATAACTTTGGACCACTGCACTGATGTTTTTCAAGACTGTAAAAAACTGGTACAGAGCTTTTAAATTCTGTATGAACTTTAAAATCTTGTTTGTTTGAACATTTTGTCTCTCGGCTTTCATAGAATTGTTTTGACAAAAAAATATGAGACTGGTACGGCTTTGTTTTGCATCAGATAGGCCCACTTGTATACACACACAGTCAAATTTGAAAATAACTATAATTACAATACAAAAAATGCATTTAGCTCAAATTAAATTATTAGAGGCATTGTAACATGCTACAAGTCATAAAATAATGTGTGAATAAAGTAGTTAAAAGAAGACACTGCAAAAAAGGAATACCTGTTGTCATTCTGAAATTTGGAATATTCGTATTGTGTATTCACGGCGTGAATACTTGACACGTTTCTATATAGTTTTCTTTTTTTAAACAAAACAAAATTATCTGCCAGAATGGAAATTTAAATAAAAAAAATAAATAAAACAAAAAAAAAAGTATTCTAGATTTTAAGTTAAAACCGCTCCAGATAAAATAAATACTCTGAATAATTCTAACTAGTGTCTGTATTCCTTTTTTACGGTGTCGGTCTAGTAGGCCACAGATGCAGACAGGAAAGTGCTCTTCTTTAAGTCTGGTTGCCGTGGAGCCCGCGGAGAGGGAGGGGTCACTGGGAGTTGTGGATCACCTGCCACACGATCAGGTGACTGCGCTCGGCTTTGGGCTGCAGCTTGACCACTGGCTCCTCCCCCTCGCCTCCGTCGCCCTCCTCGTCGCCTGGAGAGAGAAGAGAGAGAGATATTATCAGCCATGACGGGGTTATTTATGGACGGTTATTTATGGACAGGCGCAATATCAACACAAAGGACAAAAGTGAGTCCAGCAGCTCACAGGCTTAATATAACTAAAGGAGCTAATGTGCATATACTGGACATATATTTACTGATCGTCACTCAAAGTTAGATTTTCTGTCACTATTGCAGTAAAGAAAGCCTGTAAGTTAAAGGAGCACTACGTAACTTTAGTTTATATCATCATTGCTCTGTTTTTCCTTATACATTTACATAATTATGCATTATTTCACACCTGTCTCTTGCTATTTTGCTACTTATTTCAAATGTATTATTACCATTTATATTTTGGCTCTATTATTATATTATATTGTGATGTGTGAACTACTGTGTCCAAATAATTTCCCTTGTAGATCGCCACACTACAGGATTTTTCAGTCTTAAACGATTTCTAAACGTGCGACAAAAAGCGCACACCACAGACACGAGGAGAATCTGACGAGCCTTAAAATCTCCGATCGCAAAGACACTGCAGTGGGATATGTCTGAGGACCACAGGATATAAAGTTGTGAGCGCGATCACATCAGCTGTTTCCTGCCTACAGTAAAATCACTCGCTCTGAGACTCTTAAGTGTTGAAAGATCAGAGCTCTGCACTTCTAGTTTAGATACAAGTCAAACTGTGTTATTATTATTTGTGAAATGTGGTGCAATACTTCAGATACATGATTTTTAAAGCTCAGAAGGCTGGAGATAAAGTCCACAGGAAGTAGAGTCACTGTCACTAATCTGCAGCTTCACCTTGATCCGTGCGCTATGTGGATGTAAACAGACACATGTGAGGAAATACTCTGGACGTTTTACTTTTAAAGAACGCCTCAAATTGGATTAATATAAATTACGGTTTTGTGGACTGGGGTCATTATTTGCGGAGGACAAATTTTATGGATAAAGTGGATAAGATGCTGCAGGTTAAATGTACACCTTCATGAGAGATGAGTAATCTTTATTTTCGCTATTTCTTGAGTTTGTATGTTGTGTCTCTGTGCCATCCCTCAGTCTGCCCCTGACGCTCTGTTTTATTGACACACACATACAGGTAAGATCTGTGGAGAGTGCACACTTCACTGTTTGGGCACATTGGGGTCCTGTATCGTTTGGGGTGAATGGCAAGGGTATACGTGAACAAAGACTGTGTGGTGGTAGTGTTTGATGCTTGTACTGACCCATCCTGAAGTCGATGTAGCCCTCCCCTCCGCTCATCACCAGAGTGGACCTGCCCCCCTCCTGAGCACTGGGGTCCTGGGGCTTGTCTCCTGCCTCCGCCCCGCTCCACGATGGGACGGACTGACCTGGATTGGCAAGAGAACACCGTGTAAACAAAGACACAACGCACAGAGGGAAAGACAAGTAAGGCTGTTTGATAGTGAACTCTGCTTTTTGTGTCAATAGTTCATTTTGGGTGCCTTTCATATGTGCACCTCCAGCCTCTATGGGGCACTGTGGTTTAGCTGGTGGGAGTGAAAGCCCCAGGTATAAAAGGGCAGAACATGGGCAGCAGGCGTCAGCAGGTGCAAGGTGCATATGATTTTTGACTGTGCCTATAATATTGTGTGTTATTGTGTCAAATAAATGATTTTAAAATGATTTTTCACTTTAACTGACTCGTTTGGTATTTTTGGAAGACACACATGCTTATAGACTTCTGTATACCTTCAGCCAGTAAAGGGTAAAGGTGCATTGCGTAACTTTTCGGGTGGAGGGTCCGTCAAATGCTTTCCTGCATGGAGATGTTACTGCTTTGTCTGGAATGTTTCACAGTATGGCATTACACATTTCTATCTTCATGGAGACCAAACGTTACAGGTCAGATCTGTGGAGAGGCGACCCCGCTCACAATCAGAATGTTTTTCTACATATTTTTGAGCTGTAAAACCACCTGCAATTTAATAAATGTTATGTAAAACTGTATAATGTCATACTGTGGAACATTTCAAGCAGACCAATGGCATATCCATGGAAACACACGTGAGGGACCCCCAGCCAAAAGGTTACGCAGTGCACCTTAAACATAGCATGTATATTCATTCACAGCAGAATATTTTTCACCATAGTACCTCGTTCACAAGCCTTTACCTGGGACAGCCGTGAAGAACTTGACGGCATCTCGGTGTCCATGGAAACAGAGCTGCGCATGAGCCATGGAGCAGTAGGGCACAAAAGTCCCAGCATGCACCTTGTCTCCGCTCTCGTCCCCGTACACTCGCACCACACTGCCCGGGCCGGAGCCGGAGGAGCCTTTGAACGTCTTGTTGGCTGCTGAAAAAGTAATTCATTATTTCAACCATTAAGTACTAAAAGGTCAATGCAAGGTCAAGTGTGTCAGTACTATATTACTATAGTACTAGTACTAATACTATAGTACCATAGTACCATATCAGACCTAGTAATATAACTAGGTCTGATATGGTTATTGGCACTCTTACAATATCTGAATACTTTTTTGACAGTAAATCATAGTATTTTCCATCTATTCCCATGTGGCTTTATATGTGTGTAATCCCTCAGTGGTCCTGTAGGTTCCATTCTTATCTTAGGTCTGCACAGTACGTAGTGAAATGATTTAACTCAAATGTTTATTGCATGTTTTTGTTAGGCTAATGTATGGCACAAAATAACAAGAATTATCAGAACATTTCTCATATCAATATGATATTACTGCACTTTAAAGCTTTGTGGTTGTTTCAAAGACTAGCAGCACACTCATTCCAATAATAATTCTTATAAATGATAGTTCTGAACGAAACACAGTGTAGTGTATGAAGTGTCCGGCTCTTACTGTCTGTGAGGGGGATGGAGATGATGACTCCGTTGCCTGTGCCGATCCACAGGCGCTGACAGGAGATGGTGAGAGCTGTGATTCTGACGAAGGAGAAGCCCAACTTCCCTGTACCTGCACAACAAGGGTCCAAGTAAACAGCAGAGTTTAGGATTATGATGAGATTTATTTTTGCTTCTAGTCATTCATAGAATTGAATCCCCAAATTTGGTACAAATCCGATAATGCTGACGTTTCATGTCTATGGTAGGGGGCGCTACAGTGTACTTATCATATACTTTATAGTCTATTTTAATGTATGTACATGGTGTAAATACATAGAGCACACGTTTTCAACACACATGAATGGAGATGATCTTAAATGTTGTCCTAAGCCTTATCCTAACACATGATGCATTTTTACTGTTTGATGTCAAATTCATATTGTCTGTGGTAGTTCATGTTTATTGTTTCAGATGTCAAAACTTGAATTCACGTGTCAGCCACAGCTGCAGTCGCTTCATTTTTATTAATTTGTAAAGTGGAAATATAAAAAATAATAATATATGTTAAAAAAATTTGGGGAAAAAATGCTTTTACATGCTTTTTAAATGGGTCATTTGCATTTGTATGGTAGGGGATGCGATGGAGTACACTTTTCATGTGCTTTATAGTATAGAGTGTATGCAGTCACGTGACAGGAAGTTGTCAATCCGCCATATTGACGGTCTAATCATGACTGACCGCCAGTGCTCTAGTGACAACAAAAAGCCGTCTTTTACTCATACTGACTTCACTAATCACCGAGATAGTAATCAGAAGAAAAGATATGAGGACAATCTTGCTAATCTGAACATATCGGACCCCTACAGTGTGCCCCAGGTCCTTTTTACAGCCCTAACAGCGGTAGATTCTGTCCCAGACCTTCAGTGGCCAGATATTTACAACTATCTAATAAATTTCCCATCACACTTCATCGGGGAGTATAAAGTTATAGTTTTCATATGGCTAATTATTAACCATTAAATGAATAAATAAATATATAATAATACAAACATACACTAGAAAAGCACTCAGCGCAGACCTCCACCAAGCCCCATTTAACGCAATGCTAACGAAATTTTCAAAGTGATCCAGAATCCAGGATTTCTTCTGGATCATCACCAAAATGTAATCAGCTGTTGGATTTACCATTAGGAACATTTCCTGAAAATTTTATCAAGATCCGTCCATAACTTTTTGAGTTATCTTGCTAACTAACAAACAAACAAACAAGCAAACTAACTAACAAACAAACAAACAGACGCAGGCGAAAACATAATCTCCTTGGCGGAGGTAATGATATGTTAAAACTTTGTGAATAAAGACCAATAAAGTGATAGTTATGTGCAAAAACATACAAAAACACTGCAACATCTGATAGTTACACTGTATTAATAGTAATTAAGTCTTCTTGCTTACAAATGTGAAACCACTCAATGTGATTGACCTACTAGTAAAATTGTAAAGATAAAATCAAACCACACCTGATATGAAGTGTCTGCTACAAAGCCTGGAGTGTTTGGTTGGTTCCCAGGGCTTGTCAGCAGTTTTATGATGGGCTCGTCTAATCGCAGCAATCCACCTACTTCTGCGGTCAGGATCAGACTCAGCAGGAATCCTGTACAGCTGAATGTTTTTATCTTTGTCCCTTGTCTGGGAACACTGATAGGCACAACATTTCTCAGGCATTTTGTGACTTTATGACGCGTAATTTAGAATTGGACAGTGTGTTTACTATGGCGGCCTACGGAGATCTGGACCGCCGGAAGTGGATCAGGGGAAACCTGTGACGTCAACTGCATACACTCTATATAAAGCACATGAAAAGTGTTTGACTATAGTAATAGTCAAAGCGGTGGTGAATTTTTGATCCAATATGGCAGACTTTCTGTTCATCATAGGGGTATGCGCCAATTCAGCTTTTGTCTTGTCTTATTGTTTGCTATCACGGTTTCGTTTGCCTACACTAAACTTTGCTTGTCAAAACTCCCATAGGGGTCCACTTCTAGGCGGCGCTGTTGACTCGGGTCACTTTTGGCATTGTCTGATTTTTCACCGGACCGGTCAATCCCATACCCAGTCTGGAGACTTTCCGTCGAGTTTGCAAGGAAAAATAATAATAGACAAGAAGAAACGGGGGAAGAACAATAGCAATGATTATTTGCTCAGATCAAGAGTGTCCCTGTCCCTGAACTGAGACAACTGATCATAGGCAGAAGTTTTTAATGTAAATGTAAGTAATTCTACCACAATAACCTCTAAAACATGATTCTGCATTCTGAATGATCCACTGTATTAACCACCGGGCTTTGGCCCTCCACTGAATATGCTTCAGAATGTGGCCCTTGGTGAAAACCCCCCTGGCTTAGAGAGATGGGGGAGTCCATACTCAGTGCTGTGACAGGAACAATGCTAGCAATCTTCCCCTCCCATCACCACGAATCACAGTGACCTTCTGTCTACAAGAAATCCCTCTTAAAACCTCGATCCTCCAAAGCAATAGTTTATTCTTGGTCATTCTTTTCTGTCCTTAGTTTACGTCTGTATGAAAACAGAACAGAAACAGACAGTTGGACTAGAGTGTGTGGAGAGTTTGTACCTAACATCTTGCTGACGTAGGGCTCAATGTCCACGTCCTGCAGATGCTGGTGTGTGTGTGCGTGGAAAAGGCGCAGTGTGGAGTCCAGGCGGATGGACACCCAGATGCCGTCCCCGTCCCAGGCCATGAGACGCACCTGACTGTCCTTACGAGGGTGGGCGTCAAAGCACTTCTGAGGAAATACCACAGGGACACAGTCAAGAAGGACACTGCATACAGCGCTACTTCAGAATGACTTCAGAACAAATACGGTGTTACAAGTACAAGGACCAGGTCTAAATCAGGACTTAGATTAGATTTCGATACTAAGAAATAGACTCGGTACTCAATAACGCCTCCATGATGATACTAAAAAAACACTTTAGACAATAGAATGTAATTTTCAACATTAAATGGTAGTACTTTCTTTTCTATTCCCATGTGTAGGTAGGTTCCATAGTGGTCCATGGGTGTATACTAGTCTATGTGCTCTTATACTTGTTCTGATACAGCTCAACATCATTCTAAAGACATTCAGGAAAGCTTCATTTCTGTCCTGTGAATGTGACTTTTTTTTAGTATTGATACCTGCTCAAACGAGTATCTAGTTTCGATACTAGTAGTAGTATGTATTAGTATCTGATTTTCAATACTTCTGACAACCCTAGTTCTCAGCAGAGGACATTAAATGACCTAATTGCAGTTTTTTGCCAATTGCACAGACTCAGATAGTGATTTTGGTTCCTTTGCATGAATAAACCCAGTCATAGTGCGCCCCCTGTTGAAAGTAGTACCTCGATGTTCATGGCTCTGGGGTGCACCACGTAGATCTTGTTCCTGGAGCCGCACCACACCTTGTCGTGGACCACGCTCATGCAGCGGATGGAGTGATGAGGCCGGCCCAGGGTTATCAAGTGGTAGTTGGTCATGTCCCACTGCCCATCTGAAAATATGGAGGAATGGGTTTCAAATATAGTTTGTTTGATATAATTTCAGTAGGCTGGGTTCATGTCACCATGTCTCAAGAATCTCTATAGTTTAAACTGAACTGGAGGACAGGTCTCAATTCTGTGGTGGGATTTGCTGTTTGCTGTCAGATTGCAAAGACTTTAAGCCATGAGATTAATATGACAAGCATGTGGAGCCAATCCCAAACAAATAAGATTCAAATAAGATTTTGTGAATGTCTTATATAAACCCTGCCGTCCATCTGCTATTATAAAATCATCATCTCTATGCAGAAAACCTACTGAAGTGTGTAAACTGCTTCATCACGTCACAGATAACTCACCGGCCCCTCTGTGGAAAATGGCGATAGTTCCATCTGACAGCCCCACCAGCACTCGGCCCTTCACGTGTCTGCAGGCACAGGGCACAAGGGTCAGGAGAAAGTATGGCAATAGGAGGAAACATGAGAATTTAACCAGAAGAGGATCATACAGTGTTTAGTGAATGGAGGTAGAGGGGACACAAACAGTTGTTAAATGTGTTTGGAAAAAGAGGCTTAGACACCGGTGTGGGGATGGACAGGCTGGGGAGGCTTATGATTCTGCTGCTGTGGCAAAGATGGGGTGGAGAAGAGCTCTGCTTAAAGAGAGGGAATTATGCAAAATCTTTGCAGGTTTCTAACATGCTGTAACACTGTTCCCTCATCAAAAACATGCCTGAAGAACTTGTATGCCTTGAAGGTGGAAAAGCGCTGTATAAAAATGTGACCATTTACAACAATTTCCCCTAAATATACAAAACAATACACTACAATTTCTCAAAACTGATGCGATGTACAGTAGACTGATTAGTGGGATTCACGCTGATTGTGTTGTGATGGCGCTCTGAAGGGGGAATTGTGAAAAATGAAAATGAAACCTATTTCACATTCGAATAATGTCATTTTTGGATAATATATCATTTTCAAAACCGTAAAAGGTAACATGGTGATCTAAATAATAAACACTTTGATTAATACCAAACCACAGAAGTGTAATCTCCCCTCTTTAAACAGGAAGATGATGGGGGGGAATGGAAAGCAAATCAGACCGAAAACAGCCTGGTTGAATGTGTTATGTCATACTCACACTATGCCCAACACAGAGTCCTTGAGTTTCACAGAATGGAGACACCTTTTCCGCTGAGCCACAGAAGAATGGACGTATATACTGCAACATAATGAAAAAGAATGAACAATGAGAGTTCCAAGTAGTCATTTTTACATTCGGCAGCAGAGAGCGGTTACCATCCGTTCTGCGCCCCGAGCCACATGGTTGGCTGCACACTGCTCATCTTCTGGGCCTCCTCTCTGCTCAGGTCCTGCTCCTCCTCTGCACCCCGCTCCCCGCTGTCCTTCACATCACTGGCCCTGTCACGTACACATAGTTCCTCATCACAAACAGACCTGGAGTTGTGTTTTGTTTTCATTCACACATGTTTAATACACAAACCCTGCAGATTTAGTTCTTCTCTCAAACAAGACAGTAATACGGGAAGTGCTCCACAGTGTTTTTAAACTCCATACTCCTTCACTAGAATCATTTGGATAATTTCAGCCCTGGAATTTCCAATCTCTACTGAACAGAAGGTAAAAGGTAGCGGTTAACTTGAAAACTACCACTACTTGACATCACATTTTGAACTTTGGAGATGTAAACAGACTAATAATAAAGCGTTACTCAAACATGTGAATGTGAATGAAACAAAACAAAACTCCTGGTATGTTTTTGAGGAGGTAACAACGTTCTAACACAGTCTTTAAAATCCACAGGTACTTTGATAAATGTTTTATGGCTCTGCACTTTGTTTTTCCAATACAGAGGAAAGTATTTGACTTCAGGCAGGGCTGATTACCATGTGACCTACCCACGTCCTCCAGGGTTCCTCAGAGCTGACTTTCAACATGCCTCACTTTTTCTTATTTTTGCTTTGTTCTTATTTTGTTCCACTGTTATCCACAAATATTTTGGTGAGTCATGAGCATACCCATGTGTGGTGTCTGCTCCCAGGGGGTCAGTGAAGATATGCTCCGTGTACACTCCTCTCAGACTGCCTGACTGCCTCCTGTCTGCAGCTGTGGGGCTCCCCTCCACGGCCTCTGTCGCCTCCTCTTGTCTGGAGTCTGAACAAAAACATCACTTTACTTACTGTGTAGATAGACCGACTGATATTTGCACTTTGTTACGCATCACCATTTTGTTGAAAATTAAACTCCTAAACAAGACGATGAACGCTCGTATTGATCACAGGCTCCTGAAAATGTGCTATTTAAATCCATTTTGTATTTTTTCTTGAGTTTTCAGACAATCGTAAAACTTATTTGACAGAGTTTGCTAATGTGCGCATTGTGGTTCCCGGGTAACTTCTACACATTCCACCAATACACATACATGCAGAACACTCTCAGCCTCATGCCACTGCAAGTATGAATAGGTCTGTAGTAAAAAAAAAAGGGCTGTGAGTGAGTTTGTAGTAAATTTTTATTGCATACTTTGGGTAAAATAATCTAAATTTAAAAAAATAAATAAATAAAAATAATAAAATAATCCTACGTATCTGCCCAGAAATGTATGGATCTGGATTCTTAACAATCAGTATCAGCATCGACCGTGAAAAAACTCATATCGTTCAATCTCCTCTTCTGTGTAATAACAGGACATGCACGGGAGCAGGCCTCACCTCCGTTGGTCTTCACTGGACTCTGTGGTGCGGTGGAGCCCTCGGCCGTACAGCCCAGCACGGTGATGCCCCCCAGCAGACCCTCCTCTCCTGGGGTGGGGCTGGCGCAGGAGGAGGGGTCCTTGGAGGGTCCCGAGGTCACACACACCTCCTCTCCTGCGGGGTAGTCTGTCTCTCTGGCTCCTATACAGGGAGTACATTTGAGCCAGTAGACACGTGTGAAAAGGTGACCAGGAAAGATCTCTAATTCGCAGTACAGACCAATCCACACTTGGCATCCAAAATAGCATTCATTTTATTATAGAAGAGCTGCTCTAGTTTCCACTATTCAACAAATACAAAAAGGAAATGCGGACTTATGCTGTTCTAAATACAAAGACATGAAGGAGGAGAAGAAACATCACATAATCTACCAGGAAACATCTTAATAGGGTTGTCAAAAGTTTTGAAAATGAGATACTAATCAGTATTAAAACTAGATACTCATTTGAGCAGGTATTGATACTAAGAAAGTCACATTCACATGGCAGAAATGAACCTTTCCTGAAGCTTTAGAATGATGTTGAGCTGTATCAGAACAAGTATAAGAGCACATAGACTAGTATACACCCATGGACCACTATGGAACCTACAGGACCACTGAGGGAGTGCACAGATATAAGACCACATGGGAATAGAAAAGAAAGTACGAAGATTTCATGTTGAAAATCATTTTCTATTGTCTAAATAATGAGATATTTTATTATCATCGTGCTATCGCTATTCCTTGGTATCGAAATCAAGTTTGAAATTTTAGTATCGTGACAGCACTACATCTTAATAGAGGGAGGAAGTTGTGTTTCCCATCTAATTCCAATTCTAATTCTGCTTTCCTTCACCACGACACACTGTTCCTCTGATACCAACAAATCAATCAGAGTACTCTACTGACAAACACATCTGCTGCCTGTTAAAAAACTGTGGCACTGTCCAGATCAAACACACTGCAGACAGAGACGTGCCCTCTGCTGGCTTCATACAGCCGAGGGGTGGATTGGTGTGCACTGGGTTTACCCCGCAGAGAGACAGACCTGGCACACTGGCGATGCAGAGTACATGGGAGCTGCACACGGTGAAGCTCTCCAGGATGTTGCCGGGCTGGTTGGCGTCAATGACCACAGCTTTGGTGGAGGACTGAGTGCTGGTGCAGATCCACACCAGAGAGGACAGCTCCTCCTGCTGCCTCAGCTCCTTCTGCTGCTCCTGCACACACACACATGCACACACACATACACAAAGGCGCGCACAGACACACACACACAGACACACAGACAGACACACAGACAGACACACAGACACACAGACACACAGACACACACACACACACACACACACAAGAGCGTGAGGAAAGCTAGATGACAATTCATTTCATTTTTAATTTTAATCTATTTATTTTGAGCAGCTCTATGAACACAAAGAAAGTACAGTGGAGGAAATAAGTATTTGATCCCTTGTTGATTTTGTAGGTTTGCCCACTGACAAAGAAATGAACAGTCTATAATTTTAATGGTCAGTTTATTTTAACATTGAGAGACAGAATATCAAAAAGAAAACCCAGAAAAAGAAAATATATAAACAGATTTGCATTTCATTGAGTGAAATAAGTATTTGAACCCTCTAACCAAAAGGACTTAGTACTTGGTGGCAAAACCCTTGTTTGCAGTTCAGAGGTCAGACATTTCTTGTAGTTGATGACCAGATTTGTGCACATATCAGAAGGAATTTTGGTCCACTCTTCTTTGCAGATCATCTCTAAATCATTAAGGTTTTGTGACTGTCACTTGGCAACTTAGAGCTTCATCTCACCTCCATAGGTTTTCTATAGGGTTAAGGTCTGGAGTCTGGCTGGGCCACTCCATGACCTTAATGTGCTTCTTCTTGAGCCACTCCTTCGTTGCCTTGGCTGTATGTTTTGGGTCATTGTCGTGTTGGAAGACCCATCCACGACCCATTTTCAGTTTCCTGGTGGAGGGAAGGAGGTTGTCACTCAGAATTTTAACGGTACATGGCTCCATTGATGCAGTGAAGTTGTCCTGTGCCCTTGGCAGAAAAACAACCCCAAAGCCCCAAATAATGTTTCCACCTCCATGCTTGACTGTGGGGATGGTGTTCTTGGGGTCATAGGCAGCATTTCTCTTCCTCCAAACACAGTGAGTTGAGTTATGTCAAAGAGCTTGATTTTGGTGTCATCTGACCACAGCACCTTCTCCCAGTCAGTATCTAAATCACTCAGGTGTTCATTGTCAAACTGCAGATGGTCCTGCACATGTGCCTTCTTAAGCAGGGGGACCTTGTGAGCACTGCAGGATTTTAATCCATTGTGGCGTGAAGTGTTACCAATGGTTTTCTTAGTGACTGTGGTCTCAGCTGCCTTGAGATCATTGACTTGCTCCTCCCATGTAGTTCTAGGCTGATTTCGCACTGTTCTCATGATCACTGAAACCCCACGAGGTGAGCTCTTGTGTGGAGCCCCAGACTGAGGTCGACTGTTGGTAATTTTGTATTTCTTAAATTTTTTAACAATTGCACCAACATTCGTCTCCTTTACACTCAGCTTCTTGCTTATGGTTTTGTAGCCCATTCCGCCTTGTGCAGGTCTACAGTCTTGTCCCTGACGTCCTTTGACAGCTCTTTGGTCTTTCCCATGTGGGTGAGTTTGGAGTCTGATTGATTGACTGATTCTGTGGACAGGTGTCTTTTATACAGGTGACTAGTTAAAACAGGAGTCTAATTCAGGTGACGAGTTGATTAGGAGTGTCTAACTGGTCTGTGGGAGCAGAACTCTTAATGGTTGGTTGGGGATCAAATACTTATTTCACACAATAAAATGCAAATCAGTTAATATATTTTCTATAATGTGATTTTCTGGATTTTCTTTCTGATATTCTATCTCTCTTAAAATAAACCGACCATTAAAATGATACTGTTCATTTCTTTGTCAGTGGGCAAACCTACAAAATCAACAAGGGATCAAATACTTATTTCCTCTACTGTAATTATACTGTACATGTACCCAGTACACTAAAGGAACATGTACAGTTCCTCACCAGATACAAGGTAGACATGTACAAATCAAATATAGCTTTTACTGATAACAACTGTATTGCTGATTTATTCTTAATTACATCATGGCCAAGTGCTTTGATAATTTGCTGTTTTGCTTCTCAAGAGGATTATCTAATCAGAATGACTCTTCTCATTTGGGTTGCAAGTTTCAATGCTGAAATCCTGCTGGTTTAAACCTAAAACCTCTCTCTGATCTGAATGGTCACTACCTAAACCCCAGCGCCTGCAGCCAGTCATGAATCAGTGCTAGTGCAGCCTGTGCAGCTCAGGGAGGGAATTCTGGAGGTTCTGAGCTTCACATGAGGCCTGTCCATAAACTGGGAATGAGACAAACTTGGATGTGTCTTTTATCTGCAGGTTTAGGCACTGGCAACACAGGGTCAGTTGTGATTGTAGTACCTTTTTAAAACTGTAAGAGCACAGGATACATACAGTTCCTTGTCTACCCTTGTCTTCTAATACACAACTTCAGTATTTGTTTAGCTCCTTTAATCACTTGAACAGAAAAACTATAACAAATGTATTCTATTCATGACAGTGTTGGGACACTGTGGGCCTGGTACCTTGAGCTCCTGGTCGAGCTGGTCCAGGCTGCTGTGGGTCTTGGTCATGGGGCTGTCAGGAGCAGGAGCGTCGCTGTAGAACACACTGGCTCCTACTATAGAGCCCCCGTCTCTGGTCCTGCCTCCAGACAGGTTCACTCCAGCAGCACACCACAGCTGCGCACACACACACACACACACATTATTATCCAATTTCACTAACAGCATGCTACTGGACACTGTGAAGCCCTGCATGGCGACTGCTACTGTGATTTTAGACTCAAAACTATATAAAACTGAAATGTGAGAATGAGCCAAACCTTCATAGAAGCATCTTTCTCGTCCAGAGGTCTGAGGAACACAGGCACAGGCAGGTTCTTCATCTTCCCCTCAGCCTGTCCTCCATTGGCCTGCAGGGGCACACAGGCTCACAGTTAGAGCTTAAGTTTAAATGTTTACATGTATACACAGATCATACAGAATGTGGAGTGGACCTTGTACTTCTTGGGCAAACTCCAGCCATAAGCCTGGACCCTTCCATCCTCTTTCTGAACGTGAGCTTTGACCTGCTGGTACTGTGCCCTCTTCTGCTCGCGGCGGGACACTACGCTTTCAGCAGGAGCTCTGAGGGACATAAGGTAGATGATATAATGTGGACCTCTCAATCACCAATCATCATACATTTTAAAAGTACATTTCAATACAAGAAAAAAGTGAGTGTCTGCTCAGCTCATATAAACAGATTTTGTTGTTTGATAATATGAGACACAAAACAATCCACAGACCAATGCAAGAGGGAAAACCATCTCATGGATTGGGACAACATTAACGTCATAGGATAAGAGTAAGAATAACAGGCACCATCGCTGGATCAGGGAGGCCATCGAGATCTGGTAACACACCCACCAGACTGTAAATTGGGATGAGAGTGCGTACAGACTTTCTCACACCTGGGATAAGTTCTGACGAAGTTGGACTGCTGATGGCGCTGTCGTCCTACTGTCCCAAGTAGAATAACAGAGCCAAAATCTGTTTAAATCAGCTGAGCAGACATGTCACAGCACCATGACATCACGTGAGGTCTGTACATAAGAATCTAAAGTATATTTGGTGATAGATTAGACCTAGAATAGTCCTGTTATAGACCTGGTTTAGATCTGTTGGTACTCAGAAACCCAAATCTTTCCTTTTTGTGATACTTGGTGTGAAAGTCTGAGAGCCACTGATCTAAAGAGTTTGAAAAGTAAGTGAACAGTTGCGTGCTCACTCTTCATTGAGAAAATCGAAGGCCTTGCTCTTGTCACTGGGCAGCTGCTGGAGGGTGCTGCTCTTCTTCTTCACCGAGGGTTGGACCTGGGAGGTGGGGGCGTTGTACTTGACGTTGACTGGGGACTCTGCCGAGGGCTTCTTGGCTCCTCCTCCGGACGAGCTGAACAGACGACTGAAACTGCAGGAGTAAGGGCGGGGCGAAGGGGAGACGGAGAGGGGGAGAGAGAAAGAGAGAGCAGACATACGAGTAGAGGGGTGACACAAGCACAGCTAAAGCAAAGAAACACACAGATTGGCCCCTAACCAAGCCCCACACACCAAGCTGTTATATACATATATAGGTTACATAAGGTACCCTCGACTAATAGAGAATTTTGAAGTATATCTGTGCAGGTTTGTGCAGTAGTATTGGAAACTTTCTGACCCAGAGATCAAACTAACTTTCTCATGGACTTTTTGGATTCTAACCCCTCCCCTATCCTCCTAAATCAAGTTCTAACACAATAAACAGTATTTGGGGTAAGATAAAATATAAACTGATTGATAGTGCATGATACTAAATTTGGTGATGGTTCTTTGGGTTTTTTTTTGTATATTTTACTAATTTAATTCCCTGTCAACGCTTGAAGGAAATCATCTTGGGAAATTAAAGGTCCTATATTACGCAAACTCATGAGCTTTAAGCCATGTTATAATGTTGTTACCTCCTCAAAAACAGACCTGGAGTTGTGTTTTGTTTCATTCACACATTTTAACACACAAACCCTGCATATTTAGGCTGAGTTCTTCTCTCAGACTGAAAACGCTTCCACCTCGTGATGTCATGTGGGAGTAGAGGAAGTGCTCCACTGTGTTTTTAAACTCTATACACCTTCACTAGACACATTTGGATTATTTCAGTCCTGGAATTGCTAATCTCTACTGAACTAAAGGTAAAAGGTAGCCATTAACTTGACAGACTAATAGTAAAGAGTTAGTCTGTCTACATCTCCAAAGCTCATAATGCTCTGTTCCACCTTGTGATGTCATGTAGTGGTAGTTGTCAAGTTAACAGCTACCTATTACATTTAGTTCAGTAGAGGTTGGCAATTCCAGGGCTGAAATAATCCAAATGTGTCCAGTGAATGTGTATGGAGGTTAAAAACAAAGTGGAGCACTTCCTGTATTACCACATGACATCACAAGGTGGAAGGTGGAGTGTTTTCAGTGTGAGAGAAGAACTCAGCCTAAATGTGTAGGGTTTGTGAGTTAAACATGAGTGAATGAAACAAAACACAACTCTGGGTCTGCAGGACCCTGTAATTCCCAGTCCTATACAGTTAACTGCCCATTATGTGTTCCAATATTAGAGGCACGTGTACTTTTATCCAAAATACTGCCCATAATGTGTGGGGTGTTTTTAACAAGCAGATAATCATATTAGTGGAGGGTACATGTCTATCTGTATCCTGCCTCCCCCTCAGTAGTCTTAGATCAGCTGATGAACACGGAGAGCAGGAAGTGTTAATGTTAGGCTCAGGGCGTTAGTGAACACACAACAAAACAGGCCTGTACGAGAGAGGACCACCCCAAATCATATATGACTAAGTATTTAGGTTTAAAAAAAAACCTGCTAGTTATCGTAGGTGAAGTCCTACTCAGTCAATACAACATTTACTCAATTCAACTTTTGTGTTTGCATCCAAGAACAGTTAAGCTAAGAAACAGCTAATGTAAATAAAATATCAATTATAAATGTAAAAAGATTTCCTACCAATTTTGTCCTAATTTGCCTGGTTTTGTCCCTTTGTTTGTCATGTTTTGATTTTGGATTTTATTAGTATTTTAAAAACTTAAAAATGGGAAATCTAAAATTATAATGTTTGTAAAATCCCTCAGTCATCCAGGTAGGATCCATGGTAAGGAAGAAATTCAATTATGTCAACTGGACAAAAGTTTTTTTGATCGAACACATTTCGCAGCTCATCCAAGCTGCTTCCTCAGTTCTGGTCAGATGCTGGTGGACACTGCTTTATATCTGCCTGAAGGGAGGAGCTAATTACAATGAAATTACTCTGAGACTACAACACCTATTTGTTTACAGTTTCTGTTAGTTAGCTGTTGAATATGCAATGAGTGTGGGTCTTGTTAGCATAACCATTCAGGGCCATAATGGGTGTTTTCACACCTCTGGACATGTCCTGGCTGTCCTATTGTTTTCTCTGTTTGTTTTGATTTAGGTTTGAGGATAGAGTTATAAATGGGAGACAAATGATGTCTGAGACCTCCATTTCTGTTCAAACAAGGATTCTTTTTCTTGACAAAAATGGCAGACTGAAGTCCACTCTGGCTCTCTCATCTGTGTTGGTACATCCTCTTGTGAAGTGGCTGTTTTGTTTTTCCAATGTAGCGCTCACTGCAGTCTCAGTTATGTGATTTCTTTTGTCAGTATCCATATTTGCTTAAACTAGTTTTAGTATCAATTAATATCTGATTTGATACTTCTGACAACCCTAATTATTACACTATTACTGTATATAGAGCATAATCATTACACTGATAGCCTGAAACAAATGTCTAAACATGACACTGCATTTTCAGCACTGTGATTAAGAGATTTTCCTAAGCCCCACCTCCCCGTATCATAGCAACCCTCCCAACACACCTCCTACAAACAGACATCACAAAAATGTGCAGAAAGAAGTTAAAAGGGACACACAAACAAAGCAGAAGACACCATTAGTTTATCAACTTCTGCTCAACCTGGTCCCTGTAATCAATAACCATTCCAGTCCAGCGCATTCAAATAAGTGCGCCCAAACCAGTCAGAATAATGTGACAGAGCTTTACCTACATCCTGAGGACAACCATGTGACATAGCACCGAAAAGAAACGCACAACAAAATGGTGGATTTAATATGCGAGAAGATTCTATTGAAAACCAGGGTAAAGAAATGACTTACAATTGCCATAGGCTGGATTTCTTCTTCTCTGGTAGACTGGGGTTCTCCTTCGAGGCTCTGAGGAAAAAGATACATTCATTATGTTTGTAGTCTAAGTGGATCAATACAGAATCTTCTTTTTCTATCTATCCAGGCCTAGGACCTTGAGATTCCACATATCTGACTGTATGTCCCTGTGATGCCCTTCATGCTGCTGCTGCTCAGACCGTTTTGTTTTTTATAAAAGCTATAGGCATATGCACATCACTGGTGCAAGGCTACTGCAGTGAACATAGGAAGTGAGGGAAAGACTGCATAGGAGATGTTCACACAACACAATGTATAACACAATATACACTATACATCATATAACATAAGCTATTACCCAAGTCCATCAATCATATGTTATCATCGGGCAAGTAAATCACATCAGAAATAAATATAACATTATAAGAAGTGTTTAATTTCATATTCTTGATTCAGGCCACTAGGGGCCAGCATTTTTAAGGAATAAATATAAAACTTTCTCTTTGTAGGAGCAGTCTGTTAATATCCCCTCTTCTTCTTGGGAGCTTCACCTGCTCTATCCAAATATATTTAACAGAGGAGATGGGGTGTTTCTTTAAAATGGGCAGCTACAAGGTTTCTTCTCATTATATACTGTGTTGTGTGGACATCTCCTATGGCTCACTTTTGGACTGGCCGAATCAGTAGACAGAAGGGATTATATATGGGAGTGGCACACTGAGAGAACCATGACCTGATGAAGATCCACTGACCCAAACGTTGTCATTCATTAAATGCAGTTTGGGAGTCAGAATGCCAGACTGTTTCTGATTATCACACATGTGCTGCACTAAATGTCTTCATTGTGCTCGGTTATGGGATGGACTCTTGCACCTTTAGTACTGAACTTTACACTATAGAAAACTATACAGTGTTTGATGCTCTAAACATAATTTTGTAGTTTTTTTTATGACAATGACAATAAAATCTTGAATATTCTTAAGGTTGGATTACCCAGCTTTCTTCTTATAAATGAGCACTGTTTTTTTTCTCTCATTGATTATATTGTAAAAGCAGCACTTTGTAAGACTGTTATGTGCCGTCATGATCTAATAGTAAAAAAAAATATTTTGGTATCAAACCTGAAGAGAGAGCAGTGTGTTTCACTATGAAAGTATTGAGATGAGTGTTGATTTCTTGTGTTGTGCATGAAAATGTGACAAGGCAAGAGCTGGAAGTGAGTTAGATACATTTAAATAACTTCACAGTTTGAAACTCAAATATCCCAGCTTTAGCACTCCCCTGTCTGGGTTCTGTAACTGATTACCCTATTCCATTTGTCCATAAGTGTAAGTGTTTGTGAGCGTGCAGTGAAATACCGGATCATCTCAGTCCAGCGCACTGCCTCCTGCAACTCCATCAGTCTCTCCTTGTACTGGTTCCTCTCCATCAGCACACGAGCCATCTCCACCCGAGTGAAGCGCTTCCTCTGGGCTGTGGGCACATCGCTCTGCACAAACACACACACAACACTCAGACTCAATTCATTGTCTATTCATATACATTGTCTATAGAATTCATCTGGTGTCAGATGTAGACCAGTGTCGGGTAGTGCATTCATCTTTTTAGGCTAATAAAGTAAGGCAGGAGGAGAATTACCATAACAGATTTTTGTTTTATGTATGTTGCATTTTCTAGTATTTGGGATATCACTATTCATACTATATACTGTATGACATTATTTAGATTGTATATTCAATAGGAATGAACAATAAAGAATAACAAAATAAAGAATAAATAAATGTTTGTGATACTCACCAAGATAATTTGTTGTTTTCATAACATTTCTATAAAAGATGTTCAAATATCTATACATAATAGGAAATTATTAATGTCTTTTTACCTTTAAGTACATGATACGCATAGTCATTTGACTATATTTCCATACAATTTTAATAATTACCATGGTAATATTGTAAATAGCGAATATGTTGGAAATTTCTTGTGTCTCCTGTGTAACAGTGTATGGCAATACCACATCAGCAGACTAATCAGCTAAAGAAATTCTTGGGCAACTAAAGACATGTCCCACCGATCGACTCCGAGTTGTGGCAAAAGCTCTCAGAACTATTGCGTATCTCTGTGTATGTGACCCAGTCTACACTCATACAACACATGTAACATATAAGTCCTTATCATCTAAATCAAATAATCCGTCCATTAATACACATTTTGGTCAACCAAGACTGCATCAACAGATTAATAACAACATAACTAAAGGCCAACAGCGCCAATACTCACATCATCTTCATTGTCGTTCTTCACCTTGCGTTTGGTCTCCTCTAGCTCAGTCCGAAGCCTGTGTGAAAATAACCAGGCTTTAAAGGCACACCTAAACGCACCACAAGTCTGTATGAAGTGAGACAGAGGAGAGCAGGCCTCACTTTTTCAGCTCCTCCTCTAGCTCCTTATTCTTCTGTTCCAGTTTGCTCTTGGCCTGGGACACAGCCGTCAGCTCTCCCTGCAGGACCTCCTTCTCACACGTCAGATCATCCAGCTGAGCTATCAGGTCATTCTTCACCACGTTCAAAGCATTTCTAAAAAGTAAAAATAAACATACACATATTAAATTAGACACATGATGGAAGCATTTCATCAAATTATATTATTATTGGTTTTGTCTCATTTTAGACCTGGTTTAGTCTGATTTTAAATCATCTTTAGTCCATAGACTGTAATGTTCCAAACAGGAAGTTAGCATTAGTGTGAAGTGGTTCCAATTCACTTTCTGTTGAAAAACCCTGGCCCCTCTGTGGTCTTAAAAGTTCATATTAACCCACTCTACATGATCCTGGTGTTTTTATTTCACTATATTGTCCCTAAATCAAAATCAGATCATTAATAACAGACCAATCAGGTGCTGCAGGGAAGGGGCGAAACCTTCAACAACTGCTAGCCTTGATTTGCTTTGATTTCCGCTATGGGTGACGTCACACTGCCTCAGCACACTTATATACAAAGTCTGTGGTTTAGTATATAATAAAATAGGTTTAGATTTGGTGATACTCAGAACACCAAATATTAATGCTGGTGGAACTTGATGTGAATCACTTTCCAAATTATTGACAAACACTTCTAAAATATCAAGACACTGTAATAAATATCGTCATATGTTAAAATGCCAAAGCTTCACTCTGTTAGCTGTGTTTCAAATTGTACTCACTTGGTCTCGAGGAGCTGGGCATTTTCTTGGATGAGATGCTCCACTTCTCTTCCCATACCTTAAATATTGTGACAAAATAAGTACATGCAAAATATATGGGCAGTATTTTGTAATATTACAAGCTTTAACTATTCTATTGCAATCCTTCACTACAGTTCTTACCGAAAAAGTTGAAGTCTGACAGCAGATGAGAACGCAAATCCAAAATATCAGAAATATTATCAGAATGTCAAGAGCTCTCCACTGATACTGGCACTGATATACCCTAGGGTCATTTGGTAAAACGTGTATTCTTACTGCGAGTATCTGACCTGTAACTTCGCTGATGCTGATGTTCCTGCTTGTCTCCATGGAGATACACTCACTCTGGACAGAAATCAATTTTCTTTTATGCTGGAGATATACACGTTTATTGTCATATGGCGGAACATTTAAGACATGGGATTAAAATCTCCATGGAGACAAGTGAATGACCAGAAAAGTTACAAAGTGCATTTTTATTCTTTTTTTTATATTTTTTAATCTATCATTACTCATTTTTGGCCCAGTTGCCATTATGAATAGAGGACAGTGTTGTTATTGATACTTTGCAGCTCATGTCATCAAAATTCCCTGGGAGTGTGATGCTAACTAAAGGCACTTCTCTGTCTGAGGCTTTGTTAGACTAATCTGAGCTTCATTTCAACACAATCTGACCAGAAAAACGGATTTAGTTCCTAACAAAGCTGATTTTTATTGTTAAAAAAAAGTCCCTATCAAATAAAATTACAGTCACAAGCTGGCTAGTATTAACCAGCAGTTTTTCAGTTAGTCACTCTCAACTTTTTTGTTGTTAAACAGGACCATGAACCCAAAAATATGTTGTTAAAGTCCATTTTGTATATTTTTTTTCTTTTGTTTTTTGGCAGCGTTTGCTAATGTGTGCATTACGTCTCCACGGTAACTGATGAACAAACTGCCATAAACACAGTGTTAATTTCGTCGACGAAAACTATGACGAAATTATTTCGTCAACGAAGGTTTTTTGCGGACGAAAACGAGACGAAAACGAAATAAAAATTACTTTTAAATGACTAAAACGATGACGAAATAGACGGACATTTTCGTCAACAAATAAAAGACGAAACGAAAATATAACCTGTGACGAATAATAGATCCATGGTGACGAATAAGTGGTCAGGACTCCTCAGGAGAAGAGAGAGAGGAACGAGCGGCCGCTGCGCTAAAGAGCCAATCACAGCGCGCGTTGTTGCGCGGTGCCGAAAAGCTCACGCGCCCCGCCGAGAAACATGAGGAGGACAGAGGAGCAACAAGTGCTAAGAGAAGATGTTGGCGACTGGGATTGGGAGAAAAAGATGGTCTGACCTGTGGTCTCACTTCACGTTTGATAACAAAGAGAATAAGACGACGTGTAAACCATGTGGCGCGTCAATCAAGGGGAAAAAGAGTTAGGGTTAGAGTTTTAGAGTTCAAAGGTTGTTACAGTACTTGTTATGCATTAATAAGCTGCAGTAATAAGCTATATAGGGCAAAAGGGCCTTTGACACCTGCACTTAAATTTTTTTTAAATATATTTTGGATTTAGCTGTGAATTATCATTTTGACAGTTATTGCTGTGGTTTACACTGGTGTCATAAAGACAGACAGCAATAATTTATACTGTCTTTGTGCTTTGTTTGCTACTGCTTTTCCATTTAAACACTGAAACACATTTTCAATAAAAACAGTTGTGTTTAAATATAAAGTGTGAAATGTTTGCATATTAATATCCCAATTTCAAGAAAGTATAGTTTTATGTTCAATGTAAAAGGTCAAAATTGATGCGTGTGAAAAGCTTTTAGTCGACTAAATCTATTTTCATTTTAGTCGACTAAATCTATTTTAATTTTAGTCGACTAAATCTATTTTCATTTTAGTCGACTAAAACTAGACTAAAACTAAAACAAATCTGATGACTAAAACTAGACTAAAATTAAAAGTAATTTTAGTCAAAAGACTAAGACTAAAACTAAATTAAAATTTCTTGTCAAAATTAACACTGCATAAACATATATGCAAAACACTCCTAACATGATTTCACCACAAAGAATCACTAAATATGTTCACCATCTAGGCTACGTATACAATGCTAATGCTACTACCCACCAGAAAACTCGTCTGCATGGTGGTGAGCAGATGAGACAAAATCAGAAAAAATTCGTTGGTATAGTGTTTTTCTGGCTTTTTAAATTGTACATGTATCTTGTAGGTGTGTTTTACCCAGCAGGTCGGCCCCCTCGTCCACGTCTCCCACCAGGTCGTTCCCGGCAGAGGACAGCTCCTCAAACAGAGAGTCTGTGTTACGGTCAAACACCAGGTTCTCTACGCCACCTTTAGTTGGCGTACTGTGAGAAGAAAGACAAACGTTTATTATAAGTGTATATGATTCATGCTTTACTAATCCTGACTTGATTTGGTGGGATAGTACCTTTGCTAAATATTTATCATAGTTTTACCTCAGTTAAATGGCAGCTTGTGCAAAAACATTATAAAGAAAAATACAAAAATACAGGTAGTAGTGGTAAGTTCTAAAATGGAATACCTCTATCTATGTCATTCAAAAAACCCATCTAAAATACAGTGGACGATTTACACTAAGGAAGGCAATATTCAATGAACAAAAAAAGGTTTTGTCACATATTATGGTTGCTAGGTAACAGTTAGTGCAGTTAGTTTGCCTGGAATGGTGTACAGTATGGCATTAAATTTATCGAGCACTATGGGTGATTTCATTGATCAAACACCTAAAAAGCCGACCCCTCTCCCACAGTGAGTGGGGGTCGGCTGGCCACAGTTCTGACTTGTAACTTAACCTGGTAGTGTCATCTGCATCATCTGCTTGTGTCCATGGAGATAGCCAAGATTAATGCAGTCTTTTGTAACATTCTAGACAAAGCAATCACCATGGAAACAAGCTATGCAAAATATGACATTGTACACCTCTAAATTTAGACTATTTATTGCCTTAAGTATACATTTTTTGCAACAGGATTCTACTCAGAAAATGTTTGAAAAGTAATATTATTCTGATAAACAGGTGAGCAGTACCTTGTGGCTTTCAGGCCCTCCAGCTCCATGTCCAGCTCAGGAGTGGACTCAATGATGGCCTGCACTGTGGACTTCTCCAGCTCATCTGCTCCATCTGAGAAGACTGCTACAGATGAGAAAAAAGTAACACAAAGATCAAGATTGATTAGGAATTATAGGACAGTTTCATTACACTCAAACAACAAAAGTGCTTCAGGTTTTTGGGATTGCATGGAAAGAAAGTTTAAATTATTGCTTGTGGTGGAGCTAGTCTGCTTAACTTCCTAATTTATACCACATTTTGGATAAATACCAACTAGCCATTTTGGAGGATTATCCATTGGTATCAGAATAATGAATAATATAGAATAAAAATAATAATTAACAGTGTTGCCATAGCAGGTAAAAAAAAAATCAAAATCAAAATCACAATTTGAATGGACATAAATAGCAAATCACAACGATTATCAAGTATCATAATTATGTCCACAAGCAACAATATCTCCTGTCTTATTCTGCATAAAAACTGTTAACCCTGTAGTTTAGGTCTGTACAAATGTGATCTGAAATGTGATTCTTGTCATTGTGATTCATATTTGTGTTTTTGTGAGTTCTTCTGGAAATGTTAACTTCAAACAGAATCCTTTTAGGTCCTATATTACACAAAATTGACTCTTGAGCTTGAAGGTGCACCGTGCAACTTTTCTGGTGGAGGGTTAGTTAATTAGTTAATTAATTAATCAATCATTGCATTTATATAGCGCCTTTCAAGACACCCAAAGCGCTTTACAGTTCATTGTTCATTCACACCACACTCAGTGGTGGTAAACTACTATTGTAGCCACAGCTGCCCTGGGACAGACTGATGGAAGCGAGGCTGCCAATCTGCGCCATCGGCCCCTCCGACAACACTCACACACACTCCACTTTCATACTAGGCAATGTAGGTGAAATGTCTTGCCTAAGGACACAACCACAGTTTTTGCCACTGGCGCCCCCCTGTGGCACCTGCAATTCCCAGCATCTCCCATCCAAGCACTAACCAGGCCCGGCTTCAGAGATCTGATGAGATCAGGCTTTGACAAGCCAGTATGGGTGTGCTACTTAAATGTTATTGCTTTACCTGGAATGTTCCATGGTATAACATTAAACATATCCATGTAGCATTTATTCATTAAGGGTGTTTCTACATCTCAAAAATACAATCATTCCTTCTGTGAATAGGGGCGACTCTCCACAGATCTGAACTGTAATGTAGCGTAGTGCTGTAACTTGCTTGTCTCCCTTGCAATAGATAACATTCCAGACAAAGTAATAACATCTCCATGGAGACCAGAAATGTTACACAGTGCCCCTTTAAGCCATGTTATAATGTTGTTAACTCCTCAAAAACAGACCAGGAGTTGTGTTTTGTTTCATTCACACGTTTGAGTAACACTTTATTATTAGTCTGTCTACATCTCCAAAGCTCAAAATGTCCTGTTGCACCTTGTGACGTCATGAAGTGGTTGTTTTCAAGTGAACAGCTCTTTTACCTTTAGTTCAGTAGAGATTGACAATTCCAAATGATTCTAGTGAAGGCATATGGAGTTTAAAAACGCAGTGGAGCACTTCATAATCAGTGTTTTCAGTTTGAGAGAAGAACTCAGCCTAAATCTGCAGGGTTTGTGTGTTAAACATGTGTGAATAAAAGAAAACACAACTCCAGGTCTGTTTGTGATGAGGAAACAACATTAGAAAAACAGAGTAATTTGAGCCTTTATGAGCTTTAAAACATAAATCTCATCATCAAAAAAATAATCACAATTACATATTTTTCCCAAATCATTCTTCCCAACTTAAAAAATTGCAGACTGTGGTAATTGTGCCCATTCAAATAGCAATTTGGATTCGACTATTAACTGTTATTAACTATAACATCAATACAAACAGCAAACCCACTAGCTACCTTCATCATTAAGCGACGATGAAGAATCCTGAGTTCTTTGGACATCGGTGAGATCTTTATTGCTGTCTGGTTTGCCGATCTTGCCGTCCAAGTTTCTGTGGAGTCCGTCTGAAGGTCCTCTCTCCTGATTGGGCGCCGCCGCCGTTTCCGTGGTGACGTCCGAAGGCGTGGCTGAGGAGGCCGGCGTGGTAGCCCCTCCCCTCAGGCTGGATGCTGGAACCTGAGAGGAGCTGTTGGACTTGGAGGCTGTGGTTTTGGATGGAGAGCCGGGCTTGGAGCTATGGCTCGCACTGGACATTTCATCCTGTACAGAAGAGAACCAAAAGCACAGGTTTTAAATTTGGAAAGATTTTTAAAATTGATTTTTTTTTTTTTTTTTTTTTTTTTTTTTTGACAATTTAAACACAACATTTTTAAGAAATACTGGAATAATTAATCACACATACATATTTGTGATTTTAAAATGACAGGTTAGACTACACATTTCACAAAAACAGAGTCAACATCATTAGTAGGGATGGTACAAAATCTCGTGCTACAAGATCTCATGAGACAAAATTGCCTCAAGGAAAATGATCTTGTGAGGTTTTTTTCCAAGTGCTTACATTTGGATTGGACAAAAAAGCGTCACGTGTTGGTGAGTTACATCTCTTACAGTTCCAAAAAGCAGTGCTAGAATAGAAACAACTATGAAATCAAATAAATAAAAAGTTGTAAGGCCAAAATTGGAAACTGAACTGTGAAATTTATATATTAGGAATTATGTCTCGTTCTCGTGGACCCAGTCTCGTATCTCGTCTCGTGAAAATTTTGCCTCCTCCTGTCCCTAATCATTAGATATATTTAAGATTCTAGTCATTTTGGTAAAGGTTTTACTTCCTGGTTGGAAGTACACGGGCACCAGATTGTTACCTAGCAACCATAACGTTAACAGGGGCAAAAACATGTCTAACTTACATAATAGTTATGATTTGACAAATAAAAATAAAGTACAATACATTTTATTTATTAAAACTGTCAGAAAAATTTGTTCCTTCCTCCTGGCAAATGCACTTTAGATTATTATCTGAACCACGTGGGGTTTGTCTTTGTGGAGTTTGCTTGTTCTCCCTGTTTGCAAATTCCCACCACTTTTCTAGAGAAGATTATGGGCAGAATGAGGAGAACATGCAAAAAAATAAAAATTCATTATTCATAATAGCAATAGTACAGATGTCAAGATATTCAGTTAATAGTAAGTATTAACATCATAATATAAAACACCAAAATAGTAAACCTAAATGTAAAACACAAAATGCTCACACTCTCGAGCAATGTGACAGTCTGAAAGTGACAATAATTACAACACTGCAATTTGTTATCGTGGCATTCCAGAGCAGTACATGAAGTCTTGTGAGCTTGACTAGAGATCAGTTAACCACAGCCGCCGTGTTTTAGTTGGTTAGTGTTTCCAAAAAGTCCAGCGTACGTCACACCACACCACAAGCTGCAAAACTGTAGCTCTCCCAACCCCTCTACCTGCTCCTTATCGGCACAGTCGGGATTCTGTGGAGAACATTCACTTTCCACTATCACCGGAAACAACTGCGCCAACTGAGGGGGAGAAAACATCAAACTGTTCCCAAGAGGTTTGAGATAAAAACAGCCACACAATGTATAAATAATATTGAGTTTATATCGTGAATGTATGGACTAATATAAGAAATTCTCCATACACCTTTTCGAACTGCAGTTGTATGGTTTTATGTTTGTAGGTTTATCTTTTACATCCTGCAGGCTCTATGAAAACACATTTTTGCGATATGTATGTATGCAATCAAGAGAATTCAACAGATCTGCAAAGGAAAATATCACATTCATTGCATTCATTTTTGCATTCAAAGACGAGTAGGGATGTAGGGTCCAATACAGATTTTTTCAGCCGTTACCATTATGTCAGATTTGTTGCTGTTGTGACTGAAAACTGTATTTGGCCATTTCTGTATCAGTGTTTTAAAATCTACAACAAATCCCACAAATTAAAGCCACAGCCATAGCCATATTTACATGATGTTTTTTAATTCAGAATTAATTGTTCCAAATTAAATAGTTCAGAATTAAATTATTCTCCTTCGAGTTTACATGGAAATAATAATTCAGAATTGAGGTTTACATGGAAAACACGTTAAATCGGTTTTATTTAATTCTGCTCAACGTCTGGGGGTGGGGAAGGTTCTGATTGGACAGGGACACGAACGGATTTACGTCAACCGGAAGAAAACACACAATCAGCTTCTACAGGCTTTTTGTCATCTCGGTTTGGTTAGTGTTTTTATGTTTTCTGCCATCCACTCTTCATTATTTGTAGTTCTTCCAGTGAACTTTTATTAAAAAATATTGTTTCGGTTCAATACCAATGTTTGCTGGCTGCCATCTCGCAGTGCGTTATCGCGTCAGAACGGCGACCCAATGAGTGCCGAACGACCAGAATTATTTTTAAGTGGAATAAACGTTTACATGATAAAGGAATAAATTAATTCAGCTTTAAAATCTGAATAAACCACCCACTTAATTCGGAATTAAGTTTAACTCCGAATAATCATTTCCATTAGGAATTGTTTACATGGTCTTTTTAAACAGAATTCATTTTTATTCAGAATTAAATTACTTTTAATTGGATTTGAAGCCGTCATGTAAACGTGGTAAGTATGTGACTTTTTAGCCAAAAAAAAAAAAAAAAAAAAAAGCATATTTTGTTTTTTATTGCACTGACAAACTTTGAAAAACACAGCCTTACTCAGATGGGCCTTTATTCTTTGCTATAAAAGTTGCTAGTCTTCTTGGGGTCCATAAAATGCAACAACTGCCATATAAATTTCATGTATGCAGTGAATAATTTAAAAAGTAGGTAGGAAGGCCTCTCCACAAACCTGACTCTCAACCCTCATTGAGACTGGCAACCCTCCTTGTTGCTCCTATAGCTATAATATGCAATAGTATGACGTAAAACCATGAGGAATGTTCCGAAGTATGCTTTTAACTTCACATTTCCATCATTTCAATCATGCAGGTGATATGCCAACTCCATCAAGTTACACACTGTACCTTTAAGTAAAGTTGTTGCAAGTTCAGTAACAAACATACAACACTATAAATTCTGGTACTGTTTAAATTTGATTCTACCACCTCTTTAGCTTTACTGATCATCTATTTACATTGGAAATAAGAAAAAAAACAGAATACTTATGTAGGATTTTTCTTCTAATACAGATTTCATACCTTTGACTTGAAAAATACTGACATTAGCAGCACAGATTTCTTGTCCATCCCTAAAGTAGAGCTCTGCTAACCTGCTCAGACCACAGAACACTGCTGATCACAATACCAGCGCACACAGACGGTACTGAGGTGGTAGAAGGTGACCTAGCTGCTCAACACTTTGCTAATGAGGAACATAGTTATTATATTACTCAGCACACAGTATTGTCTCGCAAAAGCCCACACTGGCACGTTCTCATCCCCGCCACGCTTTGATCCACTAAAACCTCCGGCTTCACACTCTATAAATAGCGCGGAGATTGATGAAGAGAAAATCAATGACGGTGACGACAGAGAGCACGTGCTGGATCCTCTCTCTGAACACATAACACTGGATTGGACTGGAGCGAGCTAGCGCGGGTTTATTTTCCTGCATGGATGAAGGTCTAGTTCCAGTAGCAGGCAGCTGGCTCCACTCCGCAGTCGCTATAGCAGCAGTCCGCAGCCAATAGAGGAACAGTGACGCAGCCCTGGGACTGTGCTGAGGAAGCTAGTTCTCCAAAACAATAATGGATGTGCCCTGGACGCGTACGCCTGTATCCATGCAGAGTGAAAAAGAGGAGATTTTCTGACAAAACTCTAAAAAACTGATCAAAATATGGATCCATTGTTCTGAGATTTGCTCTGATAAAATACATTTCAGTATTCAATATCAACTCTTTTAGAATTATTATTACTGAGTCCTAATGGCTGTTACTACTATTAATACAACTACTACAGTATGGCAGCTACTACTACTACTACTCCTACTCTTACTCCTACTCCTACTACTACTACTCCTACTACTACTACCACCATTACCACTACTACCACTACTACTACAATTACTACTACTACAATTACTACTGCTACTACTACCACTACCACTACTACCACTACTACCACTACTACCACTACTACTACTACTACTGCTACTACTACCACTACCACCACTACCATTACCACCACTGCTGCTACTACCACTACTGCTGCTGCTGCTACTGCTGCTACTACTACTGCTGCTACTACTACTGCTGCTACTACTACTGCTGCTACTACTACTGCTGCTGCTGCTGCTGCTACTACTACTACTACTGCTACTGCTACTATTACTACTACTACTACAATTACAATTACAATTACTACTACCATTAACACCGCTACTACTACTTCTACTACCACTACCATTACCACCACCGCTACTACTACTACTACTACTACTACTACCACTGCTACCATTGCTACTACTGCTACTACTACTACTAACTACTACCACCACCACCACCACCACCGGTAATTGTTTGACTACATCAAGCTGACAAAAAGTGGAAAAAAAACAACAAAAAAAACTTGGAAAACGCTAAAATACTTCAAAGTAGTGTTGTCAAAAGTATTGAAATACTAATTCATACTAAAATTAGAATTGAAACTTGATACTCATTTGAGCAAGTATTGATCCTAAGGAAGTCATAAAGTCATATTCAGAGGACACAGAAATGAACCTTTCCTGAATAGCTTTAGAATAGTTTAGAGCTGTATCAGCATTACACAGATAATAATATAAATGAAAGTACTACGATTTTATGCTGAAAATCACATTCTATTGTCTAAAGAGTGTTTTTTATTTTCATTGTGGTATCAGTATTGAGTATTAAGTCTATTCCTTAGTATTGAAATAAGAGTTTTAGTATCTTGACACTACCATGATTGTACAGACACAATATAATTTGATACAAGGTGATTTGTGATATGTATTACAGTATGTAAAGTACACCATTTAAACCTATCAATAGTTGTACAGTTAATATGACCATAGTATAGCATATTTTGAAGGATGACTAAATGAAGCAATGGTAAAAGATTTTAAATAGAAATTTAAGATATGGCTATACCTTACGAGGGCTGGGAATTACAAGGTCCCTCACAATTCGATACGATACACGACTTATGATACGATATTATTACGATATGGTGATACATGCAGTAATCAACACATTGCATGCTGTGATATATTGGTGTATTTTTAGAACCAAATACTTTTTAGCAACAATATTTCTTTGCCAAACCACTCCTTGTGCAAAGTTAATACAAAATCCATCCATCCATCCATCCATCCATTTTCTCCCGCTTAATCCGGCTGGGTCGCGGGGGCAGCACGCTGCCCATTACTCTGTGCACCATAGACCCCTATGAACCCCTTTGCAGGTGGTGAGCCCACAGGAGGGTAATACAAAATCCATCCATTTTAATCCTTAAAACAGTGAATAGGTCAAGTGTGTTGCATAAACAAGTTTCCTTTCACTAAATAAGCAACAAAATTGTCATGCAGTCACAAAAAATGCTAAAAAATACCTAACAATACTCTTGGCGATATTCCAATACAGCAGCCCACGATAACAATACTGTTCCACCATATTTAGTGTCATGATATATTGATATTTTGATCTTTTTGCACTCTCTTATACCCAACATACTAGTTTTGGTGTTATTGCTTAGCATAGATACACTGCTCTCTGTCTACGTTGTGTTTTGGTTGGCACATATTCATAATTCGTTCCAAAGCCCAATGTTCTCCCGGTTAAAATTACACTCATTAACAAGCAGCATTAACATTCAAGATGGCCCCTCATTGCGCCGGGTCTCCAGTAGCAACCACATGGAGACATGGTGTCCTTGGCCCCTCCCTTGAGCTGAGAGGTGGGCTGGAGATGGGACCACTTCCTCTGGGCGCGGGGCCACGGTCTTACTCACCGGCAGACACACAAAACTACGGGCTGCTAAAGATTCAGAGCACAGATCACTGCTTTTGTGGTCAAAGTGAAACGCGTGAAACGTTCTGAGGTAATCTGAGGTGCTCTTATCCATCTCTGCTGTGGGAAGGATGGGACAAAGTGTAACCGCTAACGTAAAAGACTACATTTAGATTTGGTAGATTTCAGAGAAGTTCTTTAAGTAAAATTCTTGTTAGTGTTGTCACAAAACTACAATTTCAAACTAGGTTGTCACGATCGTTACTAGGGATGGGATGAGATACAATTTCCACAAGACGAGATGAGACTGGGCCCACAAGCACGAGACGAGACGAGACTTGAACATAATTCCTAATATATACATTTCACGATTCAATTTCCAATTTTTGCCTCACAATTTTTTTTTTTCTTTGATTTCATATTTTAGTTTTCATTCTAGTTCTTGTTTTGGAACTGTAAAAGATGTAACTCACCAATACTTAACCCTTTTTGTTCCAATCCAAATATGAACACTTGGAAAAAAAAATCTCACGAGATCTTTTTTTTCATGTGCACACATCCCTAATAATCACTATATTGACTTATCGTTCAATATCAGAAAGCCGGAACAATATTTCTTGGGGTCAGTATTTATCATGTGTACATTTTCTTTGCACTACTGGAGATTTTTTGCTATTTTTTGGCTATATGATCAGTTTTAAGATGTAAAAAGTTTAATTAATAATTTCTATGACTCATTACGCATGCAAACTAAGTACTACTGTTTCATTCTGCTGTTTATTTATTGCAGCTTGTGTGTGTGTGTGGGTTTTTTTTAACAATATTCTACATTTAAAGTAGTTTTAGAGGTTTAAATCTGCTCTTGGGTTATTGTGTCAGTGGCATATATTAGTTTCATTATCGTTTATCATCTATATTTACTTACAGCAATTTACTGAACTTCAAAATGTGTTATCATGACAGGCCTATTTCAAACTCCATTTTGATAAAGAATAATAAAGAATAGACCTGATACTCAATACCAATTCTGATTTCCAATACCACAATGACTCTTTATCTAGACAGTAGAATGTCATTTTCAGCATTAAATAATAGTACTTTGTTCATGTCTTTCTTTACTAGTCTATGTGGTCTTAAAAATTCATTTCTGTCTTGTGAATGTGACTTGTTTTAGTATTGATACCTGCTCAAATGAGTACACTAGTCTTAGTATCTGGTTTTCGATACTTTTGACAACCCTAATTCTTGTATTCCGACTTGTATTCCGACAGGACTGCCTCGATTAAAGCCAGGTGTTTCTGATGTAACAATAACCGAAATATCGTGATATCGTATCGTCAAAAGTCTGGACCATCACAATATATCGAATTACAAGTCTCTTTGCTTAAATTAATAGTTATGTTGCAGAAATGACAGAGGGAACTACGTAGACCATGATGCTTTGCTCCATTCCAGTGCAGACTAAATGAAGAAATAACTTAGCACTTAGTTAAATCATGTCAAGGCATTTTAAGAGAAAAAAGTAGCGCATTCACAGTTTTGTTAGCCTCCACAAAATATCGCAATAAATATCATACCGTGAGATGAACATCGTGAAAATATTGTACCGAGTTTAGCAGCTCTTTAATGTTTAGGTGTTTAGTCCCACTTTAGTTCATAATGACCTTTTTTATTTCAACGAGAGTAATTCAGGCTTAGTAACAAAACCGTTAATTAAGTATTTACTAAGCCTGACTCATTCTTAATAAACAATTTAGACATTATTAATTATGTTTTGGTTTTTTTGCTTTCCACAGGCTAATTAAGGTGTAGTTATTATAAAGTGTTAACATTTATTAGCCATTTCACTCAGTCCTACCTCGGGGAAGAACAGCCTGAAAAGAAGCCATTTTATCAGAATTAAACAGAGACGGTAAACTGACCTGACCACAACAGAAAAAGCCCTGTTTGTTACTTGACGTACCTTTATGCTAGTGTTGGAGCGCGGGTGACTGAGGTTGTTGAATCTCCACAGTTCGGCTGCGTCCTCTGGCTGCCTGCGGGGGTCAGAGGTCACGCCGTCCGCTGCAGGAAGCTGGAACAGGCCGATGGAGATGGGCCGCTCCCTCCTGCATTCAAGCAAAAACAAATGAATTCGTTATGTTGAAATGATGTCAAAAAACAGATCGCTTTAGTGTGAGCTATATTTTATATGAAATCAAACAGAGTGCATCACAATCTTCTTATTGAGATGGTTTATTCTAAATTATTAATCAGCTGTGCAGAGAATGTCGACTAAAAACGTCGGGAAATGAATGAAAAAGCCCAAATTATTACATTTCAACCACTTTTATTCAGTACATGATATACTTTATTTCTGGATATAGTGCTATTATTTTTCAGTTTTGTGGATTTATTTATGAAAGTAAAAAAACACTACCCACACATTAGCCCTGACTGTAGGTATAGCATTCCTAATACTGTACAGAGGAGGGGAACAATAGCTTCCATAGAGACACAGGGTTAGCAGCCGGCAGCCCAAAACAATGGACACTACCATACTGAGAGCAGAGGGCACAGCCTGGACACAGGACACAGGCTCATTTACCTCTTCATTTAGGAGGAAATGTACAGTAAACAGGCCAATACTTGGTCTTAAAAGGGACTAAATAGCAGGTTAACAAGTCATTCAGTTTTCTTGTGTCATAAGTACAGCTAACCCAGTTGTTTTTGTACTACAGAAGTACGACCAAGGCACTATCCTCATCTTGCAGTGAATATTAAAGTGGTAGTCTTAAGCAGGATGATTCTAATGCTTCATCTCTCTGTGAGCATGACTGACAGGCACCTTGACTAATCAGAGAAACCCGTGGGCCATTCGTATCAAAACAAATGCACGGTGGTTTACGAGTCATTTGACCCCCTTAACGCTCCGAGCACACCCCCCCCAAATGAGAAAGTCATGGACGATCAAATCGGAAAAACAATTTCCCCACATGAGATAAATCAAGCACTGCAGTCAATGCAAAACCAATTCTACTGAGTAATAAACAATGAAAAGCAAACAGAGGACTGAAAAACATAGAAGTATGGGCATTAGGAAAAGTATAGTTGAAGTGTGTTTACAATAACCCAGGTATTGTTTACTGGTACATGAATGACAGACAAATGAACAAGAAGTGGACCCAAGAAAATATCTGAACACAACTAAATGAAGAAACAAATCTGAATAAAGCATAACAACATGGAAGACTCTTAAGTCAGGTGCAATCACTTTTCTGCCCTACTTTTCGCACATAGCATCAGTACAGCACATCTACTCTCCAGCAGGGCACATGGGCACAGATAAGCATAACAACCCCAGTACCTGGTGCTTGGTCTGGGCAGAGAGGGTAGAGAGGGCAGGGCGGGCAGACTTCCATTAGACACAGAGTAGTGCACGAGCAGCAGCACAGAGAGAGACACCAGTACGGCCGAGTTCACCACAACGGCACTGCCCACGAAGCCAAACACAAACAGCAGCATGCACCCGGGGTTCATGTCCGTGGGTTAGGCAGGCTCCGGGGGTCCCTACATGAAGGCTGAGCAGAGGGGAGAGCGTCTACAGGAGGAGGGGCGGTGTCGTGTGCTAGTCAGATAGATCCGTAGATTTGGGAGAGCTAGCATGGAGCACTGTTTTGCTCATGTGCAGGTGATGAGTGTGCTCTGGTGCTGTGCGGTCTAGAATGCACGAGAGACACTCCCCCCGCTCCGTCAGACCCCCTCCCGTGCCTCATGCTGCTGACGCTTGCTCTCCTCCCTCACTCCGTCCCTCCCTCTCTTTTTTTTAAAGGAAGTGGCTCATTCTCAAAGTGGCACCACTTTGTTGTAGTTTCCATTTGAACATTTAAATTTCATGACAGATGCTGGCAAAAGTGGGAAGTGAAGCAGCATGGCTGGCTAGCCACATGATTCAAACAGAGTACACCTTGTTATTAATGCAGTACTTGAGATATTCTGCCCTTAGGATCACGATCCATGCTTTACAATATGCCTTTTTAAGAAACAAGCAGCTCCGTCATAAATGAATATATAATGTACCTATCTGCGTGCCTAACGCCTGATCTCGTCACATCTCAGAAGCGAAGCAAGGCCGGTCCTGGTTAGTACTTGGATGGGAGACAGCTGAGAATACCAGGTGCCACAGAGGGGCAGCAGTGGCTCCCATGCCAACTGTTGTTGTGTCTTTAGGTGAAACTTCACCCACATTGCCTAGTATGAACCTAGCGGTGTGTGGATGAGTGTTGGTGGTGGTTGGAGAGGCTGATGGCGTAGATTGGCAGCCTCACTTCTGTCAGTCTGCCCCAGGACTCCAACAATAGCTTACCACAGAGTGTTGGAGTGAATAAATAATATACAGTAAAGCACTTTGGGTGTCATGAAAGGTGTTATATAAATCCAATGCATTATAAATTATAATGATTTTTCTAACTAAACCTAAAGCAGAATAAACCTTGACCAAAGAGAGGGTACACTTATGACTAAATTAAGAGAACTAAGACTAGGCCGCATGAAAGTGACTTGAGCATTCAGACAGATAGGACATGTCGGACTTATGACCACATATGAATGAGGCCTGGGTCAGACTTGAAAAAATCGGAATTGAGCTGTTCACACTGACAGATACAGGTCACATATGGGTAAAAAAAAATCTGTTTGGCCTGCAGTGTGAACATAGTCTAAAACCTGACTAAATATGTCCGTGCGTGTGCATATATGTGTGTGTCTGTGCGTGTCTGTGCGTGTGTGTGCGTGTGTGTGTGTAGGTGTGTGTGTGTGTGTAGGTGTGTGTGTGTGTGTGTCTGTGGTCTCACCGTGTCTTTGTGGGGCCAGACTCTGTGGGCTCTGGGGCAGGACCATGCAGGTGTTTAGTCCTCTCCAAGTGCTCCATGTAACTGTGGATCATCTAACACACAAACACACACACATGTTGGGTCCCATGCTTCTTGGAGACACTGCATTGACTTACATTCATTACCTGAACACGGCCTTAACCATAGTCACCATTTGTCCAACCTCAACCTAAACCTTAACCTAAAATCTATCTAACCTCCATCTGAACTTGAAAACATGGGTCTAATAATAAAGGTTCTAGGTGCAGACATTGTTTTTCCTTTATTTGGTCTTATGCATGGGATGGGTGAGGCCTGAGCAGACCTGGTTGGGTTTTACTGATGTCCATGACTGTAGAACCACAGTGTTTTGTGATGTACACAGTGTTCCATGTTCTTGTCATGTCTGCTCCACACAGCTGCCTCTGACACACCAGAATAGAGAGCTTTTATTAGACTCATCTCCTCCGGCGTTATTCAAAAAACACAGCAGCTGTCTGAGGAACACTTCACATGTCCATTTGCGATGCACTCCTCAAATCTCTCAAATGCTAACTAAACACCCCTAGAAATCACACTTTTGATTCTAATAAAACCAAAGCCACAGTCCAAGTCACACAATTTCAACTTTGACCATTGGGTACATTTACATGGCCAGTAAAAAAGATAACTAGACTAGTCAGATAACCCAATAAGATGATCTCATGTTGGTGTGTGTCTAAAAACACAAGAAAGTTAAACAAAGGATTTTTGGAGTAACTGCTGTATTTGGAAGACAAAGTACAACAAATTTATGTGTAGAATCCGTCAGTCGTCCAGATAGAATCCATGGCAAAAGGAGAAATTCAATTTGTCAACTGGACAAAGTTTATTTGGTCGAATACGTTTCGCAGCTCATCCAAGCTGCTTCTTCAGTTCTGAATTGAATTTCTCCTTTTGCCATACAACAAATTTAATACTACTTTTTCAGTCTTTAAAGTTGCTCTATGTATCTTTTCTGGTGAAGGGTCCGCCATTTCCTTGTTTTTATGGAAATATTATTCCATTTCCCTGGAATGTTCCACAGTATGTCATTAAACTATGCCAATAAATCTCCATGGAGACAAGGAGGTCACTCAATCAGGCCAAATTATGGATCAAACCAGTGAAGAGCACACTGTAAGAACACAACCTTTCCGAGTTTTTTTCTGAGCAACAAAAACACCTGTAAATGAATACATGCAATATAGGAATACAAGTTATAATATGCAATACAAGTTTAAATGTCCTATTTTACACATTACACTTTTAGTTATAATGTTGTTATCTCATTAAAAACATACTGATGTCATGTTTTGTTTCATCTCCAAAGCTCAAAATGCTCTGTTCCACCTTGTGATGTCATGAAGTGGTATTTTTCAAGTTAACAGCTCCTTTTGTTCAGTAGAGATGGGCAGTTCCAGGGCTGAAAACATCCAAATGATTCTAGTGAAGGCGTATGGAGTGCAAAAACACCATGGAACAATTCTTGTATCACCACATGACATCACAAGGTGGAACAGAGTGTTTCCCATTTGAAGAAACACTCGGCCTAAATATGCAGGATTTGTGTGAACCATTTGTGAATGAAACAAAACACAACTCCAGGTAAAATGACACACTGTTATATATTGTGGTTTTGCAGCCATCTTACCTCTGTGTGTCTCTGGTGGAGTGCATTATACTCTTTCTTGAGCTCCGCCTCCCTCTCCTCAAATCTGCTGACTGCAGAGACAGAAAAAAAGATAAAAATTTACATTTACATTTACATTCAAACAAAAAACATTGCTTTAATTAATTAAAAAAAAAAAGAGTTGCAACTGTACTTAAGAACCACAAGAGGGCCTCCATGCCTCAAGAAAACAGGCAAGATTTAAAAAAACTGTCACTCTCTTATTAAGTAAAATTAATTGAAAGAAGTCATATTATTGAATTGGTCCAGATTTAGTGAGTTTTACTAGTACTTACCAACAGCTGTGCACAATGGTGATGAAAACCGAAATTTTGTATAGTATTAAAAGACATGAAAGGGGAACTGAGGGGGGAAAAGTAGAAATTGGAAAATTAAGAGGAAGTTGAGCCTCTGTACAGTAATAATGGTGATAAGATTATGACAGCTAAAACATGAAAATGTACAGGGAAAAAAAACATTTTAAAAGTCCTGTTTTAAGCCCTAATTTAGTGTAGTTTTGATGCTGGTTTAGTCAATGTTAACACGTTTAAGTGTGTTCAGAGGTACAGCACATTCTGGAGTTGTCTTGCCACCTGCATATTTCCATTTAAATAGAAAGTTAGATTACCATTAGAGGTGGGACGAGACACAATGAGATTGGGTCCACGAGAACGAGATAAGACGAGATTTTGACATCATTTGTAATAAAAAAAATAATAATGTAGTGCAATCCATTTCATATTTTTTTTTTATTTTATGTCATACTTTAGAGGTCACTGTACACTGCTTTTTTGAACTACAGCTTCCTTGTTCTGTCCAAGCCAAAGGTAAATTCAGGAGAAAAACATCTAACAAGATCATTTTTCTCATGTGTGCACGATCTTGTGGCAATTTTGTCTCACAAGATCTTGTGGCACGAGAGCTTGTCCCATCCCTAATTTCGATATAACACAAGTATATTATATAGAAATACTTTAGAACATTTTCCATTCTCCATTTCTCCAAATCTCAATACAGTAGGTTATGTAGTGCATTACCAATGAGGTGTATATAATAAAAAGACTATATAAAGATTTATCTATATTTATATATAATTGTGATTACTTTGGAGAATTTGTTTCTAATTTTATTTATGTGCTATTTCCAGTTTAAATTACTCTTTCTAGTGGTGTATTGTTGAGCATAATTTGTACACAATTCTGTATTTTTCATTTTGCAAATATCATACATTTAGTTTTTTCTATGCTTAGCGACAATTTATTAATATCAAACCAGGCTTTAAATTGTTTTATGCCATGCTGTGAAAGATTATAGCCAAAGCAACATCATTTCCATGGTGTCAGGTTTGTGGAGATGCAAGCCCACTCACAGTAAGGACACGTTTTTTTGGTTTTCAGCGCAATAAATGCAGCCAAAATGAAAATCTTATTATACATTATGTTGAATTTTTTTGTCTCTGTAGTGAGCTTTGCAGTGGTCTGATTATCAAAAATCATGAATGTTGGCTTGAAGATATGCAAATTTTGAATATTTTGTATATTGTTAGTAATAAAGTAATAAAAATGGGGAAAAAATACAGTGTAAACTTCCATAAAAGGGTATATAAGGGTGCAAAATTCCTCAGACAAATGTGAAATGACCAATATTTCTGATACTTAAACATCAACTTAGATTAAAGACATGCTTTCACACTTTGGTTGGGTAGACATAATATCGTAGGAATATTGTAATCAGGATACAAGAAAAAGTACTCTACCTTTGATAAATGCTCTCACTTCAAAAATTTACAACTCTGTTTAATAGCCAGATCAAGATTTAGGGAAAATGTCAAACCACAAGTTTTGGCAAGCGTAACTGTGATTGCGATTAGATGTACGTTTTGATAATAGAATTCCGTTCAAAGTTCACACATCCAGAAGAACTGACAAAAAGACTGAAATATGAACTGATGAACAAACAGAAGAATCACATTTCAGAATGTGTTTGTGCAGACCTAAACTACAGGGCCAGCACTTTTTACGCAGAATAGGACAGAAGGTTTTGTTGTTTGTGAAGGAAATGATGGTACTTTGCGATTAGCCAAGTGCGTGTGTTCCGGTTGTGATTTCGATATGATTGTGATTCGTCTCACAGCTCTTCTTTAGATTGTCTTATAAAAGGTAACTGAAGTGACCTGCTTCCTCTGAAGCAAATTCACACTTCATTACAACTGATTAAATCCACTCATTGCCAAGACTGGCCAATAGGAGGCAAGATTTGAGCTGTAGAGGGTTGAATTATGACTCGTTTTTAAGTGTTTAATTTTATATTATTTATATATAGAATATTTCTGCTTTAGGATTATTGTTTCAGTGGCTAATGGTATTCAATAAATCGATAGATTGCAGTCTTAACTTTGGTCAATCTCGATGATATGGCATGCTCATTTTAATCGACAGGTCAACAGCCAATCATGTGGGACTAAGAGCGCGTGGTGCTGACGAGGATTTACACTCTCTTGTTTAGGAAAAAGTAGATCGAGCCACAACGCGTCGCTTTGTTTCCTCACATGTTCAGAAGTTTTGACTTGTGACTGTGTGTGCAGAACTGTCTGACCGCGCTCCCTCCCTCTCTGATCCAGCTGCATCTCCTCACCTTTTCTCATCTTTCTCTCCTCTGCTGCTCCTCATCTTTATAATCCAAGTTATGGAAAGTAAACGACTATTTTCTCACAGTTTATGAGTGAAACTTAAGTCCTGATTTAGCGCACGGACATCGCACGTGTTTCTGTTGATAGTGGTAGCGCGAGCATGCTTTTAGGTTTAATATATTGTACAAACTCATTCCAACTTTTAAATGTGATTTTTCTGGAACTGGTCCCATCAACACGAAATAAAAACTGTAGTGATCCTGACGCCCTGCCCTTTACCCCTGAAGTCCACATGTCTATGTCTATATAAAATGGAGATAGATCAATATGGGGAAAAAATCATGATTCTTTTTCTTCCTCTATCACCCAGCCCTATTCAATATTATCGTTTATCGTTTATATTTTCTTCACCAATATACCGTGATTCAAAATTTGTTATCGAACTTCCTTGGTGAATCACAATATGACAATTTTAACAAAATAGAAGATCGTAACAGGAAGGAGATCACGATCCAATTCAACTGCACTGTTAATGAAAAATATATGCAACTTAATCAACGTTTTGCTTCCAAGTCCCAGTGGAGACCTGATCAGTTTGCAGACAACGTTCTACCTCTTTAATGGTCTCACTAAATACACTAAATAAGCAGAACAGTGCTCGTTTCCGTGTGAGGTGTGTTTGTGTGGACAGAGAGGTCACACGGGGCCAGCACAGCGGTCATGCACGCATCATGAGGCTCCTTTGATGCTCCTCTGGGCTCGTGTTGTCATTTTGGCACGGGCAAGAAGCGGTGAAGCCTGGGGTCCGTTCTTCGATACAGAAAGTAAACAGCTCTGTAGAGGCTCACTGCTGCTGTTTTCTTTCAATTTTATCTGTCGGTCACTTTTTATTTTACGTTCATAGACAAAAATATGAACTTTTTAAAACACTCTAAAACGGCCCTTTGGCTTATTTTTATCGGGGGCACAGATACACCGACATGAGAGTCAGGAGGAGCAGAGGCTTTTGGTCAAAGAAATGATCCAAACAAATAAATGTACAAAACTGTAAGATTTTATGGTGATGTTTATGTCTAAGTAGCATGTCAAACCACGTGCTCCTTATGAGACACAGGATTTTTTCAATGTTTGTAGCCTAAATCATTAAGCCAATACAATAATACATTAAAACAGTAGGCTAATAGTGTTACTTTATTGACAAGTTCTGTTTTATTTAGCAAATATTTTTAAGTTAAGAAATAACTTAACTGCTTTATATTAGCATTAAGTCAAAACAGAAGAGAATTGAAAATCGTGAGTCCAAAATTGAAAATGGAATCGAATTATGACTTAAGTGAATGGTCCCACCCCTCATATTTATATAAAGACAGATGATCTGGACGACAAAGACACTATCGACCAATTAATCGACTACACGACCTAAAGAAAACATACTGCAAATGCTGTTGACACTCACAGTACATTTAAAAAGTAAACCACAACTATTACTACTTAGGCTTATAATACAATCATGACTGAAACTAAATATTTGAAGTTATAAAACAATAGTGATGTAGAACACACAGGCTTCATTAGCAGCAGGCGTTCAAACAAACAGTCACAAGATCAGTCCCTGAAGCCCACAGGGGAGAAGAGCATTGAGCAGTCACTCAGCTGAACTGGATTACACGCACACTTTGAGAACTTTTAAAGGAAGTGTATATAAGATTTTGATTTTAAATTCCACAAACATGATATCTCCAGATACGAGGTAAACATGTCCAAATCAAATAGCGCTTTTACTGGTAACAATTGAAAAGCTGATTTATTCTTAACTACAAAAACATTGAACATGATGGACGAGTATGGATGTTAGAGTTTGGTGTTTTGGTTCTCATGACGATTAACAGAAAGCAGAATGAGCCTCATGTGAGTCTCTCATTTGGGTTGCCAGGTTCAATGCTGAAATCCAGCTGGTTTAAACCTGGAAGGACTCCAGCACCAACTGGGGTTTAGGTAGGTCTATCTACAGGTTAAGGCACTGGCGAACAAGTTCAGTTGTGATTGTAGTTACAGTTCCTTTGAAGGTCATATATTGAGCTTAATTAACTTCAAAACTGAACTACAACATTTCTATGCAGTTCCTCATCACAAACGTGAGGAACTACATAGAACGTACTCGTGTATGTTCCTCAGTTCCACCTTGTGATGTCATTAACGCATAATCCAGGGAGTAGATCTTCATAGTCTGATCATTTCAGTGCTCAAACTAGCTTTACCAAATGAAACTCATGTTAACTGCTCCCCTGCTGGATGCACCAGCAGAGGGCAGAGCCTTGTGTCACTGGGTTCTGTTAGGCTTTGAGCTTGAGTATGGACAGGATGGTTCTTGTGACTGTCTGATAAGACGTGCACTTACTCTGGTCTGCATAGTTCTTGGTCTTGGTCTCCAGCTGTCGGGCCTGAGACTCCAAGGAGATGACCCTGACCTGCAGCTCTTTCTTCTCCCCCTCCTGAGAGTCCTCCATGGCCATGTACCTCTGCAAGCACACACAAGCAATACCAAGTTAAAGGTGTGGGATCCAGACATACATAGAATTGACTTTTCTTGTGTTTGTTATACTTTTAACTAATAAACACATAAATAACTAACAAGGCTCTAAAATGTTATGTAGTACTAGAGTAAAAGTTTGTACATATGCTCACTATCGCTATCCAACTCTGATGGATAGTTGCAGATCGGAGACGGACGCAAGTATGTCACAGCGGGTGTGTGAAAATAGGGTTTGATTAGAGCGTTGGCGTCTTGAATACGGGAGAATAAAGAGGACTCAAACAAGCATGAATCACTTCAAATACAACTTCAGACGGTCAATGAGAAGAGGAAACAACTATGACGTGGTTAAAAGCTCTGAAATTTTGATTGTGCAGAATAGGTCTGCTTTAATGCATTGCCTGAAATGTCCCATAGTATAGCATTTAACCAGTCAGTCTCGCATATGTGAAAAAATATCCTGACATATACAAAGTTTGAAGTTCATATATCCAAGCATACAAGTTAATGCCATTATGGACCATTATGGGAAAAACAATAACATCTTCATGGAGACAAACAGGTGGTGGGAAATGTTACATAATGGACCTTTAAATAGTGAACCATGTAGACAGAACCATGAAGAATATAGACAAATCAAATCGTGATGATCTTCCTGTTGAAGCCCACACTCCCACAGACCAAACACTGCCTTATATTGTCAGAAAAGAATCAGTAGAATCTCTAGCCCCTCTCCATTGTACCTGTCATTTAACCTGCCAACGCGACAGGTGCCCAGCGCAGGCCTCCTCCCTTAGCCACACTGCCACCTTTGTCTCACTATCCAACCGAGCAGCTCAGATAATACTACAGAGAAAGCTTGTTTACTTCGAAGCAAAGAAGTAATTCAGATGAGAAAAGTGGGGTCAGCCAACTAAAACTCACCATATTCAATGTAGGTCAACTGGTCTCTAATAGTTAATGAGAATGACATTTGTGAGTGCCAAAAGGGAATGTCTGTAAGTCGGCCAAACCACGAGTGATTGTTTTTATGAGTAAATGAATTAGGGAGGGAGAAGTGATGTTTTTATTACACTGTGGGCGGACCAGCCAGAACACAAACCATGTCCAGGTCAATGTCTCATTTCTCCTCCACAAGCAGCACAAAGATGAAAATTTTTACATTATGGGTGAATACAGATTTTCAACATGACCAAGCTGGATATTAACTGGATTTTTTTTTTTGTACTGAAATGCACAACTTTTCAGTCCTTGTGATCTAAAACCACTTAAAAAAAAAGAAAAAAAGTCTGCTGATTTCTATGTTAGAAAACTGTGGTGCCCAATGGGAGCTGACGTCAACATAAACGTCACCACAACAAAACTTGTGTAGTTGTTGGCACCTCCAATGTTTTGATTTGTACCGAAATGCTAATGCAAGGTGCTGCCGAATCTTACTTGTACCACTGATTAAGAAAATAAAACTGGAGAATGAAGTGCGTACATTGCAGTGGGCGTGTACCGGTGGCAGTGAAAATCTGAGTTAACCGGCAAAATGGCTTGAAAAGAAGCAAAAGAGTGCTCAAACATGCACGAATCACTCCAAATACAACTTCTGAGGGTCAATGAGAAGGGAACAAGCATAACATAGTGAAAGGCTCTGTAAAGTTGATCTTGCAGAATAGGCCTGCTTTAATCAGGCCGGCTAATATATGTAGTGATTATAACAGGGATGAAAAAACAATTTGTTTCAACAACTGAAATCTGAAATCTAATTTAGTAATAGAAACATTAATCAATCATCTTGAATACACCAAAACATGACCATGATATGCTAGATTATTTAGCTGTAGCTTCCCTTAGCTCAAGACATGTTTTGGAGCTTATGTATAAACCAGTTAACGAGAATTTAATGACTAAATTAGTTGACAACTATTTCAATAATGGTTTAGTTGTGTTTAACTGATGAACTTGTTGCAGCCTTCTTCACTTTGTGTGTGTCCAATGGAACTGATTAAAAGTCTGTAATGTCAAAGCTCATGAACCTTCAAATCAAAAAAATCAAAACCTATTTTTCCACCAAAATCTAACCTCAACATGCACTATGGCACAAAGCTGATTATCACAAGATGCAGATAAACCACACATCTCACAAATATTATTACAAGTAACACAAAAAGTGTTAAAAGTAGTATCAAAATCAAGGGCAGAAATCTGGGCCGTTTTAAATTCCTCCGGCCCTCTCATCCGAGTCAGGTGTTTAATAAACCTCTGAGCCTGTAAACATGGCGGTCTTGTGATACTGCCTGCAGGGGACAAGTGGGGGCCCTCACAGTGAGGAGGGCCCATTTCTGCATAGGGATGAGCATCACCTGAGAGCCCCGATGTCATAGAAAGTACAGGCTACAATCACTGCCTTGGGGCCACAGGTGATGCTACAGTCAAAAATTGCCACTTCATTCGAACAATCCCATCACTGAGTGCTTTTTGTATACGCCTGAAGGACTCACTGTGGAACTCTTAGGAATCTCAGCAAACAAGAAGAGCAAGCAGAAAGCAGTTAACACAAGGGAGGAACTGTATAGAACCTGTGCTCTTATTTTTAAGTACTTTTGAAGTACTACTATTACAACTGAACCTGTGTCTCCAGAGCCTTCACCTGCAGATAGAGACACATCCAAGTTTGTCTCATTCTCAGTATATGGACAGTCCAGGCCTCATGTGAAGCTCAGAACCTCCAGAATTCCCTCCCTGAGCTGCAGAGGCTGCACTAGCACTGATTCATGACTGGCTGCAGGCGCTGGGGTTTAGGTAGTGACCATTCAGATCAGAGACTCATGTAAGGCTCATTCTGCTTTCTGATTGGATAATCGTCATGAGAATCAAAAGACTAAATTCTATTGTAAACAAATGGGACATCATGTCCAATGTTTTTGTAATTAAAAAGCTATATTTGATGTGAACATGTTTGCCTCACATCGGGGACACAGTTAGGTCAAGTCGAAACTGTAAATACAAATCTTAGAGTTCCATTAAAGTAGAATATATACTGTAGAGGTGACATGGATTATTAGTAGCCGTCAAAAGTATGTTAGAAATTCCAAGGTTCCTGAGAGACTCCCAGTGGGGTCTGAAAAGCTTATGGAGAATGTGAAGAATAAAGCAGCCTGTGGTATGTATAAAGCAGATTTACTTGGTGTGTATGGTACAGTGGGACTACAGACTTTGTAGCTGATGTCAGCAACATTCCCTAGGGGTGTGAAGCTAACAGTAGGCATTTCTCTGTCTGAAGCTTTAATGTGAGCTTTATTTTACCACAATCGGACCATAAAGAACTGGCTTAGCTGAACTATAACAGGTGAGCTGCTTGGTGATGCTACACAAGTCTCTCACACATAACATTACAGTCACAGCTAACATTAAAACTTTGACAGTGCTTGCTAATGTTAACATTGCGTCTCCATGGTTACTACTGAATATACCACCATAGAGATACATGTAGAACACCCCCAGCTTGATGTCACAGCAAAGTATCAATAGGACTTTTAATTAAACTCCATAATTGACTGGCAGTGGATATGTATTTTTAATCAAAAGGAACTGAATGCTGATTTTGATTTTAAATTCCATAAACTTCTCCACAGCCTGTCTCCCCAGATCTGAAGTAAACATGTTTCCTTGTGGATCAATAAAGTTTGTCTAAGTCTAAGTTCAAATCAAATGTAGCTTTTACTGACAACTAATGCAATGCTGCAACACTGATTTATTCTTCATCAGAAAAACATTGGACATGATGGGCAAATTGTTTCCAATTTGGGGTTTTGGTTCTCAAGACGACTGATTATCCAATCGGAAAGTAGAATGAGCCTGATGTGATTCTCTACTGCTCCAGCTGGTTTAAATCTAAAATGAGGTTCTGGTCTGTCCATATACTGAGGATGTGTCCTCTATTTGCAGGGCTAATAATGAGCAGCAATTAAGGCAAAAAAAGATGAGGCAAGGTACACTTTTTCATGCCCGTCTTCTGCATTTGACCCAGACTTCACTGACACAAGGGCAACCTGTCAGGAGTCAGTACCCGTCTCCAGATCTTAAGCTCGTCTTGGTCAGGACTACGTCAGCTGGAGGATTTGACCTATAGTGTTTGTTTTGGATTGATCACTCACCATTGCCAGTTACTGCAGGCATGACTGTGGCCAGGACAGATCTAACATTTTTCTCAGTATCAAAACTGATTTAAAAAACCACTAGTCTTTCACCCTCTAGCTCGAAGGTTGGTGGTTCAATTTCACCGGTTCAAAAAGTACAACTTGTGCAGCACTGTGTCCCATCACAATACCACAGAAATAGTTTGGACTCACAGGATTAATGTGACCAGGACACGTTGTAACAGTTGTATTGCACACACATACACTGGACTGAGGTCACATGGGAGAGGGGGGGAAAAGGGGCGTTACACATATGACAGCGCTCCAGGAGAGGCTGACTGCTGCTCTGCTCCTCATCGTCTGGGCCTGCGCTGTGTGGAGAATGGAGCCTTTGTGTGCGTTCGGACACGCGGAGCCAGTCAGATAACAGGGACTCACTGTGGGCTAGTCCATTCACCCGGGCTAATGCACTGCTGCTGCTACGGGACAGTGGGCAGGGGCAGGGGATACTTCATGGACAAGTGGGGCTGAGAGAGTGTGATGAGAGAGTTAAAAGTTGGCAACACAAAATGAATAAATTTATTATATCGTATTTTCCCATGCAATTATTTTTAGCAAATCTAATGTATTCGAATATCATTATGGCAACTGTGGAGCAATTTTAACCAAAAATATTGAATTTCCTTCTTATTTCTCTGTCCAGTCACTGGACAGATATTATGTTATATATATCCATGTATAACATTTTACTGTCTGCTTTATAGTCGTATGTATGTATGACACCTGTGGATCATTATGTTACACTTTGGACATTTGAAATCACAATATTCATCTAAAATAAATGAAACTTAATAATAAAAGAAACAAGTCCACTGACTTCTGAGTTAGAAAACTGCAGTGGATAACTGTAGATCATACTAGCGAGTAGCTGTTTTTTTCATTTGTACTAAAATGACTACATGACGGTGTCATGGTGATGAAAATGGGAGTTAATTGTCAGCAATAACATCTTAAATACAGTACTCAAACATGCATGCATCACAACATACAACTTCAGAGTGTACATGAGAAGGGAAATAACTTTAACATGGTTCAAAGAGCCGCTGTTCCTCCATGTTGCTGCTCCTCCTGGACACCTTCTTGGAGAGGCGTTCTGGGCATGTCCCACCAGGAGGAAGCCCTGGGTAAGACCCAGGACATGCTGGAGGGACTATGTCTCCCGGCTGGCCTGAGAACACCTTGGGATCCCACCCAGAAGAGCTGGAGGAAGTGTGCATGGACAGGGAAGTCTGGGCCTCATGGCTCAGACTGCTGCCTCTGCAACCCAGCAACGGATAAAGTGGAAGAAAATGGATGGATGGTTAAAAAAACTCAATTTTACATAATGGTAATACATAACTCAAGACTGCCCAAAAAAAAAAAAGACAAGAAAACCTATCATAAGCTAGAGTTGTCAACCAGACGCTAACAGACAGAAGCTTAGAAGTCAGTGTAAGTGCTGAAACCCTATGGAACACTATGGGATTTACACTAGACCCTTACACAATTGACCAAAGCCCCCCCACACCACTGGAGCAATGTGATTGGTCAGCAGACAGAGGAAGTGCAGTAGATGAGAGCATTTCCTGCCTTGCCCCTTCCTTTGGCTGCTCAGACAGAGGACCCAGGGCTGTGGACTCACTGCACCGGCCTGGGACATGGCTCTATGCTTACATAACCTTCTATTAATATGGATTAGTATGGATATTATCCATTTTCGACAACCCTACAGAGAACTCAAAATTATAATATTGACAAAGCAAAGTTATGTAATCCTTTGGGGTATATTATTTGAACTATAACAGCCTGACAATCCTGACCTCTGCCGCTGAGTCATGTTTTCCTGGAGCTTCTTGTGATGTGATTTTTAGTGGAAACCCTTATTCTTGTAAGAACAGGACTCATGTGACACACAATGTACACTGAGCCTGCTGTTCCACAAACTGTTGGTGTCATTATAGATGCATTGTCCAGAGCTGTTCTTCATAAGAGTGACAGACACTGCACGGGTCAAAGTCAAACCTATTAAGACCTATTTAATATCTGGTGGCAGTGGCTCAGTGGTTCAAGCACTCAGCTGATGGGTGATAGGCAGCCTTGCTTTGGTCAGTCTGCGCCAGGGCAACTGTGGTTATACAAGTTATTACACTACAGTGTGTGGAGTGAATGTATAATAACTACAGTGTAGTGCTTTGAGAGGGTTTGAAACGCCTGTAAAGCACATAACAAGTGTAAGGCATGATTCTTATTAAGAAACCTCACCTCACACCACTATGGGGTTAGATCAGGGTGGTACGTATATGAAGTTCTTAGTTACTTCTTTACTGCATTTCCCTTGCCTGGGACCATGCTCATCTAAACTCTACAGTCTCAGACTACACATACAGTATTTGTGGAGTATTGGAGAAGTGCGTATTCTTGGCTCGCCTGGCAACCATTTCATAATATTTCCCCCATCATTTTTCAACACTTGAACACATCTACAGCATGAGCCACAAACAGTGGTCTGACCCTGCCCACCCTGTGTCCAGTCTTCACTGGACTTTAAATAGTCCGTCCAGTCATAGAAAAGCCCAGTGACATCAGCTCCTGGTTCAGATGTGGTTCAAACATGTGCAGTGGCTCTCCTCCTTCTCTCTCTCCCTCTCCTCTATTTCTGCTCTCTCTCTTCTCTCTACACTCTACCTCTGCTCTCTCTCCTCTACCTCTGCGCTCTCTCTCCTCTCTCTACTCTACCTCTGCACTCTCTCTCCTCTACCTCTGCGCTCTCTCTCCTCTACCTCTGCGCTCTCTCTCCTCTCTCTACTCTACCTCTGCACTCTCTCTCCTCTACCTCTGCGCTCTCTCTCCTCTCTCTACTCTACCTCTGCGCTCTCTCTCCTCTCTCTACTCTACCTCTGCACTCTCTCTCCTCTACCTCTGCGCTCTCTCTCCTCTCTCTACTCTACCTCTGCGCTCTCTCTCCTCTCTCTACTCTACCTCTGCACTCTCTCTCCTCTCTCTCCTCTACCTCTGCGCTCTCTCTCCTCTCTCTACTCTACCTCTGCGCTCTCTCTCCTCTCTCTACCTCTCCCTCTGCTCTCTCTCTCTCTACTCTCTCTACCTCTCCCTCTGCGCGCACTCTCTCCTCTCTCTACTCTACCTGTCCCCTCTCTCTCTGCTCTCTCTCCCCTGTCTTTCTCCTGTCTGTCACTCTCCCCTGCTGCCTGGTCACTTCACACACGAGGGCATGGGGCATTTCACGTCCTGACCTGAACACACTCACACACACACAGAACAACACAAGGGCACCATCAGTCACACGGCATTAGCGACAGGCTGCTACATGTCATCCATTATTAAAAACATTAACGCCTGGCCATAACCTGCTGTGCCACTCATTCGGCATTTGACTTGAGAACTGAGGACAAGTTTTCTAACACACACAAAAAAGTTCAAGCTACCAACTGAATGTGTAAGCCAGGGTCAAAACTGGAAAGGTTTGTTTTTGCTAAGGCTACAACTAACAATTATTTTAGTACGTATATGCAAAATCCCTCAGTCGTCCAGGTAGAATCCACAGAACTGAAGCTTGGATGAGCTGCAAAACGCATTTGACCAAAAAAAAAACCTTTTGTCCAGGTGACAAATTGAATTTCTCCTTTGCCAAATGCTATTAAAACAATCATTTCTAATGTACAATGAAACTTTTTGAATACATTATAAAAGGTTAAAACAACAATTACATAATCAGAGATAAAGTTCAGAAAATTTCTTAAGTCTTTATTGTAGCCTATATGGACATAGCTAGAGCGTTAGCCATCATGTTCTAGATAGGAAGTGAGCATGGACGTGCTTCTACCTCCATCAACTCTGGTTCCACTTCACATTAAAAAAAAACATCGCCTTTCTTTCTGTAACTGCTGCTGTCAGGCTTGTAATTTTGGTCTTAAATTTTGATATTAACATGTTTTACATGATCCTGGTGTTTTTAATTTCACCATTTTAAATCAAGAAATGAACATTAATAACAGACCAATGAGGAGCCTTCGTAACCCCGAGGTCACTCCCGCTAGCGTTAGCAACATGTTTGATTGACAGCGTTGATAAGCGTCCGCTCCCTGCCAAACCAGCGGTGTGGGCGGAATGAGGCGTTACCTCAACAGCCTCGCTCCAGATCGGCTCTTTGGTTGCTATGAGGCTCGGTTCCAAATTCACTCCTATAACTGCTGGCCTTGATAAGCTACATTTGGCTGGAGCTACGGGGTACATCACACTCCCTCAGTCCACTTCTTCTATACAGTTTATGGTCTTTATCAACTAAACTCCCAGTGGAAATAAGTTAAAATGTTCTAAGTTTATTTTAATTTCTAAAAAATACAGTATCCTCAAAACATTGACATTATAAGAGTCACAAATACAAATATTTTTAATAGCTAACTAGTCACGATTAGTAGATTAATCATTGCAGCAGTAGTTGTTTCAAAGTAAACATGTACAAAACAATGGATTAACTAAACAATACAGTACACGTGTTATTACAGGAGGATTTCAGGTTATCAGAATTGACAGATATACCAAAGATCAAGGATGAAAAGGACAGAGCCTACATGATGCCCCATTTTTTTTTATTTTGTGCAGTCATACACTGTGTATTTATGTACTGCATTTATATACTGAGAATGGTATCAAAGATGAGGTTTATTTAAATGTAAAATGAAAGTAAAACTGTCATTGTCAAAGTCAACGTTGACTCTGCAATGACATGAGCGCAAATAAGTGCTGACAGGGGCGTGGGGAGGGTGTGTTTTGCTGTTCTTGTCAGAGTTGCCAGATTTCATTTCATTCAAACAAGACAACAACTTGACATGACATTAGATCGTTATATGCAGCGAGTGACATATGCCCTGTACAGTGGCCTGTGCGGTGAACAGAGGCGCCTGCAACTGTCAACAGAGTTAATCCATAAAAGTCTATTAGCACATAGCACAGAGGAGTGAGAGTGCCTGAAGCCACACCAGATAAACAAACTCCAGCGCATTTGCATCATTCTAATTCTTTGAATGAGTTTACACAGGGAGGAGAAAGTAAACCCTTATGCATCACCGTCAACACACACAGCAGCCTGTACACTAACTCTTTCCCATCATGATTTCATTAGGATCGGCTAACTATAGCAGCATGGACTAGTGTAATGAAAGATGCTCAATACAAGCATATGTCCTGTATTATTTGACTACACTACATCATATATTATAGAGAAAAACATGCTTTATTCATTAACTGTTTTGTATTGCGATATTATTAATATTTTAATATACTTTTTCGCCACAATAAGTTCAGTTAATTCAAAACAAAAAAAGCACATGCCTTCATTTATTAGTCAAACTGCGTCAAAATACAAATTTAACAAAGACTAAACTAAACTATGACCAACTCAAGTCTAACGTAGAACCTAATAAAGAAAATCATGAATACAATCTGCATTTTTGAACTTGTATCGATTATTGTGTCAGACAATATTGCGATTGTGCAGCAATTGATGTGTTATGACAATACACCACATTGTGCAGCCCTATAATTTATTCTTTAATATTTGCCACCAAATAATTTCACTTGTGGATCAATAAAGTTTGTCTAAGTTTAAATCAAAATGAGTGGTACAAATGTGTATAGGGTTTGGCCTGGAACATAGTTATAGTCTGAATCACAGCAGATCACACAAACTGAAAATTGTGTGAACTGAGTCAAGTAGAGTGTACTCAACTAAGTAAACCAAAGAATCCAGTGTTCTGTCACAACAAATAAACATTTTATAATTTTACCTCATGCATGCACTAAAGCTGCATTGCTTTTATTTTAGAGGTGTTTTTAAAGACATTTTCTGTAAGGCAACATCACTTTTTCATTGCTTAGTCATAACATACTGTATATTCTAACCAGTCTTACCAGCGTGTCAGATGAATGCTATTTACTGCTTTTATAAAGAAATACAATTAATATTATGTAAAACTGAGTTAAGCATTTTGGCCCTCCACAATATTTTGTTTCTCATGTGGCCCCATGGAAAAAATAATTGCCCACCCCTGATGTACTGTCTTATCATCGAATACATGACGGAACAATCATGACAAGATGGAACAATATGTTTTGGGGCTCAATAGTTCTAGTGTGTACTTTCTTTGCACTAGTGTGTACTGATGTTTGTTAATGCACTGGAGTATAATAAGATTTTACAAAGAGTATGAATAGTTTTTTAAAGCATGCCGAATGTAAGACACGGTTTAATATTATACTGTATTTTAGTTATTGGTCCGCTTTGATGTAACAAAACAGACTTATTCCAACTGTACTCAAATAAAGCTGCATTTCCACATGGGGTTCGGTAACGCGCACGGTTAAATCTGCACCGCGGACCGAACGTCAAACTTGCACAAAGTTACGCCGGACTTGGACTCACTTCCTCGGCGTGCTTCCTCAGCGCTTTCTCCCGCTCGTACTGCGTGACCAGCTGCTCGTTGTCCTCCTTCAGCAGCTCCAGCTCCACTTCCCGCTCCTGGCTCACTCCGCACGCCGTCTCCAGGCTCTCCAGCACGGCCACCACCAGCGGCATCAGCTCCTTCACCACGTCCTCGTCGTACTTCTCGATGAGCCGCTCGAACTCCCGGTAGATGGAGCTGGCCAGACCGGAGACGCGCTCGGACATGACGGCGGAGTTGCCCGAGTCGTCGTGGTACAGAACTACTTCGTCCAGGTCCATGTTTTTTGCACTTATTTCTCCCTCACGGCTAACGGCAAAGTGCTAAGCCGAGAGCGAGTCCCTCCAGCTGGCTACCACTAAGCAACCCGCCCCGGTACTTTCCAGTGCGCTAAAACTTTTCTAAAACATGGTTATTCCCGTGCGGATGACTGTTGCGGGTACTTCCAAACAGTGTCCGCTGGTTCCGGGGACTTGTGGAGCTCGGTAGCCCGACAGGGAGCTAGCACCGCGGGCTGAAGTCTTAACTTGGCTCCGCTGATTAGTTTCCCTGCTCCAACAGATGAGCTCCTGCCGCCGCGTTCAGGGAGCCTCGGAACTCTGGATGACGGGACAGGAGCGGAGTCAGAATTCATGTGCGGGGAGGAGATTCTGAAGTTTAAAAATAGTTTTCTTCACAAATAAGTCACATGCGCTACAACTATGCTATTAAGGAACCATCATGTCTTTAGTAATGTTTTATTAATATTGAAAATAATCTGCTTGTAATGAGTCGTATTAATAATTCCCCACTTTATAAATCACATTTTTGACAAACATTATAAATAGTATTGTAAGTTCTTTATGCAATGTACAGCTGTTTTTTCCCATTACAACTTAGTAGCTACCATATGTTTACTACTATAAGCTTTGAATTTACTAGAGCTGTATTTAGTGCAGTGCACGTGAAGACGCCCTGTGTTTTGACTGTTGCTTTGACTGGCTTCACGTGGTAGAGACACTCAGGGAGGGGCACAGGGAGGACCACTGGATTCAGCCAAACTGAATTTGGATCTTATATTTACCAAAGAAATATTTAGTGAAGAGATGTTCAGTCAGATGTAAAATGTGTTAAACATAACCCTGCTGAGTTTGGAGCGGCTGTCAGCAAGACAAAGTTTCCACGAGTAGATTAAAGTATTTAGAAATGTTTGCCAGAAATGATTGGCCATCTTTTCATTTTTGAGCTACTGAAGATGAAAAATGTGTACCTTTTAGTGGTATAAATAATAAATAAATAAATACTTTAATAAACTGTCCTGTAATAAATGTTAGGATTGTTTAAAATTATATTAAGCTATTAAAGTACTTTATAGAGTATGACAAAACAATAAAACATTGTTAGTATCTCATTTCAGGTAGTTTCAGGAAGTTTTTAGTATTTTTAAGACCATTTTAGTGTAATAGTGTACATACTAGGTTGGGCCACTATTCCCACTGTACTTTAAGCTGGACTGTGTAACTTTTCAGGTTTGTTTTCATGGACATATTAATAGATACATTCCAGACGACACAATAATATGTCTATTATTCTGAGTTGAATCGCCTCTCGAGATCTTCACTGTCATTTGGCCCTTTGACTTCCCCTGCTTGTTTCAATGGAAATGGATAAGTTAACAGAGGTGAGTAGTACTAGCGGCATACCTTTACTCCTATTTACGTAATATTTTATTTTGAAGTAACATTACTCAGTAATAGTTGTAGACTTACTCAGAGTGGGAAGAGTAACCACAAGTGACAATCTTTATGTGACAATCTGAAATGATTTGAACATTTGTGTTTCTTGCAGCGCGCTCCTTCAGATATGATTTAGTTTGTCTCATTTTTACCTCCGCCAAGGAGGTTATGTTTTTGCCTGAGTCTGTCTGTTTGTTAGTTTGTTTGTTTGTTTGTTTGTTAGTTAGCAAGATAACTCAAAAAGTTATGGACGGATCTTGATGAAATTTTCAGGAAATGTTCCTAATGGTAAATCCAACAGATGATTATTTTGGTGATGATCCAGAAGAAATCCTGGATTCTGGATCACTTTGAAAATTTCATTAGCATTGCGTTAAATGGGGCTTGGTGGAGGTCTGCGCTCTCTGAGTGCTTTTCTAGTTATGTCTGTCCTAAAATGAAAATACCAGATTTTGTGCATTATTTAATGTTTTGTCCTTCCAATTCTTGGCCTTATAAATCAGATGTTACATCCCCACAGTTACTCTTTTTAAGTTAATAATAATAATAATAATAATAATAATAATAATGCATCAGTTGTATTGCTTTTTCTGGACACTCAAAGTTACTCTTAATTGAATAGTACTTCTCAGATACATTTCAACTCTTGAGTAATTTCTTGAAACACTGCTTTGTACTTCTACTTGAGCAATATTATTTACTTATAACATTACTCTTACTTGAGTACAATTTTTGGTTACGTTTGGCTAAGTTAATGACATACAGTGAAACATTCCAGGCAAACCAATAACATCTCCATGTAGGCAGACCTCCACCCTAACCTGCACTGCACCAGTGATGGGAAGAATACTTTTAATGATCACAAATGGTCAGTGGTCACATTTTTATACAGTGCTTTTCTACCTTCAAGGCACTCAAAGCGTTTTACATCAAGGACCCACTCACCCATTCACACACACACTCACACACCAGTGTACACACACACTAGGGGCGAGGTGGGTCAAGTGTCTTGCCTTTTAAGATGTAGTTATAGAATACAGAATACCTGCATTCAAAGTATTTTGTAACGTATCCAGATACATGGTCCAATCAGAGTACTGTATTCTGAATACTTGGAAAATGTTTACATCAAGTTGCATTTAAATTATAGTGTGAAGATGCAACATAGTATTAATAACAGCTTTATGTTTGTTTCACTGTTTTTAAAGCATTTTCCTATCACTAACTATTTTTCTCACTGATTATGTCCAGTTTGAAGCCTAAATTACATGATCAAATACTGTAATGTATTCCTTTGATATTAGAAAAGTAACTATATTCTGAATGACACCAAATGAAAGAGTAACTGTACCGGAATACAGTTACCGTACTCAAAATTTGTATTCACAATTCATATTCTCTGCACGTCTTCAGTTACTTCCCAGCACAGCATAGTGTACTTTTTAACATATAAACTTGGATAATGTCTTATTACACAAATCTATACAAACCATGTACATACTAGAAATCCAATAGTCAAAACGTAGAGGCATTTGATTACAATTTATTTGCATCAAGGAGCCCAATGCAGTCACATCATGTTTAATCTGAAATATGAATGCAAGCGGATGATACTTCCTGAAAAAACAAACATAGTGTAAACAATAGCAGGTTTGGGCACAATCTTATGGCCTTTTCATGCACAAATCATACAGCATGTAGCCACCGCCCCATTGTTTTCAGTAAAGCATAGGCACTGTTCACCTTGATGTGTTATGACGATACACCATAAACGTACACAGGTACTAACAACACAGGAATGATGGCTGCTACCCCTTAAGTTTGGAAAGAATTCAGGTCATATCTGGGGAACTGAACCATCAAACGGCAGCCACGCACACAAAACACTATACAAATATTGTACACAACGCACATTCTTTTACCATGGCATTAAGTTGCTCAAAGAGGAAGTAATTAAATAAAAGGAAATTAATTTATTGTGTTAAAAGTGCTTGGTAACAAATTGTGCTCCAACCTATCGTGCCAGGTTTGTAATGTAAACCCAGCGTAGGGCTATTCCATAAAACTATTCCAATGAAGGTAAATATGCTTGTCTACTTTTATAACTTGTCTACTGGCTTCTTTTTGGTTATGGTTTAGTCCTGTTTTAGGAGAAGTTATGTTTTCTGTGGTACTTCAGAAAAGTGAGTGTAAATCTGTAGTTTACTGTAATTTTGTCATTTTATTTGAAAATTAGTAGGGTCGTCAACAATTAATAACTGAATTGGTTGACTTTTAATTGATAATTTTAGAATGGTCGTATGGAAAAAGTACAATGAATTTTAAAATTACTCAAAATTTTTATCTTAGCCACATTAGTTTGCCCTTTTTTGTATAATGTTCGTCAAATACATTGGAAAAACATGTACTCTGTTCTGTAAACGGAATCGCCTCTCCAGAGATCTTCCCTGTAACTCGGCCTGTTGACTTCCCCAGTTTGTCATTTGACTTGAAAATAAGTAGGGCTGTCAAAAATTAACTTTAAGTGCAATTCATTTAAAAATAACTCCCTTTTTATAATGTTCCTCAAATACACCTTGTCAAAACTTGCACCCCTGTGAACAATCAGAAAGAAATCAGATTACTCACGTCAGACGTTTGCGTGACATGTCAGTAATTTGATAAACCCAGAAATCAGATCATCAGATTTTTGGTGTACATGTAAACGTGGTCAAGGTCATATCAAAATTGGTGTGTTAAATTATCAAAACCAAAATCATATTATCTTTACAACCCTAGTAATAGGCGGCACATTTTGTATTGTGTAACTATCACATGTTCCAGTTTATCCAAAGTTGGACTACACCCAAAGTTGGACTGTTATTTTACCGGGTTAGCTTTATGGAATAGCCGTCTGGTAAATCTCAATCCCTGCTTACAATCAAAAGAATAATAGTCCATAATGCAACTAAAGACTTAAAATTCCAGGGCATGTTCCACGGCTTACAGGAGTCAGATCAAGTCCTATATTCTGCTAAACTGACATTTCAGCCATTAGCCACCAAGTCATAGTGTTGTTTCCTCATCAGAACATACCTGGACTTGTGTTTCCTTTCACACATTCACACATTTAGTTTGAAAAGTCTGAATCATGAAGACTACGGGAGCTCTCCGAGTGCTTCCTCAGATGGGGTTGTGCTGGTTGTATGCTGAGGCGGAGGGACACAGTGAATATGGCCGCTCCGTGGTGAGGCTCTGGAGCGCCCGCAGCACCACGTCAGGCATGTGGTCGGTGAGCATCCGCGGGCTGATCAGGATGCTGCGGAACGCCATCTCATTGGACCAGTCGGCACGGTAACGCACCCGGGCAAAACACGACCTGAGGACCACACATACATACGATAAATATGCAGCTTTAACATTGTGGAATATGATGATGGGATAATATAATCCCTCATTCAGTACTGGTGTGAGGCACTTTGATTTAGCCTACTCTGAGTTAACCAAGTCCAGCCCCAAAGGGAAGAGTATTACAGTGAGTGAGAGCTAGTAAAAGAGGGCAGGGCACTTTCACCCTAAAACTCCTCCACTGGGGCTGGATTTAGTTAACTCAGAGTACGATAAATTCCTAGTGCCGCAAGCCAGTCCCATCAAATTGAAAATGGCCTCTGGATGGGAGGCAAAATGTCTTATGTAAATAATAAACTAGATCATGCATTATTATACGTAAATTCTACCATTTCTTTCTACTTTATATTATTATTATTACTATTCAGTGTTCTATGTTGCACCTCATCACCAAAGCAAGTTCCTAGTCTGTGAATTGTGTTCACTGACAATGGCAATAAAAGCTTTTCTGATTCTGATTCTGATTAAATTTGTTCCTTCCTGTTTTCACAGAGCAGAAACACCTCAAACTGGAGTGCATTAAAAGTTGAAACAATGCACATCATGTGGCACTCTCCATGTGACTGAGGCACATCATCTGCCTCAGTCTACTGTTGTTTCACGCCTGGATCTCAAAGTCATTTGTCATACTTTTTCATTCACATAGAGCTCTTTCTCGTGAATACTGAGGAGACATTTGAAAATGAAGCAATGAAGGCAAACAAAGATGTATCTGATCACTGTAAAATGTCAAGGTGACCTAAATAATGTCTTCAACATAAACATTCCACTTTTAATAATTATATTATAATAATATAAGAAAATTGGAAAAGGGCACAACACATGTTCATCTCATACCTATGTCAGGAGGACAGGCCTGGCCTGGTGAGCCATAGTGATGGACTTTTGGCTCTTTTATGGGATCTGAATCTTTTGCACCCGTTCATGTCAAAAAGCCGTTCAAAAGACAGGTTATTTTTATATTTATTTATATAACAGAAGCTAATGTGCAAAAACCCTAACCATTATTAAGATGCCAAATATGTTTTTTTGCACAAAGCTCTCACTCGTGTTGTACACTTTGCTTCTGTGCTCACTCTTGTGTTGGTTCAGCTTAATCTGTGTAAAAATCATACAAGGTAAAAATCCATAAATATTAGAAAGAAATAGATATGAATCTTTTAAAAAGTGAGATCCAGTTCCAACCGTTTACATTAAGGAACCGTTCAAAAGAGCCAACTCGCTCACAAACGTCACATCACTAGTGAGCCAGCCTCTCCTACTTTCAAACCGAATATAGGAGTTTTATTTATTGACCTTTATTTAACCAGAATAGTCCCACTGAACTTTGGAACTACATTTTCAGGGGAGTCCTACCTGGATCCAGATTACATGTACATGTTTTTGGTGTTGGCACCTAGAGGAAACCTACGCAGGCACAGGGAGAACATGCAAACTCTACACAGACCGGGAGTTGAACCCAAGACTTTCTTGCTGTGAGGTGAGAGCACTAACCACTGCCTCTCCATGCTAAAGAAAAGTCTGTGACTCCAAGTTTTGTAAAGATCCGATCATAACCACTCATTTGTAGCACTAGAGTGGAAGATCTTAACTAGATTGTCCTCATATAGATATTATAATATAGATATTCAATTTCAAATTTCGATACTAAGGAACTTCTAAAGACATTCAGGAAAGGTTCATTTCTGTCCTGTGATTGGGACTTTTTTAGTATCAGTACCTGCTCAAGTGAGTAGCTAGTTTCAATATTAGTTTTAGTATGGATTAGTATCTCTGGTTTTCAATACTTTTGACAATCCTATTCTGAATTTACCTCAGATTAACAGTGTTTGGTGCTGTGCCCGTTTACACGGCATATGGTTTGGGAGCTACTAACAAAATTACCTCCACGCCCACCCATTTCTCTGGGTACTCAATACTCAACACTAGATACTAACCTCCGTGTGGGTCCGTCTTCGGTGATGTGCAGGACGCGCCCGGGTAAGAAGAGCGGTAAGTGCATGGTGGCGTGGGCGGGAGAGTCGTCGGACGCCAGGCTCTGATAGGACGAGGAGGGACGGACGATGAGAGACTCCTCCCCCAGGAGCGGTTGGCTCAGCTCCTCCTCCCTCCTGTTGTCCATCTCTGTGGGGAAGTCGTCTGGGTCGCCCCCGAACACCTCGTACCAACAGCCCTGCAGCAGGATACGGTACTGGAACACACGGGGTTAGTGGTTACATGGAGGTACAGGGATGGGCTATAGGTTGGGTTCACCTGGTATTGTACAGAATACGTTAGTTAGTTCACAGAGGGGTAAAGAATTCTATAGTACACTTTACATTTTTATCTACATGAAATTACCTACTACACCTTTGGGGACAGGCTGTTGTCCCTGTCCTGCTCCATGGACAGACTCTGGAAGTTGTTTGTTTCACATGCCATACGTCTGTATAACGCTTCACTATAATTCAATTGTTGTTATTGTTATTATGTATTGTGCTGCCTGAAATGCATTTGCTTTGAAATAATAAAGTATGTCTAATCTAATGTAATCTAAACTAAATGTAATATACTATCTGTAATGTGTCAGCAGAAATGAACAAAGCTGAAATCCAGAATATCTCATGATCATGGTTCAATCAAATCTGTTTTTGTCAGTGACGCATTTGAAACAAAGGAGCTCATTGGTCACCAATCATTTACAAATAAAATCACATTTCTCTTTTTTCAAGGTATAGCCATAAAAACAATTCAGTAAATGCAAGATAGATACGGTATGTTTAATATCATACTGTGGAATATTTGGGACAAAACAATAACAAGAAAAGTTCAACTTGAACAATACACTACTAAGCTTCTCAATTCATGAATATTTCTTCAAGAACAAAAATGTTCCATGGCCTACATAAAGTCAATGACCAAATTTAACATTGCAAATACGCCAGCATTAGTATTAGGTGTAGTTTTCTCCAAGACCGTTTCAGACATTCTTCTGGGCTGCAATAGGATCTGTGAGTCGGACAAATGCCACTGATGCGTTAGCAAAGCACAACACACTGTAGCCTGGCAATAGCTCAGGAGACAATAGCACTAGCAAACAGAGCAGCACAATGGGGGATATCCATGTTTTTATTCTCCCTGGTATGGGGTCACTTTTATTGAATTAACAAGACAAGCTTTGTTTTTAAACGGCATTTCAGAGGAAATAGTAGCACCACCTACTGAGCTGGGGCATGTTCCTAAAACAATTAGCATTCAAACCTAGTTAGGGCCTGTTCCATAAAAATAATTAGATAAAAATGTCCACAGTTTTATTGTGTTGATACAGATTAAATACACTAGAGGACACACTATGTGGCCTCATATGTACAACTTCAATTTAAGAAATATTGTAAAAGGCTCCTGGTTTTGTCATTATTATTTACATTGTTGTTAGCATGGCCATGTTTCAGTTGTCAAAATAATAACCAAAATGATAACATGTGAATACCAACCATTTTAATATCTCAGTATATTTTAATTAAAGCTCCACTGTGCAACTTTTTAGCCAAAATATAAAGTCATGTAGGATATTTACTAAACTGCACCAAAAAATGTAAGAACGCATCACTATCTCCATGGAAAATGTTCCGAAGTACAATTTTAACTTTCATGTAATCATGCAGGTGACAACCAAATAATGAAATGAGCTGCATACCTCCATGCACGACTATTAGTAATATTACTCATCTAAATGCCAACAGAATATGGCCATTAGCGAACGGTCACTTACCTTTGGTTTGTTGCAGTTTGACACTATTTTGAGAATTCTCTTCTTTAAATCCTCCATGTTTGGAAGACTTAGTCTGTGCAGAAAAGTGACATTTAAATAAACAGCAGTAGAGAGGCACTGTGTGTTGTGCCTATAATAACAGGGCAGTTCCACAAATAGACTGAGCATCACATTCAAGCCTGTAATAGACTGGTCACTACATGTACATGCACTTTTCTGTTTGCTGTTTTGCCATAAGAAAGTCAAAGTTTTAATAAAGTAGTTTCATCTTACCTGGGAACGAGATCTTTCCCCAAAACAACAGATATTACAAAGTCCTTGGTGTAATCGGCCAAGGCCTTACTGCAGAAACACAAATAAAAGTTCAAAACACAGAAGAAACTATGAATGGTCATTTAATTATATTATTTATAACAAGGGAAGGACTAATTATCTATGATCATAAACCAGGCTGTGTTCACATGCTAGAATTACAATATATAAAAATCTAAGATGGAAGGAAGTGACCAACAATGTTAACAGGACACACAATTTTCAAAATGAATACACTGGATCATTATTGGTTAATGTTTAGGTCCATAAGATAATTAAATTAAAGATGAACTATGCAACTTTTCTGGTGGAGGTAAAAGCTACCCGTTGTCTATTGAGAATAGAATATTCCACAGTTTGGCAATAAACTTGTATATCTCCACAGAGACAAAGCTACATTACAGGTTAGATCTGTGGAGAGGTGGGCTCGCTCACATAAGGCATGTTTTTCAAGATTTTTATTTTTTTTTTTTGGCTATTCCATTAAAGCAAGGCTGATACATTTAATACCATGATGCAGAACATACCAGGGCAAAGCAATAACATCTCCATGGAGATAAGCACCCTCCACCAGAAAAGTTACATAGTGCATCTTTAATGTTGTGTTTTAATTTGCGTCTGTCCTGAATCAAGCCAGTGTGATTAAATAATGACATTATAGAACAGCTTTTTTTGAGTAGAAAATAAATTTGAATACTAATACTAACACGTCATAGGAGCCCTTACCTCACTAGTCCCCCTGGTGGCGAGAAGGCATAACACTTCAACGTGGGGAAGGAATTTTTCAGCATGATGGCCAACAGAGCAGCTGTGCCCGCACCCAGGCTGTGCCCAGTGATGACCAGTTTATACTCCTGTGAGGGAACAGAACACAACACCGTCACTACGATAATCCACTACATGGTGTAGTAGTTATTATGTCTGGTAAAACAGTGGCAAATATTTATCATAATTTGACATCCATTGAGCGGATTTAAAAGTGTAAACTTAACCAAAAGTGTCATACGAGGGAAACTAGGTAAGATTTTTCACTGAATCTTAAAGAGAGAATATTACACTTCTTATGGGGGGATATTACACTTCTCATTGCTTACACAGAAAATAATTTTAAATAATTAAAAAATAAATAAATAAATAAATAAATAAATAAATAAATAAAAATAATAATAATAATGATAATAACTAGAAAAGCACTCAGAGAGCGCAGACCTCCACCAAGCAGCTCAGTTTTCAAAGTGATCCAGAATCCAGGATTTCTTCTGGATCATCACTAAAATTTAATCATCTGTTGGATTTACCATTAGGAACATTTCCTGAAAATTTCATCAAGATCCCTCCATAACTTTTTGAGTTATCTTGCTAACTAAGAAACTAACAAACAAACAAACAAACAAAGACAGACAGACTCAGGCGAAAACATAACCTCCTTGGCAGAGGTAATAACAACAATTTAAAATAATATTACACTTCTCATTGCTTACACAGAAAATAATAATAATAATAATAATAATAATAATAATAATAATAATAATAATAAATAATACATTATTATTATTATCATTGCTTACACAGAAAATAATTTAAATAAGTTATCTTTTATTGTTTTGAAAATGCTATATTCGCCCAAAACAGCGTATTAAAACTAATTTTCATTTTTGATGCTCTGAGCCCGTCTCCCCTTGCTCTCTGTACTAAGTCACTCCCCCTTCACAGCACTATCACAACACAATCAGCGTGCGCTCCACGAATGAAACTACAGCACATCGCATTAGGATTGAAGTTGTATAAGCTATTGTATATTTCTGGAGAATTGTCATGTGGGAGCATGGGTGGCGTAGGCTTGTGGGCGGAGCCTTGGACAGAAGGGATCAAATAGGGTTCAACAGAGATCACTAAATTACAGAAACATGCGTGGATGGCGTGTAAAACCTCTTGAGGCGTGTTTTTGATGAGGGAACAACGTTATAACATGGTAGAAAGCTTAATACCCCTCTTTGAATATAATGATGTTGACTATGTTTGAGTGAATTGAGTTGTTGAACCTATTGTATGCGCTTTAAAAGACAACAAGAAACATGAACAGTTCTCACAGGAGCGATAGAGAAGGCCTGGTTGAGGATGCCATCATTGATAAGCTTCTTGTAGATATAACCAGCTGCCTGGCATATTCCCTGTAGAATAAAAAGTATTATTATGGATTTATTATTAGTTAACAGAGCGCAGAAAAACGACAAAGCAGGCACTAGAACACATGAGATACAGCATATTCAGGTTGAGTCACTTGGTTTGTTTACCTTATGAGCATAGCAGGCGCCGTAGACTCCCTCTAGTGGCAGGTTTTCACATTCAGCAGATAAATCAGTCAAGACATCCTGGAGAAGGAACATGGTAGACTTGGATTAGGAAAGAACTAGGAATAGTCCAGTATGGATTTGTATCTGATATGCCATATGTATCCACACAGTGATTAGACCAATGAAATCAGGAGAAACTTTGTAAATATATATGTAGGTATATTATTACATTTCATTATTAACTTTATTTTTATTTTTATTTTTTTTTTTTTTTCAAATTTCACTCCACAGAACTTTTTGATCAGGCGTTTGCTGCTCTCTGCTAGCAACTGTGGTTAATATTTCAATTAGCAATACTTTCATTTAATAAAAAAGGAGGATCTGAGCTCACTGGCCTATATAAAAAGAACATCATTTTCATTTTTACATGTACAGCTGCTTACGCCTCACTTCCCCTTTTAAGAGTTTGTGATATGTGGGTTCACTAGGGCATTTCTGCGTGACCAGCTGCGCTCTATGCTTCTCTTTCTCTGTGACTTGATACAGGGCCGGTTACCATGTGTTTTTGACTGCAAATTTATTCTTGAAATATAAAAGAAAACAAAAGACAATGACAAAATATGACATCAAACTCAATTTAAAGGTGCATTGTGTAACTTTTCTGGTGGAGGGTCTGTCAAATGTTATTGCTTTGTCTGGAATGCTCCAAATTATGGTATTAAACCTTTCTATCATCATGGAGGCCAAACCAGACCAAGTTACAGGTCAGATCTGTGGAGAGGCGACCCTGCTCACAGTCTGAATGCCTGTTTTTATAGGTATTTTTCAGCTATAAAACCACCTGTAATTGAATAAATGTAAGGTAGAGCTGTTTAATCATAGTCATACTGTGGAACATTCCGGGCAGAGCAATGACGTATCCATAGAAACAAGAAGGTGACGGAGCCTCCACTAGAAAAGTTACACAATGCACTTTTAAGTTGGTCAACCAAAAAGAAAATAAACAATAATACCTCTATAAATCAATTCCATTCGGACGGATTAAACATTTTTAAATATTTTTAAGGTTTTATGGATTTTCTGTTCCATCCTTTGTTTAGGGATATGATATAGTTATGTATTTCAATTGGAAGGAATCTGAATAGACAAATCTGTGAGCAGTGGGGCTGTTTGACCTATTTGCATGTGTTTTTGTTTTGCCCTGTTTTGTTTAAAGGAGACGCGTTATAGTTGTATCTGCTATATACTGTAGTTATAATCTATGACACCCGTGAATCATTATGTTAGAATTTTGACGCTTTAGAATCACCATATTCACCTAAAATGATTTAATAAAAGAAACAAGTCTGCTGATTTGCGTTAAAAACTATAGTGCCTAAACATAGAACACAGAACACAGAACACAGAATTTATTTTCATTGGTACCAAAATGACTAGACAATATGTAATTAAAGAAGTAAAATTGGAGAGGGAAGTAAGTACAAAGCTGTGGGTTAGGGCTGAACGATCTATCGTTTTAGACCGAAAATTGCGATCTCAGACAACACGATTTTGGGATCGTTAAAGCCACGTTTTTTTGCAGCGCTCCTAACTGACCCAGGTTTTGTTTCGTCAACTATTTCACACATGTACGTCGCCTCCCTGCCACGCTGCTGAGCTCACCAATCAGAAGCAGCAGCACAGGTCACGTGTTCTCGACTCCAATCAGTGTAGCTGGTCATCAGTTTCAGAAATGGCTTTAGCGGGACCAGAATTGGAGTCTGGGGTTTTGAACCCAAAGAAAAACAGCACGTCGGTCATTTGGCAGTATTACGGGTTTGAGGCTGCAGACGAACATCAGAAACAGGTGCTGTGCAAAACACGTCGTGCTAAAGTTGCCACATCCAGTGGAAACACGACCAATTTATACCACCATACGCGCATTTGCATGACGAGTGCATGGCGAGAAAGTCCAGTGAAACGTCTAGTGCAGGGGTCAGCAACCTTAAATACTCAAAGAGCCATTTGGAGCGTCTCCCACAGAAAAGAAAACACCCGGAGCCACAAAACCCTTTTGACTCTAAACCAGCGCTAACCAGGGGAACTACAGGCAAAACTACAACTCCCAGAAAACGGACTACAACAAGCACCATCCTCCACTACAGCTCATAAGAGCGAGTCTTAAGAGAATTATTTACACCTTTCAGTCTTTTCATCACAACAGTAGCAACATAAATAAAGTGCATGAGTGAAATAAAGAACTGCGCTGCACATGTACGACCTGCACACGTATAATCTCTGAAAAGTTTAACATGAACCATCTCCAACGCGATAGAAGCACAGAACAGACTCACCATAGGCAGAACATCCCTCAGTCACAGAAAGAACACGCATATTCCACTGAGTCCTGCCCTTTAGTCCGACAGAAGCTGACCGCATCAGCGGCACAAGGAGCAGCTGTTTTTTCAGCGCTTCTAGTTTATGCAAATGAGCCATGTGGTTTTAAGTTTCGCTTCTGTATAACGTAAACAAATGTGCACAAAGCTGCATTAAACACATTATTATTTGAGTCCTCCTCGTAGGAAAAAAAAAGCCAAACTTAAATTATCCACCCGCAGAACCAAAAATGCGTCTGCTTCTGTGTTCTGTCATCATTTTATCGCGTGTACATTGTGTACCAGTTTCGGCTTTGACGCATGTTTTGAGCGACAAAACTATTAAAAACGTTTTATTTAAATGTTACAAGATTACCATTATCTACAATTTTAGATTTACATTTAAAAACGAACAAACTAAAATAAAAATACAATGTAATTAAATACTCATTATTATTTTCCAAAGTCACAGGGAGCCACGCCAGAACAATGAAAGAGCCACATGCGTTTTCATTCTTGCATTACAGTTATGGAATTTAGTGTTTGAATGGTATGATGTAAGTTTCTCTGATGCTTGCGAATGTTCATGTGCACTGAAAAAAATCGTGGATAAAATCGAAATCGCAATTTTTGCCAGAAAAATCGCAATTCAATTTTTTCTTAAAATCGTTCAGCCCTACGTATGCCTGTAGCGGGCCCATATTACCCTATTTTGAAATCTATGTTTTAATGTCGTTTCCTCAACACAAACACACCTGGAGTTGTGTTATGATTCACACAAGTTTAACACACAAACCCTGCACATTTAGGCTGAGTCTCTCAAAAGGAAAACACTCTATTCCACCTTGTGATGTCATGTGGTAATACAGGAAGTTCTCCACTGTGTTTTAAACTTCATAAACTCCATAAATTCAGCCCTGGAATTGCCAATCTTTACTAAACAAAGGGATAAAAAGTAGCTGTAAACTTGAAAACTACCACTACATGACATCACAAGGTGGGACAGAGCATTTTGAGCTTCGGAGATGTAGACAAATAATAAAGGGTTACTCTAACATATGTGAATGAAACAAAACAACTCCAGGTCTGTTTTTGAGGAAGTAACAACATAACAGTCAATTTTGCGTAATATAGGACTTTTAAAGATGACTCAAACATGCATGAATCACTCCAAATACAACTTCAGGTGAGTAAATGGTGGGAGGAAACAACTATAACATGGTGAAAAGTCTGTTTAGTCAATCAGATAGGTCTTTAACATGAAAATATCAATAAATATTTGAATTATTTACCACAAAAAAAACACACAATGTACCTTAAGAGACAGTGTCCCCCTCACAGCCACCAGCACGGCCTCCCTCTTGTGATCCAGCGCCACAAAGAAAGGGATCTCGTAAATCTGTAGAGAGCAACACCTCATTAGATATGGAATGTAGAAGGTATTTATTTCAGGGTTGATAAAACAGGGGGGGTACCTGGTTGTGGAAGCTAACATGGATGAAGTCCCTGTATTGTAAACCAGTGCTCTGCAGGATGGAAGAGAAGTGACAGCCGAGATGGTCTCCTCCCACGATCTCGTACTCAGCTGTTTGACTTCTACAACTAAAACATACAGGACACGTAGGTGATGGAATATGACTCAAGTAAACGCTGCTTACATGCTCAGTGTCGAGTGAAAATGTGGGTTTACATTCAAGCTAAACACGCATGAATAGACCGGCCAAATTAAAGCTGAATTATCGCACTTTTCTCTGACGTTTGGGATAAATTTCAGATCACTGCATCCAATTATAAAATCTCTCTCGCTCTTTCTTACAAGTTTGAGATCGACATGTGATAGGACGAAAGCTGACTGGCTGTCTCACGGTGATCCATCTTGCTTCACTCAGTCCTGATGTAGATTTTGGCCCACGTCTAGTCCTATTCTAGTCCAGGTTTAGATCCCTGTTTAGTCCTAATTTTAAGGTTTTGTAAGAGTGAGCAGCAGGGGCCTTTCTTACCAATCTTTAGTGAGTTTACAGGGCCCGGTCAGAGGGTTGGAGTAGATATACAAGGGCCATCCGTACGCAGCTGCCGCAAACTGCATACAATGAGTCGCCTTCTCCAGCTCGGTCTCCAAGTCCTCCCCCTGCAGTGCAAAAACAGGATGTGTCAACATAAAATGAAATCTGAGTGAAAAGTTGATTACATAGGTAAAGTGGGAGTACTGACGAGGGGGGAGGAGGGGCTGTGGGTTGTTACGGCGTCCGGGTCTCTGCTCTGCTCCTTCTTGTCCTGCTCCTGGTGCAGCAGAGCCAAACCGGCCGCGATGTCACTGGGAACCAGGTCTGTGTCCTGTCACACACAAACAACAGGTGAATACATGCAGTACTTAGGGCAGATCATTGTGGCTCTTACTTCATGCAATGCTCATGCGCATTCATCCAAATATTAAAATGACGCAATTAGTAAAATGGTGTAATCCAATCAGCATTATGTATTCATTAATGATTGTGTACAGTTTAATTTGTGTCTTCTCTGACCTTTTTTTAAAAATATATTTTTATAGTTTATGAAGCAGCTTTTGCATTGGCAGTGTGAGCACAGCACACTATAAGTTTTTAAATGATACAACCAAATTTTGTCCAGTTTTACAATACATGAGATTTTGGAAAATATGATGAGTACTTTTCAAAATATATGTAAAATCCAATAAAATTTTGGTAAGTCAAAAAACAAATGTACACGCCTACTAAATATGAAATGGTACAGAGTACATAAAATATCTTAAAACATAAGTAATGTTATTGTCTACATTTGAGTGAAATGACTAGTCTAACCTATCATATGCTCCTTAAAACACAAGAAGAAACAAGTTAGAATTGTCTTCACTGGGACAATGGAGAAGGCCAAGTTGTGGATGCCATATATTTAGCAGAGTAATCAAATTTTAACAATAATTTATTGTGTCACGAAACACGTTTGGATGGACACAAGTGAGCCAAAACCATATATTGTTAAGTGTGGCTTGATGCTTACAGAGAAGAATCCGCTGACGAGCTGGGCGATGCTGGAGAAGGCTGCTCTGTAGCTGTCGTCCTGGGGCAGACAGCAGCAGAGCAGTTTAAGGCGGCTCTCCCACACCTTCACGGCCAGAGAGCGCGCTGTGGACAGGAACTGGCTCCCCTCGCTACTCTCCATGTCCCTCACGCCCAGGGGCTCCATGGAGGCCTGACCACGACGAGTGCTGCCCAGAGGGTCGAACACAAACACCACACCCACAGCGGTAAACAGCAGGATGATCCAACTGAGAGGGAGGGAGGGAAGCGGTTAGACAGACCATCTGGAAATTCATTCTGAGATCAATAAGCCTTAAATAATTCTGGAAATGGCACAATAAAAAAACATAATTAAGACCAAGGAAAGAAATCTTCCAAAACATTTTCCCCAGCTAATGATACTTTGTTGAATGTCTCCTCCTACTCTTCATCCCCACTTCACACTTACATCTGTTTGACCTAAAACTGGCGATGCGTATGAAAGGACTTTCTCATTTAATTAGTTAATTAGATCTTCATCGTCTGTTGCAGCAGTTGACCAAATTTTTTCTCTGGCTAAAAAGAACATTCATTATCATTTGAAAGGGTCCAGATTTAACCACAAAGGGACTCACACCCTCAATCTTCTTATCCAAAGTCAGACGCATTATCAATTTGGTCATGTAGTCACGGCCACACACAACTCAATAGAGCAGGGGTGCAACCAATCTGACCCACTATTTTTTGTGAATTTACCACAATGTACATTTATTACCTCCGCCAAGGAGGTTATGTTTTCGCCTGAGTCTGTTTGTTTGTTTGTTTGTTTGTTTGTTTGTTTGTTTGTTTGTTAGCAAGATAACTCAAAAAGTTATGGACGGATCTTGATGAAATTTTCAGTTAATGTTCCTAATGGTAAATCCAACAGATGATTCAATTTTGATGATGATCCAGAAGAAATCCTGGATTCTGGATCACTTTGAAAACTGAGCTGCTTGGCGGAGGTCTGCGCTCTCTGAGTGCTTTTCTAGTTTTTACATTTGACTCGCCTAGCACATATTTAAAAAACAAAATATTAAAATATTTTTGAAAACTAAATCAATATGTAATTAGAATACAAATTGGAGTTTCTTTATGAGACTTACCGTATTTTCCGGACTATTGAGCGCACCTGAATATAAGCCGCATCAACTAAATTTTCAAAGAATTTTATTTTTGTACATATATAGGCCGCACCTGTCTATAAGCCGCAGGTGTCCACGTCTTCAAGAAGTTTTCAAGTTCGGAGCATCTGCTTGTATTGCCTCTGAAAGCTTTTGTCGTCTTTTTGCATTGAGTCAGTTTGTCACGCGCTAGAGTCGCTCTGGCGCTCTACTGCGCATGTCTCGAGCAGAAAGAGCCGCTGTCCTGTCTGGGATCATGTCAGTGTCTTGTATCATGTCAGTGTCTTGTATCATGTCAGTGTCTTGTAGGATTTCAACAGGATTTGAGGCTCTCCCGGGGGTCGGGGTTAGTTGTATCGATCATGTATGAGTGGATGTCCCGCTACTGAAGTTTGAGACGTTTCGTCTCGTCATTTACGCCTCACCTGCATTTACCGCATACGGGTCATTAAGACGTATCCCACTCACTAATGTTCATTTAGCAGCAGAACTTATTTTATCACGCAGCGATAAACTGTTTTAGTGCTGACAACAGCGCTAGCGAGTGTTCTAACTAACCCTAACCCATGTTCACCGCACAGACAGCGGCGCTTTCTGCACTCAAGCTGCGCGCGCATCCGCTGTGTTCATAGACGAATAATCCGTCCATATATTAGCCGCATCGGTGTATAAGCCGCAGGGTTCAAAGTGTGAGAAAAAAGTAGCGGCTTATAGTCCGGAAAATACGGTATCTGAATCATGAAGTAGCTCGTAGACTTGTAATACAAATTTGACTGTAATGTAACTAATAGAGCCTCCATTTTAAACTCACCTGGCAACAACAGCCGCAATGACCACCCCCACAGTGGCAGGGTCACACCCTTTGCTGTCATCAGACACCCACACTGCCCCAAGACAGGCCCAGCCCAGCTCCGGCAGGTACAGGAGAGCTCGCAGGTACACCAGAGCAGTGATGGAGCGGCGTGGACCAGGGTTTGTAATAGTTCCTACGAAATGACTTTTTGTTAAAGAAAAGGCTGGGAGTTTTTTCACAATCATGTCAAAGTCATAATTTCAGTGGTCACAAGTTGCAAAGACTGCGATTCTTTAAGCCTTTGCCAGTCTTTTCTATGCAAACTGAAGACACATGCTTTTTTTAAAACCCAGAGAGGTACATTTGTTATTTTTAACAAAACCGAAAAATTTATAAGTGAATTTTACTACAACTTAACTTGTTATAGATCTTAAATCTTAATATCGGCATCAGCCACAACAAGATAAATATCAGATATTGGCTCCAGAGGTGGGTAGAACTCAGGCTACATGTACTACATTTTCTTGAGAAACTCTTTAAAGAAATTGTTATTTTCTTTTATTCCTATTTGAGTAATATTTTTATTGAAGTAACAGTACTCTTGAGTAAAGCTTTTGGTTCCTCTTCCTGTCAAGTAACATTTGTGTTTCTTGCACCGCTCCACCGCTATGATTTAGTTGCAGATGCCATGCATTATTTTATGTTTTCCCCTTCCAATTACATTAACTTTAAATTATAAGTATCAGACATTACATCCCGGAAGTTACTTTTAAAGCCACTCTTAGCTGAGTAACTTTTGCACCACAACTTAGTGCATCTACTTGAGTAATTTGAGTTATTTTGAAGTATTTTTGAAGTTTTAGTACACTTTTTGGCCACTCTACCCATCTCTGAACAGCTGTGACCATCCCTAAAAATAACTCCATGCTGTAAAAATTGGATAATGTCACACTCTATTGTCATCTGTTAAATATATATATTTTTTTGTTTTCAATCCAGTGTTACCTTGTGCACTGACGTAAACAATAGCCCCTAATGAGAAAATGATGAAGCCTAGGATGACCAACAATCCAACAATGTAGCTGTGAAGCACTCCTCCGCCTCCGCAGTCAAAACGTCCTTTATGGTAAGTGTACAGAATCAGCGTGCCAATCCACCTGCCCAACGACACGCACGGTAGGATTACACACTTCAGATCACGTTTATCAGTCACACACAATCCTCATCAAGTTCACATACCAGAGCACTCGGACCAGCATTTCGAAAGATCCAGGGAAAACCAGGTCGTCACTGGCGATGCCCCAGCGCCGACCGAAAGCCACCATCCCCGGCATGGTGCAGGCAGGGGACAGCGCGGATCACTGACGGATACACCTAATGTTTCTCACCACCGCCACTGTTTCTCAACACTGGAGTCTACCGCATGACTTCACATCCAAACGACCACACCTCGGCGATAAGCGTGGCCCATGTCCTCTATGGATTATTCTATTTACTGTCGCCCTCTGCTCCCTGTGGAACCAGCTAAAAGGCGAACATGCGCGATCGCCGGCCTCATCTCAACATTTTATCTCATCTGAAATAAACACAGTTGACTAGGACAGGGTAGATGACAGCCTGAAGCCTGTCACACCTACCGGACGACTAAATGTCGCAATTAAACGCTGGGATTATTCACTTTCGCGTGACTCTCTTTAGCTTGTAGCGTTAGCTTCAAGTGTGCCAGTCTTATCTGCAGGTTTACGCGGGGTAATATGCAACTCAAATTTGATATACGTTTCAATTTTCTTGATTGTTAGTAATTAAAAATAACGGATTTGTTCAAATTGAAATCGCTGGGCTGTTTTGTTTTGCTTACCAGCTGTGACCATTTGGATAATGCTCCCCATTAGAACAAAGACTACCAAACAAAGGTTCCGCTTCAATATATTTTCAGTACCCGCTCTCTTGGTTTGGTGTCAATTTACTCATATTTATTATGTTTTGTTTATTGTTTATTTGATTAGGGACAAATACAACCAAAGCTAGTTCCAGTATTGCATTTCACAAAATGCAATATTAGATGTGCTTAAACAATAAAAAGCACAAATAAAAACAGTGAATATGTTTAGAATAACATCTGCAGCCTTTTACCATCTAAAAACAGCAAAAATCAAAGGTATACTGTCTAAAGCAGACTTGGAGAGACTTATCTATGCATTTGTTTCCAGTAGGTTACACGACTGTAACAGCCTGTCACTGTGAGACACCTGCAGAACATCCAGAACGCTGCAGCTCAGGTCCTGACTCACTCAGAGAAGAGACTTCAAAACGCCTCTGCTTGTGTACAAGTCTCTCCATGACCGAGCACCAAAGTACATCTGTGACATGTTAGTGCCATATGAACCATCTGCACTCTAAGGAGCTCAGGGACCGGCCTCCTGCTGGTGCCCAGAGTCAGGACTAAACACGGGGAGTCAGCGTTTCAGTTTTCTGCAGCTAAAACCTGAAACAGTCTTCCTGAACATGTGGACAGGCCTCTACTTTCACTCTGTTTAAATCCAGGTTCAAAACGGTTCTGTTTAGCTGCGTATGACTGAAAGGTTTTCATTCTGCACTCCTCTCTCTCATTTAATGTCTCTCTCTCTTTTTAATTTATGATGATTATTTATGTTTTTTTTAAATGTATTTCTTATTCTGTAAAGCACTTTGAACTACTTTGCGTATAGATTGTGCTATACAAATAAACTTGCCTTGCCTTGAATAGAAGACCAAATATCATAGCCTATAAACACACACACAGTCAGTTTTGCTATAGTCTTTATGTGAGCAAGTAAAGAATGAACTCTTTCACTGATGTCGGCAAGAAATGTTCCCTGATGTCCGTCGTATCCCAGAGCAACTGTTGCCAGAGCAACTCTAATTAAAGGAGGTTATTATCAGCCTTAAGTGTGTGTCATTGACTAAACTGTATCATAGAGTTGGAGGCTTTAGGTGTTTTTTTCTCATATATTAATAAACCACCATTTTGATTTCATGAGGTCAAACAGCAGCCATAATAGTTCTTAGTAAAAGCTATGTCCAAGTTTGCACACATACCATAAATAAAGTCCAGTAAATGGATCGTATATCGTCTCCAATAGCAACACAAGAGAATATTCCCATGTAGTGCTTTAAGACATTTCCATCCAATCTGACCTGATCATAGTCATAATGTCTTCATAATGTCTTCTTAAACCCATTATATCTGTACAAACCAGGGGAGAGCAGGGACATTCATTTGACCTTTGACCCCACACAGGTCAAACTTTAGATGGGGGAGGGGCTAGAGCACACCTATATGGCCAGACATTTACAAAAGAGACAAAGGTACAACTGTGGAACACCAGCCTCACAGCAACAAGGTCCTGGAGCCATTGGACCAATCACAGAGCAGCATTGTGGTTTGAGGAAGACTCTGGTGGTACAGGTGAGAGATGTCCCACTCTGATCATGTGAAGAGCTCAAGACATGGATCAGTTTGGCCTCTGCAGGTTTCCACTCACATTTTCTTGGTCAAATAAATGCATTTAAATATCTGTAATTTGATTTTGTTTTACTAGGCTAAGTGATGCTAGACACAGTGGCTTAGTACTTTGCATTGTAGGAAAAATACAGTTGTGTGTATTAGTTACAGGTCAGATCTGTGGAGAGGCAAGCCTATTCGCAATAAGAATGTGTTTTTCAAGGTAGCCTATTTCGGTTTAGTATTATTATCTTGTAATTGAAAATAACTGTAAACAGGTTAAAAAAAAAAAAAAAAAAAAAAAACGGGACTCGTCACTTCTCTTGTTTTACCAAAGTAATAGCACCATCTGCTGTGCGGTTTGTGTTGTGGCAGAGTTGTTGTTTTTTTTTTGTTTGTTTGTTTTTTTGTAGTTTTAGATTCCACCGCTAGAGGGCAGTGTATGATCTCCAAATTGTCTCTTGCATGAACAAAGGTATTAGTAATCTAATCTAATAATATAATATAATATAATATAATATAATATAATATAATATAATATAATATAATATAATATAATATAATATAATTAAAAAAACATAATTATATTTACATCATTTACAACGCTATAAACCAGTGGCACTTGACATGAAATACAAATAAATAAAACAGTGACAAAAATAAAAGCGGGGGGCATAAATAAAAGCAGTGTAGTTATCAGGACACATTTGCTCTACACTTACAGCTCTACAGTTTAAAAAAGAAGATGATTTTGGCTAAAGATTGACCTACCGCGTAGACACGTGGTTCCATGGTGTAATGGTTAGCACTCTGGACTCTGAATCCAGCGATCCGAGTTCAAATCTCGGTGGAACCTGACTTTTTGTTTTACTCCATTGTTTGCCTTGTCATTCATTCTTACCACTCAGCCATCAGCATATCCAATCTTTAATGACATCTTATTTGACTTTTTATACGTAATCCGCCAACTGTCTGCGCTCTGGCGTTGTTTTTGTGGCTCTGTTTTGAAGCGTCAAAAACGTAACGACGTCACTTAAACATGGCGGCGCATGTGGCTCGACAGTCTTTATTATTTTGTTTCAGATCAAGACTTGTACATGGCATTTCCAACGAAACACAAGCACGGGGTAAAGTAGTTAAACAAATAACCAATAGTTTTAAGTTATGTGCGACTTATGGAGTCAAAGGGTCGAATCCTACTCAGGTCAGTGCAGAAATAATGTAGTATGAATATCTAGTTTACCATGTGTGGAAACTGTGTAAAGGTTCATCTATCTATTTCCTTCTCATTTTTAGGAGAGTCCAGTGCACATTCCAGTTGGTGAATATCCATAGACAAATTGGATGTTTTTAAATACTTTTTTTTTTTTTTTTTTCTCATTAATGTATGCTGTATTCTTATTTTAGAGAGATTAACAGTGTCCTACAGCAGAAGCAGTGGCCCTGGTGGTCAACATGTCAATAAAGGTATGGATTTTTACATTTTGTTATAACATATATGTTAATGCTAGTATATATCATTTCATTTTTGTACTTTGATGTAATACTTTTGTGGCAATCTTTTTGTTCAGTAAACACAAAAGCTGAGGTCCGATTCCATGTACAAACTGCTGACTGGATCCCAGAAGATGTCAGACAGAAAATTCTGGAAAAGGTGACTTCTACCAGCTGAGTGTTTTAGTCCCTACATGTTTAACCTCAGAGTGTCTTTTATTCACCATGTTATGTTGCACAGAACAAAAACCGAATCAATAAGTCTGGGGAGCTTTTGGTGACGTCAGAGGTGAGCAGGAGTCAGCACAGGAACCTGAGTGAGTGCATACAGAAGATCTCCGACATTATCACAGAGGCCACAGAAAAACCGTATGAGCCAACAGCAGAGGATATAGCCCTGAGAGCAGCACGGTACTACCACATCACAAGTATTTTATGTATGTTTAAGTCATGATTAAGGCAGTATTCTCCTTCCAGATTAGAGAAGAGGAACAGAGAACGGCTAAAACAGAAGAAAATGGCATCAAACATCAAACAGAGCAGAAGAGTGGGCTTTGACTGACATCTACAATTACATGTTCAATGTTTAGTATGTATTGTATGTATTAAGGTCAACTTTTGTGCGTTTACCTTTTGGATATTTTAGGACAAAGTACTACGTAATCAACAAGGAAATCTAGTTCTTGCCCTCCATCTGGGAGTTAGACCAAATCATTCTGGAATATGAAAAAAAATATATATTTCTTAAAATTGTGTTTTAGCATTTAATTTCTATGAGGCTGAGCTATCGTGACTAGACAGTTTGCTATAATTAGTTGGACTGAGAGAGGAAGAGATTTATTAAAAATTATAATTAAAAAAAAAAAAAAAACATAGCAGAGGATGGTTTCGATCCATCGACCTCTGGGTTATGGGCCCAGCACGCTTCCGCTGCGCCACTCTGCTTACGGAATGCTGAATGAGACGTTACAGTAGATAAATTGTAGATCAATTGTTCTCCGAGTTTGTTTTAGTCGGTGGATGAATAATTCTAATAATTTATTCGAATTACTGTGTTTTTCGATGACACAACATTCTATTTCACAACATTCCCAAATTATTATTGTTAAAATGCTGATTTTTACTGTGTGTTCTTGAGTCTTGTCAATAATAGAAATTAACGGGTTGGGTTCGACATTTGTGCATTTACCTTTTGGATTTTTCATGACAAAAATGGCTCTTACACCCCATCTGAGAGTATGACTGCATCACATTCTAGGATCTGAAGATTTCCTTCAGCGGTGGCTACGCAAGCGTGTGTAATGCCAGTTCGGGTCTTGTACACGACTGTATTGCGAAACAAGAACCTACGCATTTAGTACATAATTAGTATTTTTAAAAAAATCTCAAATGGGGCTGTATTTCAAAAAGCGACCACGAAGGGACTCGAACCCTCAATCTTCTGATCCGAAGTCAGACGCCTTATCCATTAGGCCACGCGGTCAGATCCACTATTTACGTGATGCCAACGGTACAAAAAGTACAGACAGAAACGGCAATACAAAAAAGACGTAAAAAAGAACATTTTGTATTTATTGTTCGAATATTAAAGTGATAATTGTCCATAATCATATATTTATCACACACTTTCACATTACGTGAATCCAGTTTGCGTAGGCATACCCTTTTTCCCTTTACGTTGTTTTAATGGGAAATTTCCTTTAAAGTAAGAATCCAATCCTAAAACATAATATCTAACCTTTACCTTGCCCGAATAATTTTTTACCTCCACAGTTTCACATCGTTATGGCCAAACTGTCATGCTGCAGGCAAGAACCTGAAACACATAATCGAGATGTTTTTCATGGATGTGATGGTCTGGTGGTAGAGAATAATCAATAATTGCTTACAACAATAAAATATTTAATAAAAGTTGTAAATTACATATACATACAGTTTTAGTGACATTCACATTTAGGCACCAAAAAGTTGCAAAAGTATTAAGACGAGTTCACACATAAATAAAAGCACAGTACATATTGAGCAACCCTATTCATCCTATGCATCTTCAGACTTTAAGACCGTCTGTGAAAGTGAAGACAGTAGAGACATCTTGACTAAAATTAGGCACATTCTATTAACACATTCTGATCCATTTTCCAGAACAGTTACACTTTGCGTTTCAAACGTTCATTTTCTCTCAACATATCACATTCCGTACTTTCATATCATTGGTCTACTCACTTTCTGGACTACAAACACAAATGGCACCTACTTCTTGTCATCATTTGTATAAATCATCACAATAATACAGGGTTGTGTGTCCACAGTTTAAAGAACCCCTGTATAACGTATCGTATATAAAATATGAAAATAAAAGACAACGCATTGCAAACAAGTTGTACAGTTCATCTTTGCAAAGCCTACTTAAATGTTTATTTGTCTGGTATAATAATTAGCAAAACATATTATTAGGAGTGTTGTCAAATCTAGTAAGGCATCAGTAAAAAACACTGTCTAAACTAAAAAAAGATAAAAGTTGTTGTTATAAAGTTGAGAAAGTACAAGTCTAATTTTCAATAGTACTAGAACTCCCAGGTGGGTCATACTGAGCATATTAACCTGAGAGGTACTCATAAAATGTAGTTTTTTATTATCTAATAACACTAACGAGAAAGCACACTACTCATTTGATTGGATAAGTCATTATAGAGTTCAGGAATACAAATATTTCTACCTGATTAATTATAATAAATAGTTGAATAACGGGCAAGAAAAGACCAGTTAGGGAGCATTTTTAGACTGGAAAACAGTTGATTATATTACATGCAATACATTTTCTGAGCACCCAGTGCAACCCATTCCTCTCAACTCAATTTAACACTGAAATAATGCAACTTTGATGAGGTAACTTATTTCTTGCAATAGATTAGTGCTGTCACGGTGCTAAAATGTCAAACTCGATTTTGATACTAAGGAATAGACTCACTACCGATTTTGATACCACAATAATAAAAAACACTCTTTACTTAGACAGTAGAATGTGTTTTCAACATTAAATCGTAGTATTCTTTTATATTACCGTGTGACCTTATATCTGTGTAATCCCTCAGTCAGGTAGGTTCCATAATGGTCCACACTAGTCTATGTGGTCTTCTACTATTCAGGCTTAAGCTATTCAGGAAAGGTTCATTTCTGTCCTTGAATGCGACTTTTTTAGTATTGATACCTGCTCAAATGAGTATCTAGTTTCGATACTAGTTTTAGTTGTAGTATTGATCAGTATCTGTTTTTCGATTCTTTTGACAATCCTACTTTGGACATATAAAGTACAGTGTGATCGGTCTAACAGATATCCACACTTCAAACTCCACGCCTGCAGCCCTGTGTTTCTGATTACATACAGTACTACGTGATGTCATGTAGTACTTGAAGTTGCAGCAGCCACTGGAGGCAGCACACACTCAGTTTAACAAATGTACCCAGTATGCACAACAGTTGCCAAAAAAGGATTAGGAACAGTATACAATGCTACTAAAACACCATGTACACACTTTAGTAGCAAAAACACAGTTGATTTAGTGTTTGCCAGCTTTGCCTGATTTCCCTTTCGCTTTAGCCGCTTTGGTGGCTTTGATGTCCATCTTGGTCTTCTGGATGCGTGAGAAGATCTCCTTGAACAGCGTCTTGTACTCAGGCGTGTTCTGCCCTAGCCTCTTGTCCACTGCCTCCACCTGCCTGCTGATGCTCTCCATGGCCTCGGGGGTGGAGGGCGACTCCTGTGTGGGTGTGGTGGGAGGCGGGGCTGGGATGGGAGCCATGGCGGCGCAGTCTTTCATGGAGGGGTCGCGGGACACTGGGCGAGACGTCTGGACCTCTGCGTGGCACAGGCTCTCCTCGTGGCGCCTGCATTTGCCCAGCAGCTCTTCGTACTTCTCCAGCAGGGCGTGGTACTGCTCGTCCACCTCGCGCAGAATGGACATGCCCCGTTTGCGCACGCTGTTGGCATGGAGAGCGTAACTGCCCCTCCTGCGCCCTGAAGGGTCTCGAGCCACGATGGCGTTCAGGGCGGTGTCACTACAGCTCTTCCTCACAGGGCTGGAATCGGGTAAGGTTTCTCCCCCGGGACCTTGGCCGTTCTGGGTGGTCTCCCGCACACCACCTCCCTCCTCCACGTCACCCTCTATGAAGGTGTCAGTCTCAGGGGTGCTGTGGAGCACAGTTTGGGTGAGGGTGAGTCCATCCTCATCGCTGCTCAGGAGGTAGGTGCGAGCACGACGAAGCTGCTGTAGCTCCAGGAGTTCCACCTCCAGCTCACGCACACGGGCCTGGCAGCTCTCAGCATCCTGCAGGAGAAGGAGCACACAAACAGAAGTCTGAGGGGATGTTTTAGGTACTACACAACTATAAAACTATTGAAGCTGTAGAAACCACAGCGTGTTCTAGCATAATGGCATCTAAGTGTAGATTTTGCTCCTACAGCAGAAGAGTTGGTGAGAGTTGAATGTGTTACCTGCACTGTATGTACAGTATTACAGGGCCAAGGACTACAGATGGAATAAATATATTTCAATCACCATGTTATCTTTTATTGTTTTGAAAATAAATGCAAATACCAACATGGTAAGAAAAAAAAATTGCATAATAAATGTAACTGTACATTGTGATGATAAATAAATCAGTGAAATGACAGTATAATCTGGGTATTGTTGTGCACTGCCCCAGCAGATCAGCACATGAGTGCAGATTTTTAATATTCTATTTTGCCTATTTCAATTAATAATGCCACCAAAACATGGTTTTGATTGTTTTGTATAGTACAATAATCTAATTATTTAGATTATTTTAATAGTCCACTAGTTACAATTCTTCCAGTTAATCATTGTAGCCCAGAAAAGTTTAATTGCCAAAGAAAATGACCAAAATCCACAAACGTGGAATGTGCTTTGGTAATTTGATGCAACATATAACAAGTTGTAATAATAGTAAAATGTTTATTAAAAGAAAACTAAAATCATGACTAAAATAAAGTATTAGAGATAAAATGAATGTAAATGCAGTGTGGACAGAATAACAGTGCAAACAGATTACAGTACTGTTGAAGTTAGTAATAAAGTAATGATAAGGTTCTAGTATGTTCCTGGCTCACCTGCACTCGTGTCTGCAGTCGGGAGAACTCAGACAGCAGCAGGTGGCACTCCCTCTCCACCGCGTCCCTGCGCCCTCTCTCGGTCCTGATGGCTGCTCTAAGGGAGGACACGGCCTCACGGAGCTGCAGGTTCTCCTCCTCCTCACGGGGCTGCTGTTTGGCCTCCACTGAGAAGCTCTCCGCACGCCCCACCACAAACTCGTCCTCGTACCTGGAACACACACAACCGATCACAGGGTTGTTCTTAAAGGTGTCTGCATTATCTTTACAGAGAATTATGATGATACTGTCATAGATATTACAATGTAGTTACAAGCAGAGGTGGGCAATATTGTACAAGTTGTTTTGAATATCACATATTGTTCATAAAAAAAAAATCTCAAAATGTTGCAAAAAGAGTTAAGATAAAAAACACACTTGTATTCTAATGTATAAAGTGATATTTCTTCACTTTAATTAGTAACTGTATAGCCTTTAAACCCTTACCAATACACTGAAAGACACATTTCAATCAAACTTAATCTATAAAACCTTTTAAAATGTATACATGTTTATGATAATGATGTACAGACACACAACTATAGAAATAAAACAAAACTGAAAAGACAAAAGCTTGATTTAAAGGTCCTATATTACACAAAATGGATTCTTGTGATCTTTAAGTCATTTTATAATGTTGTTACCTCCTTTACATTTCAAGGGAGAGAGATCTGAAAGACAGTTCTTTTGTCTGATTGTATCTGTCTGTAAATACTATTGACAAAATTAAGGAGATTAAAAAACAAGAAGAACAAAAAGGTGTTACATTTTCTAGTCTATAAACCAAAATTATTCTAAAGCTAAAATAAAACCCAATATTTTATTTTTCATTACAGAAACAAAACACAACATTATAACATAGATCAGAACATAGTGTAATATGGGCCCTTTAAATAAGATGATAATATTAAATAGATATAGTTTTGTCATAACAGATAACAGCTAAAGAAAACAAATAGTTTGATTTACTAATCCTAACCACATAATATTGATGATAATAATATCTTTAAAACTATCAAATGTGCATAAGACTAAAATGTCAAATTTTGGTTCAATCCACATGATGTGCCTTGTGCCTGGTGGGGCGCTCACATACTTAGGTGCAGTGCAGAGTTCTCTCAGACATGGGAAGGAGTGGATGGTCTTCCTCCTCTCTCTCTTCTCCCTCCGCACTCGCAGCTGCTCCATGGACCTGAGCTGCTCCAACTGCCCCGTCAGAGCCTCCACCTGCCTCTGCAGCACCTCGATGCACCCGCTCAGGCTGACGGCACAAACATATGACAGGTAATCAGAAGTCATCAGAAATGGGTAGCCAAAAAAAAAAAAAAACAAGAAAAAATGTATGAATAGGATAAGATAAGAGAACCTTTCATTGTCCCCAAACAAGAAATTGTAGTGCTGCAAAAACAACTACTTAAAGGTCCTATATTACGCAAAATTGACTCATGTGAGCTTTTAGTCATGTTAGAATGTCATTAAAAACTTACCCGGAGTTAAAAATGCTCTGATCCACTTTGTGATGTCATGTAGTGGTAGTTCTCAAATTAACAGCTACCTTTAACCTTTGTTCAGTGAAGAACATAGACAGAAAATAGCATAATATGGGCATTGTGTAACGTTTGTGCCACAGAAACCAGCAGGTGACGGACCCCCAATTAAAAAGTTACATAATGCACCTTTAAATCTAACCATTTAACTATAGTATTAAAATATAACAGATAGAGTAAAAACAATAAAATAAGTAAAGCTATAAAACTATTAGGAAATCTCAATACAAAAGTAATTCAAATGTAGTCCCTTAAAGCCTAAGGGCAAGACAAAACTTTACCCTTTATGAACGATTAGTTACTGTTACTTCCAAACTACATTACTCAAGTATAAGTACTGGTATAGTATAAGCAACTGGAATCAAAGTAATTATTTCCCACCACTTCATGATAAGGCTGACAACAAATTCAACTTCTAAGAGTAGTTTTGTAATGCCAGACTTTATAATTTATTAGAATATTTAAAATGTATAACTCGCAAAAGATTAAATTGAACTGTATTACGCAAAACTGACTCATGTGAGCTTTTAAATGTGCTGGAATGTTGTTTTACCCTCTAAAACATACCTGGAGTTGTGTTTTGTTTCATTCACACATGTTTGAGTAATCCTCTGTTCCACCTTGTGATGTCATGAAGCTGTAGTTTTCAAGTTAACAGCTACTTTTACCTTTTGTTTAGTAAAGACGGGCAATTCCAGAGCTGAAATTATCCAAATGATTCTAGTGAAGTAGTATGGAGTTTAAAAACACAGTGGAGCACATCTCAAGGTGGAACAGAGTGGAACTCAACCTAAATATGCAGGGTGTGTGTGTGTTTGTGTGTTAAACATGTGTGAATGAAGCAAAACACAACTCCAGGTGTGTTTGCGATGAGACATTCTAACATAGATCAGAACAATGTGGGCCCTTTAAAGTTGGCAATATGACCATTTGTAAAAGTTTTGTGTACCTTGTCTTTGCGTTTACAGTTTAGACATCTTTTTTAGCAGTCCTTTTTCTTGAGTAATGTTTGGGTGAGTGCGTTTTCATTGCTAACAGTCCATAATTGTAAATGATAGGTTGCAGAGCTTGCCTCTCGATCTTGTGCTGGGAGCTCTTGCTGTCCTGCACCAGAGCGTGGTTGGTGCGCTCCAGCTCTCGGGCCGTCCCATCCAGCTGCTCGTACACTTTGGCGTGCTGTTCATTCATGTCTCGCAGGACCTCCAGCTGCTTGGACAGGTACTGGAAATAACAGATGTTAGACAGATGTCACCGGAGTGTACGGGTAATACTGTAGCTTTGTATATGCTCATATATTTTGAACTATCCTAAATGTTATCAGTTGTCTAAATGTAATTCTATCCATTCATACAAAAAATATCAAATGCCTGAAATTTAATACATTATATATAGGTTTATTATTATATACCTGCAACTACAGATAGGGACACTAGATTCCGTGAGACAAAATTGCCACAAGACTGTACACACCCCATTTCTTTACATTTTGATTGGACAAAAAAAGTATTGTTAAAAGACATGAGCTGCAATAAATACATAGCAAAATAAACACAAGTAATTTGTTTATATCTATAATGAGTCATAAAAGTTATTCGTTCAACTAGGGCTGGGCGATCGCTCTTGATTTTTGATTCAATCTTCTTCCATCTTATTAAAAACACAGACATGTGGACTTGAGGCATAAACGGCAGTGTGTCAGGATCACTACAGTTTTTATTTCGTGTTGATAGGACCAATCATTAAGGAGATATTCACATTTAAACTTTGGAATGAGTTTGTACAATATATTAAACCTAAAAGCATGCTCGCGCTACCACTATCAACAGAAACACGTGCGATGTCCGTGCGCTAAATGAGGTCTCAAGTTTCGCTCATAAATTGTGAGAAAATAGTCGTTTACTTTCCGTAACTTGGATTATAAAGATGAGAAGCATTAGAGGAGAGAAAGAGGAGAAAAGGTGAGGCGCTGCAGCTGGATCAGAGAGGGAGGGGGAGCGGTCAGACGGTACCACACACACAAAGAAACGCACACGCAAAGAGACAGACGCACACACAGAGGCAGACGCACACAGAGGCAGAGGAATTTAAGTCAAATTGTGCAGATTTAAGTCAAAACTTATGAACACATGACAAGACAAAGCGACGCGCTGTGGCTCGATCTACTTTTTCCTAAACAAGAGAGTGTAAATCCTCGTCAGCACCACACGCTCTTACTCCCACATGATTGGCTGTTGACCTGTCGATTAAAATGAGCATGCCATATCATCGAGATCGACCAAAATAGAGATCACAATCTATCAACCTTTCAATTTTTGGAACAGCCCTACGTTCAACCTTGTACAGCTCAAATCTTATCATATTGCAAACGAAATAACCAAACTTTCCCACTAGTACAAAGAAAAGGTCCCCACGATAAATATTGACACCCAAAAATTATTGTTCCATCTCATCTAACATATATGAAACGATAATTCAATACAGTATTTATCGTGACAGGACAATCATTGTGTGCATAAAAACTGCTAACACTGTAGTTCATATCTGTACAAACATGTTCTGAAATGTGATTCTTGTATGAGCTTGTCAGTTCATATTTCAGTCTTTTTGTCAATTCTTCTGGATGTGTTTAAAAAGTGAACAGTTTCTTATTATTCAAACAGAAATTGCAAATCAAATGGCTATGCTTATTTCACCATACCTCGATCTCCTGCACCTGCTCTTCGTTGGTGATGTACATCTGCTGCAGCGAGTCCTCCAGCTCCTTGTTCCTCTCCAGCAGAGTTTTGCCCAGCTCTGCAGCCAAATGCAAGTCTGGAAATACAAAAGCGACGAATGTTATAATACAAGTTTTGCACTGTGGGTGTTTTAGTGTAATGACATAGGGACAAGGACAAATGAAGGGAGGTAAGAAATAGTCATTGCCACCATTAATAAAAGTCTAATGTACTATTCTGAGCGTAGTAAGTCTGGAGATGGTGACAATGATTAAAGACCTCACAAAGCTTGCGTCATGGGTTGTTTCTATTATGAGGAGAGTGAACGATAGATGGATGGAAGCATGTTACATAATGAATCTTTAAAGAGCCCATATTACGTTATTTCATAAATTCTGATCTGTTATAATGTTGTTTCCTAATCAAAAAACATTTACACAAACAATGCATATGTCAATCTCTCGAACTGAAAACAGGAAGTGCTCCACTGTGTTTTTAAACTCCATACAATTACCAATCTCCACTGAACTAAAGGCAAAAAGTAGCTGTTAAGCTGAAAACAGAACAGAATACTTTGAGCTTTGGAGACAAAACAGCCTTATAAGTGTTACTCAAACATGTGTTGATGAAACAAAACACAACTCCAGGTCTGTTTTTGAGGAGGTCACTAGCTAATAGCTCACAAGAGTATATTTGGTATAATATAGGACCTTTAATGTGGTTGTTTGTCTTTCATTTTCCATTTGAATAGTTTGATTAGATGTATGACGCCCTCTCTTGGTAACAATGGGGAGTGAAGCATTTTGGAATAATCTAAGTAATCTGGAAAAAATTAAAGAACAAGATTGTGTATGGACTTTACAAACACAGAGGACAACTTTATGATTGCCGACTGCTTTTGTTGAAACTGAGCACTGTTTTTTATTATAGATTTCCTTAAAGGGCCTGTAGCCTACCAGGTTTTCCCATGTAACCATTTTTAAATCTGCTTTAGTCTTGGGTAGGCTGTGTTTTTTTGTCAAGATTGAAAACTGGGCTACACAAGTGTATTCTTGAAAATGAGATAAATTTGCGTCCCTGCAAAAAAAAAATCATTTTTTTCACATCACTCAGCTCTAGGTAAGTGAGGAATAACTTTGAACCACCAAATGCTACTTGAGGTATAGTTTTGATGCTGAAACATATTTGGTTTACGCCTCAAAAAGTCTATTTCCCATAAGGCATTTTTTTCTTTGTCGCCACACTATCTATGAGTACGTGAGTTGTCTGTATCTGTCCTTGGTGCATCCTCCAAACCACCATGTGAGTGTCATCTTGTTATTTGCGCCAGTGACTCAGCAGAACACAACCCTGACTAGACGCTAAGCATGCTGGATCCATTTAAAACAGCCGAGCAGACGGAGGATAATGACTGCTTTTCTGGAGCAGTGCCCTTTACTCTCTTAATGAACAGCTATTACCATGGATCCAAGACAACATGCAACTCCTGACCTGGAGCTCTGCAGTAGCTTAGACTATGAGCCCCTGGTCTAGAGGTTAGGCTGCAGCATGCATTTGACTTGACTCTTTTGTTTGATAAAGCTTACAGGCCAAAAAAGACAAGTAGGGCTTTAAGTGTAAAAATTCACTCTATTATTGTAACAACTGTAGCCTATGGACATGGTATTGGTATGTTTTTTAATAATCAAACAAAATCCATATATCCGATATGGGTCAGAAGATGGTAGCCTACAGCCTACTTTTAGTGCCATTTCCAAACCTGGGCAAATTTGGAAGGTTGCAAGTATAGACTGTATATATAAATGGACATAGCTAACGTACTAGCCGGCACATTACAAATAGGAAGTTCCCATGCGGCTCTTCTGACTCCTTCTGACTCCCATTGACTTACATTGGAATATCATGGCCCCTCTCTCTGCAACTGCTGCTGTGGCCTCGTCAGTTTGGTCTTAAAATGTTCGTATTAAACCGCACTACATGATCCTTTTCCATCCATTTTTATTTCGCTATTTTGTCTGTTAAAAAAAGTCCTATTCCTAATAGCCTAGCCTGGCTCTGAATTCGCTCCTGTAACTGTTGGCATCATGAGCTTCATTTGAGTGGAGCTGAACACTATAGGCGATGTCACACTCGCATAGCCCACTTCTTTATACTGCCTACGCTTGTATAATAAGCGCTAAAGCCTTTCTCCAAATCCATGGTTGAAGTAAACACAAAACTTCATTTGTAGGCTACTGAAAATAATGACATTATTTGAAATAAACCAGTATATCAGGATGATATATTATTGTTTGGCCAACCTGCTGCCTAAAGAGTGCACACAAAGCTTTATTTGAACACTTTAATGCAAATAGATAACTGCTCAAAATGTGACTATGTAGTACTGTGGTAAAAGGGGACTGTAGGTGAGTTTGTCGTAAATAAAAATGACATAATTTGGTGAAAATAATCTAAATCGGCCCTACATATAGGCCGTCAGTTGCACTGGATTCTAAACAGTAATAATCTGCATTGGCTTCAGCCATGGAAAAACCCATATCGGTCGATCTCAAATATATTACAATTATGATTATAGATGCAGATTTAAATGTAAAACTTAAAAAAAAAAATAGCAATGCACATAAACATAAAGACTATTGACTCTATGTAGGGTATATCTATCCTATTCTCCATAACAAAAAAGAACCATTTAATAACACCAGAAGATAAACACAGCTATAGGAAATGCAGCCCCTAGAATTCCATTATATTTTTCATTTCTTATTAGATGACTATTTTATGCATCCGTATTAGACTTAGACTTAGACAAACTTTATTGATCCACAAGGGAAATTATTTGGATACAGTAGCTCAAACATCACAATATAATATAATAACAGAGAGTAACAAAAATAGATGGTGTAGCAAAAAGAGCAAGAGACAGGAGTCAAATGAGACATAATTATAAAAATAAATGTATATGTACAAGTCAAAATAAAATAGGAAAATAATAAACTATAAAATAAACAATAAAATCACAGCTATAAACAAGAGACAAGAATGACAGTGCAAATAATATGCTGAATGACAGGGCATAGGGTTATTCGTTACTTAAGATTGAGTTGTAGGGAGTATTATCTGTTACATAAGGGTGAGTTGCTACTGTACCCAGCTGCCACTCTCTCAGGCGCTCAGGGTGTTAAAGTATTGCTAAACAGATATTTGCTGTGAGGAATATGTACTACTCTTCCTATTCTGTAACATCAATAAAATATGAGCTAACGTTAAACAAGCTAGCACAACAAAAGGCTAATGCTAAATAGTGAAGGCTAGCAAACAACACAACTGCAGCTCCATACAGATTGATATTATTCACACAGGAAAAGCGGAATGGGATTTCCCTCAGGATCTTCACGGAACAACACATGACTTCCTTGTATTGTTTATGACTCTTATGTAGCGTATAGCCTATACAATGACTATATAACAAAAAGCTTCTAATTAGCTAAACAAATATTTCCCCAAATGAAAAACAAAGTCATTTCACACTGGGAATAGTTTGACATCAGCCACAGTGTAAACACATGTGTCTGACTCCAGAATCCTGTTGGAAATGCAAACTGTTTCATGAATAAAAACGATGAAACAGAAATCTGTCCACATTTACTGTGAGCATCCCCGACATCATGTGAAGACGCCTCCAGGAAAGGTTACTGCTACAGGCCATAGGGAAACTGTCCTTCTCTGCTTTGAAATGTAAACAATATGGAGTTTGTTGGTTGGATGATTTATGCATTTCCAGAGAAAATGTCTTAGGAAACATGGATAAAACTGTGAGCTTTCTTGCTTTATTTTCTTTTGTGGAGTAGCATCCAGTACAAGCACTGTTAGGTTACACAAATACAGCCAAGAAAATATGGAAACCAAAAAGGACATAATGTAGAAATGAATACATTAGTACAGAAATGTACAAACAAGCTTTTTAAAGCTCAGAATGTATGCATTAATGTGGAAATCATTTATTTATATCCAATTATGTCACTTTCAGTCCTCCATAATAAAAAGTATGGCCTAACTAACCATAAGTTTTAATTAAAGGGATGCACTGATATTGAGTGGGTTAGGGATGCATTGATACTGATACTAGTATCAAATATTGGCACAGATACTGAAAAATGAGGTGGATATGAGATATTAGATCCATGATCGATATCAGATCCATGATATCAGTTAAGATGATATCCTGCTGGAGCTTTAACTGGATGTTATGAGACTATTTGCAGACTGATAATGTTTGTACTTTTATTCATACAAAGCTGTTCAGTAGTTAACTGAAGGATAAATAACAGTTCCATAACACAATTAGATAAGTGAGAAAATAAGTGCAATTTTCATACACTGGTATCTGCTAATATCGGGTACTTTGACATCAGTATCGAACTGAAAAAGATGGATTAGTGCATAAATATATACGAAAAGTAACATAGTAGTCTGTTAATCCTCTCAAATAAACAGTCAGCTTACAGAAAATTAGCCCAAAACCAACATTTTCTCCATCTCCTCTGTCCAACCCACCAACCAAATCCCACAAGACCTACTGGACACAGGCCTGTAGTGTCCACATGTACGTGTCACTCTGTGCGGAGGGAAGCCACAGTGCATTCCGAGTGCAGCACAAGAGCCAAGAGAACGGCCCCGAGAGCAGAAGAGGAGGCCCTAACAAAGACACAGGCAGGGAGAGAGGAGAGGACAGCCAATCAATACAATTCACCACACTGACAAACAGCTAAGCAAGTCAATACTGCGTTTCCTCCGCAGCGGAAACCACTCCAAATCAGAAGAGCTGACATAAAAGGAGCAAAGATATTTATCCTTAAAATCAAAGATTCAGTTCAAATGACAATTTAAACATAGTCATTACCATTTGAGATAAAACTGTGATAATATGGCCCATAGACACAATATTATATCTCAAACAAAGATGAGTGAGAAGGTGATTATCCAAAAAAAGAGTACTGTTACTTCAAATATTACTCAAGTAGAGGTACAATGTGCATGAAATAACTTAAGTAAGAGTAAAACAGTATCTGGGGGAAACATAAAATGATGCACAGAATCTGAACACAAAAGTAAATTAACTAAACTAACATATCCTAAGGAGCGGTGCAAGAAACTCAGATGTTCAAATTATTTAATATTGTAAACATAAGACTTTGTTAATTGTAGACTACAGTGGGAAGAGTAACCAAAATTTATCCTCAAGTAAGAGTACTGTTTAAATAAATGGACCTGAGTAAATGTAAGTACTACTCACCTACCAGATACCTAAAGCTATTTGTTGTCTTTCTAGCTTTAAAAAGGGGGTATTATGCAAAATCTACTTTTTGGAGCTTTCTACCTAAAGAGGTTTTAAATGTCATCCATGCATGTTTGAATAATTTTGCGATCTCTCCTGGGCACTATTCGAACCCTCTTTACGGTTAGCAGTAGGAGCCTGTACAAGGTAACGTAGTGATCTAAATATGTTATGTGGAAATAGAATAGCCCCTTTTTAATTCCAAAGCCCTACATAAAAGTGTGCACGAGTACTGAACGTTGTGCTGATGTCTTCCACAGTTGTTTGGGAAGGTGCCTGCGTATCACCCTTGAGAATCACTGGAATGTGCATAACAATATTCCTCCTGTCTCCCTCTGCACAGACACAAGCCTGTACAGTGACCAGCTTTTGGAGTTAACAACAGTATTTAAAGCGCTATTAAGCATTATAACAGTTAGTGATAATGGGGGTAGAAGAGACTTAGTTGGCAGTGGAAGGGAGCAGCTGAAGTCCCATATTGCTGTTGGACCAAAGCCAGTGGAGGATCTGGCCAAGACACATGACCAGACAAAGAAGACTGCAAAAGACCCGCCTTATGTCTCCAAAGACTCTTCAGATCTGTAGAATATTGTGGTAATTTAGTAGTAAAAGTAGTAACATAGTAATAATGACTGACAAACGGGACAATGTTTTCACTGTTCCGTAGCCCTTATCTCTGACTATAACTACAACACTATAATATTTGGAATAGTTTTAGTATGAGCTAATGGTATGTGATACTGTCAGGCTGCAGGAAAAAGGGGATTTGAGCTTTCCAAAAGTAAAATTCAGGGATTGATGGGGGCCATAAGACTTAATTTAATCTATTTCTGTGCATTTTAATATAGTTCCATTATGTACATTTGTTACCATAGCAGTGCCTTTTAACTGTTATTAAACATTTGGAAAAGTATATGGGAAAGAAAATGTACTACTGGAACCGAAGCAACATCTTAAACATCAGTATTACTTGCATATTAACTGTTTTACTATATAAATCATATGCATTATTCTAAAGCCTCTGAGCCTGACAGGTTGCCCAACAGCACAGAAGGATGGGTCAAATGCAGAGGACAAAGTTCGCTACGGGGCAATAAAGTGTACCTTAACTTTACATGCTGTGTGGACATGCAAAAACCTCCCATCTCCACGTGTCCCGCTTAGCCAGTGTGATGTGACAATGAGAGAGCTGTTCCCTCTCAGGCCCAGTGACGTCTCCAAATGTCACTGTCCATCTGGGACACGCTCAGGCCTCACACATCCCCTCTGCTCACTTTTACATCTGCTGCCTTTTTCTCAGTCCCTTCTCTTTCAGCAGAAGATGATTTTATTCACCTCTTAAAGGTAAAAGAAAAATGCAAAGATGCATGTGATTTGTGAAAATTGTCAAAGCCATATCGCCCACTCCTACCTCAAGCTCGGTTCTCAACAAGAAACTCAAGACAGGTTACCTCCACCGTATTGAAAGATGAGTGGAGAAGACTTTTTTTTAGCTTTTAACCACATTATAATATTCTTCACCCGTATATCAGAGTCGCAATTAACAACTAGTCAGAGATTATTTTTGAATTAGCCGTCTACTCAAAAAAAATTTCTATTGAATGTCGAGACCTTTTAAATACATTGTTAACCAAATAAAGGCTGAAAAATGGTGAATGAACGCTTCCAGGTAGAGAATATTTCATAAATAACGTGTATTATTGATGAGAAGTTTTTACTGTTTTGATTTAATACCTTTGTCTTTGTTCTTCCGTGTCTTTTTGTCTATGTTTTAGAGGCGATATAGTCAGGTTGACAATTACGATTATCAAAAAAACAATGAGGGTTATTTTGTATAGTCGGTTAGTCACGATTAGCTGATTAGCTGAAACTAGAAGGTGCCGCCTGATTTGTGGCGTACGTGTACACTCTACGGCACACACACATGCACACACAGTGACTGGCAGATGAAAAGAGAAGCAGGAAACGAAGAAGGGCTGGACTGAATAGTTTGTGACAGAGCTTGGAAGTGCTGCTGAGTCACACAGCAGGGCCAATTCAGCATGCTAAAGACTGTATCAGCCAATGACCGTGTTGATAAAAGAATAGTAAAGATGACAACAATACAGCCATAAAATAAATTTGCTTAACTATCACTAATGGCATGCCTCACTGCTGTTCTTAAACTATATTCTGGATATCCTATTATAGAGCCTAGGTTTGTCCAAAGTATGGAAAATTAGATACTAAACTAGATTCTCGTTTGAGCAGGTACTGATACTAAAAAAGTCACATTCACAGGACATAAATGAACCTTTCCTGAATGTCTTTAGAATGATGTTGAGCTGTATCAGAACAAGTATAAGAGCACATAGACTAGTATACACCCATGGAGCACTATGGAACATACAGGACCACTGATATAAGACAACATGGGAATAGAAAAAAGTAAGACGATTTAATGTTGAAAATGACATTGTACTGTCTAAACTAAGAGTATAGTACAAAGGCACTTTTAAATCTATTTTTTACTTGAACAGCCCTGCACAAGAATTCCAATATGCATGGACTTTTGAATGTGCATAAATTGCAAATGTATAGCCTATTTCTTGAATTTTTACAGAAAATTAATACTGTATACTCGAGAATTGTTCATATTAGCTTGAACGTTATTACTAGAGTTAAAATGATAAGACATTTGACATCACACCATTGTAAATCTCAGTTAAAACTGAGCTGCAGGACAGGTCAGAATTCTGTGGTGGGATCTGCTGTGTAACTGTCAGACTGCAGATATGTTGACCTCCACATGAAACAAAAACTGGCACAAAGTTCAACATCGTCTGTAAAAACAAACCAAAGTTAAATTATCTTTTCATAATCGCTTCAGAAAGTGGTGCCATTATTCAACCCCAAAAATGTGATTGTTGTCAGCTGAAAGGGTTTTTAGCCATGACATTAATATGGCAAGTTTGTGGACCAAATCCCAAATAACGATAAGGTTCAACATTTGTGGAAATAAGTAATCTATAATTAAACACATTTTTGTCTCTCTTCTCTGCCATGGAAAACCTATTAGCAATGAAAAGTGACTAAAATATACTTTTTCTTTACAGTCACAATGATAAATCACAATAACAAATCAATAATTATAATAACCCTAATGCCAAATCAATTCTCTTGTAAATCTTTGGCAGCTCCTGACACAGGCCTAGACGGACAAACTGGCTATCCCTAGTGTTATTAAAAGTAGGTTGTCCTGTAAAAATAGGCCTATATGAGGACAAAACTCTAAACTATCAATGCCGTTCTATGCTTTTGTTGTGCACACCCCGCTAGCTGGCACACCGGCCGGCTCACTGTACGGATGCGGTGTGCGCACGGAGGCGGAGGATGTCTGCGCTCGTCCGGGCTTACCCTGCTCCAAGTCCTGCTGATCGTACCAAGGCTCCTCTTCCTCGGTCACAAACTCCTCGTCCATCGTCCCGGAGCCGAGCATGGGGGCACCGCGCCTGAAAGCACAGAAACAAGCCCTCCCGTGGGTGCAAAACAGCTCCAGGGTGAAGTCTGTGCAGAGGGACCCGCGTCTACTAGCTAAACAACGGCGCGCTCTCGTCTCTCCTCCCGGGCAGGGCAGGCCGAGCGGTGCCGCCTCACAGTGCGCGACAGGAGGCGGGGATGTGGAGGGGTCGACGTGTGTTCTGTCCGCGGGGCTTCGTGCGCGCTGCTCGGTCACTCCCACATCTCCATCACCCGCTGGTCCTGGAAGTGGCCCAGAGACGTGGCAGATGTTGCAATCCCGCTTCTCCCCGGTGGAAGTCCTCTCTCCCCCGGTGATGTGTGCGGGGTTTTAGCGCCGCTTTGTGGACACTGGTGCTGCTGCAGGGCGCTCCGTTATGGTCCTAGTGCGCCCCCATATAGAATCATTTATGGATAAAAATGATGGTGAAAATAATATTAGTTAAGTATAGTGATTAAAAGTGTTTATTAAAAAATTGAGGAAAAAAGAGAGAGGGGAAATAAAATTGGCCAAAATATAAATATAAGAGGGCCAAGCAGTGTGGTTATGCTGCACTACCACATTATTTTTGTTTTATTTAATTTAGTTTGTGGGTGTGTATGTTTGGGTGGAAGGGGTGGGTTAGGGGTGGGCAGTTTTTGTTGTTTTATATTTGTTGTAGGTATTGTTCTGTTTTTGTGTTTTGTTTTTATGTTTATTATTGTATTTTGTTAAATGTTATATTCTATTGTCTTTAATAATAAACATAAAAACTTTGAGAAATCCTTAGTCTCTGTTTATTTTTATCTAAACTCGTAGACTATAGCTGATTTGACCTATATTTTTTGCTGTTTTTTATGAAGTCCATATATGTTTTAAAGGAACGGTACGCCTATGTAATTTTGATTTTAAAATTCATACTTGCCCTATCAATCTGTGTCCCCAAATATCCGGTAAATCAAATGGCTGCAAACTCCAGCACCTGCAGCCAGTCATGCGTCAGTGCTAGTGCAGCCTCTGCAGCTCAGGGAGGGAATTCTGGAGGTTCTGAACTTTCACATGAGACAAGACCTGTCCATATACTGAGAATGAGACAAACTTGGATGCATCCTCTCTCTGCAGGTTTGGGGTTCAGTTGTGTTGTAATCCCTTTTTTAAACAGTAAGAGGATGTGCAATGTGATGATGTCATACTTCCAGATATCAAACCTGATCATTTCTATTACTGACTAGACCCAAGACCATGCTATATTATAACAAAAATCTGCAGTTGAACAGTATTAATTTTAGCTGCTCCCCATCTGTATTAAATAATATTGGCTTATAAAATGGTGTGATGTCATCTGAAACCCAGCAATAGTTTGAATTTATTTTATAATATTAGACAGCAAGTCTATAATGCAATAACCGTGTTTAGCCGCTAGAGGGCGTAGTGCAATTACATATTACACAGTAAAAGATGTCTCACTTTATCATAGGCTCCTCCTTCAGCCATATAATATACTATTAGTACTTAGCTCCCCCTTCCATATAATACTTACATTCATCAAACACATGAAAAGGATATACTTTATTTTCAGAAAAAAGAGCCCTGCTCGTTAAGATGTTGAGTTACAACAAGTAGTAGCTTCTGGATAGTATAGTATTGATGACACATATGAAGGAAGAAGATAACTAGATGACAAGATAACTACTTCCGCACACACACAAACATGAACTGCTGTGGTTATTAGATCACGATGTTGACATTTACAAAACCATGCAGTATATGACAAATTCTAACTTGCATTCATTTAATCTTTGCAGCATCAATAGCCTGGTGTAAATGCCCTGAAAGCATCACTCAACATCTATTTTATAATACCGTACTCATTTAGGTTCTGTATCTTATCTTTCTTTAATATTCTTGTTTTTTTGCCTGAAGTGTGTTATTGTTTAAACACTCCCATTCTCACTCCCTTAAAATAAAAACATCTGTCATTAATTCATCAGCGTGAATAATTCTGCTGTTGTCATTACAAGAATGAGACATTTGTCATGGGACATTTGTCATTCAAATGATTTTAACCAGAAGAGTTCATGAGTCTTCAACTGAATCACTAACTGAGCCGTAACTTGAGCAAAAGAAAACACCATTGTCGACTTTGGAATTATGTATTTTTCTGGGTTTTGTTAACAGGGTCAAATGGTGTTACATGCCTTCTGCTGGCAACAGTGAGGAGTGAAACTAGCCGTTTTTATACGCAACGGTACCAATAATCAGGAAGTGCTTGTTTGCATCTTAGTTGTTGTTAGCTTATAAACCCATGGCGATGAATAATTAGGATGCTCTGAATGCATAAAGTAAGTGAGGAATAACTTTGGATCACTGCAAACTGTTTAAAATGAACTAATTCAGTTTAAATCAGCTACAGTACTTTTAGGCTTTGTAGTACAAGCAGTAAAGTACTTGGTTTGGATGGCAGTTTGTGAAGAAAAGTTGACCATAAAAGTTGAAAAATCTATTAATTAAAGGACAAGGAACCATTTTTTTCTGACAGTATAAAGAAAATAAACGTGGTATCACATAGTTTTGTTTGTCAAATCATAACTATATACTAAGGGCTACTATATGTCTAATCTAGATGAGCTTTAGCCCTTGTTTACACTATGGTTGCTAGGTAATAGTTACAGAATAACCTCTACGTACTGTACTGTATGTCACTTCTGCTGCCTGTTCCAACCAGGAAGTTTGTATAATATACTGTAACTTGTTACTACAATTATATTTGCAATTGTGTTGAATATCTAAGGAATACTTTGACTAAACTGAACCATCTGTACGCTGATAGCAAAGGAATGTGTACTTGGAAACAACAAAGTATCACATCCTCGTAAAGTGGACAACTGGACCAAAATGTTCCAATCTAGATACCTGTCTTTCTCCAACAATGTCAAACTGGAAGTCCAAGAGTGCATTTTTCACCAAATCCCCCGAGTAACCGTGGCGATCATACTGCTGGAATAACAAAAAAGCAAAAGGAAGGAACTGGCTCATTGTTCATTATTGTGTGTAAGAAGCCTCAACACATGGAAAGAGAACGCGCCCTTTACTGTAACTTTCAGAAATGTCAACAGAACTACAATGATTTGCAGTTTGACACCTCATTAATTCAGCAAATATTAAAAAAACAAAATTGAATGTATGTCAAAATTTATGGAATTATCTACATAAAATGAGAAAGTAAAAGGTGTAAGTTTGTTCCAATTTATCTTTTTAGATTCTAGTGGTGCCAATATTAGTGATAATGGGAAACATCTGAGCTTAATATAAAATAGCATCAGAGTAATGTTTTAATAAATTTGTGCATCTTTGAGTAGTTTACACCTGCTGAGTAATCTATTCTCGAGTAAAAAGTTTTGGTGAGTGAGTTTACAATTAAAAAGTGCTTTATGTTGAAAATAGGGCTGGTACAAGATCTCGTGCCACAAGATCTCGTGAGACAAAATTGCCACAAGATCGCGCACACAAGAGGAAAATGATCTCATTAGATTTTTTTTCCATGTGTTTACGTTTTGATTGTACAGAAAGAGGTTAAACACAGGTGAGCTACATCTCGTCTAGTTCCAAAAAGCAGTACTAGTGTGAAAACTAAAATACGAAATCAAATAAATTACAAAATTGTAGGCCAAAATTGAGAACTGAATTGTGAAATTTATATATCAGGAATTATGTTCAAATCTCGTCTTGTCTTGTTCTTGTGGACCCAGTCTCGTATCTCGTCTCGTCTTTTGGTAATTGTGTCTCGTCCCATCCCTAGTTGAAAATATGAAATTATTTAAAAGTTTGGGTTTCTTGCAGCGCTCCTTCAGATAGAGTTTGTCTTATTTTGCGCCTATCCTTGAAAAATACTACCAGATTTAGTGCATTATTTCATGTTTTTTCCATTATATTCAAATTATCAATCAGATGTTACGTGCAGTTATTCTTACTTCAGTAGTAGTCTCTTCCAGACACTCTTTTACTCTTTCTTGGACTTTGCAATATTATTTTTGAAGTAACTACTCTTACTTACAGTACAATTTTGGATACTTGACCCATTTTCCCTAGCCTATCTATCCTGATAAGATACAAGATTTTTAGTCCTTCTAATTACATTAACATCAAAACAGTCCGTCTTTAAGTTACTCTTACTTGAGTAGTAGCTTATGTAAACACTTTTTTACTTGCAACTGAGTCATTTATTGGACCACTACTTTGCACTTCATCTTATATTTTGAAACAACTAAACTCTTGCTTGGGTACATCTTTTACCCCTGAATAGCAACCAACCTTTTACACTGGGGTGAATTATACCTAGAGAACAATTAGTGACCCTTTACATGATAATAATCTCCATTAGTAACATGTTTTCACACCATTTCCCTCATTTCCCTAATTGATTTACAGTGTAATGAACTAATTCACCATTTACAAACCCTTTCAAAGGCAGACCTGTTGTAAAAGTAGTTGTATTTGTAGGCATTTGTCAGCTGGCGGGACACCAGATGGATGGATACCCCACCGCCCCCTGCTTTCCCTTGCTCCTTTAAGGGTCAGGTCTTGTCTCCATGGTTACCTAAGACAAAAAAAAAATGGAGAGGGGCCAGGGCACAGCTGGTCTTTAGCAACAGCAAGGAGGGGAAAGCACACAAGAGAATGAGTGTAGGGAGCAGGGAAGTGAGAGAGGGAGAGAGTGCAAAAGGAGAAGGAGGAGATACAAAATACTCACAGTACACAAGGAGTCTGCAGATCGGCCCAGAGAGTCAAGTTAGCCCCTAAACTTTGAGCTTTGCATCTGTAAAAGTTGATAAGAAAGAAGAAGAGTGCTGGGAGGATTGTATACTAACTTGGGTTACACATGAGAGAGAGAGGGGGAGGGTGAAGACTGAAGGAGTAGAGGTCTGGAGAACTTCAGTTTTGAGTCAGCTTTTGAAGGACTTCTGCAATACTCAAAGAGGTATGAGGCGATTTTACTTACTATTTACTTACTTTCTATAATGTAATGTATACTTTATCAATGGATTATTATGCTTATTACAAGTTTTTTATACTGTTGCATGTATCATCACATTCAATTAGTCACATTTATCTATATAGACTGTGGTATCTACACAAACAGTGGCATGCACACTCAAAATCAGAATATTATCATATTTATATACTATTAACTACTATTAAAATGACATCTATGCAGCAAAAACATCAAATTTCTTTCTGATCATGGATCCTCTTGTTTCTCATAACAGATGTTGTGTTTTGCATATCATTCAAAGGTCCTGCATTATGCAAAATTGATATGGAGTTTAAAAACACAGTGGAGCACTTACCACATGACATCACAAGTTTGAACAAGTGTTTTCAGTTTGATAGACGAACTCAGCCTAAATATGCAGGGCAGAAGTTGTGTTTTGTTTCATTCACACATAACAAAACACAACTCCGGGTATGTTTATGATGAGGAAACGACAACAACAACAACAACAACAACAACAACAACAACAACATAATAATAATAATAATAATAATAATAATAATAATAATAATAATACATCTGGACCTTAATTAAAAGTCCAGAAATCAGATAATAATCAGATTTTGGTGTACATGTAAACATAGCTACTGTTAATGTCAAAGAATATATATTATTATATAAAGTGTTTTTTTAGCTTCCATGTTTGTAATTAGAAATCAGTCAATAAAATGTAATCTTTAAATTGCGCAGTATCCAATGCAATTATAACATATTATATTATTATAACAATTATTCAGTTTTCAAATCATTATTTTTATGATGCATATTCTCGCACGTATTTTCACCATAGACTGTATATATATCTATACATTTACATTTACATTTACATATTTCAATATAAACACAAACTTTTGTATTCAGTCTGTGATTTTCACGCACGTGAGCAGTCCGCCAGAGTCAGGTAATGCTAGCTTAATGCTAACTACAACAATACAAAACCATTTTATAATGAAGCCGTTTGTCACGCTTGTTACACATACACATACAAATACTAATATCTTTGTAAACTTAATCATAGTCGAGCAAAAGACGTGTTACCCTGGCTGATCGTTGAGCCCAAAGCGAACGACGTCATTAAAAACGTTGGTTTATTACTATGCTAACAGTATGCTAATTGTGTCATTGTGCTAATTGTTATGGCTAACTAAGACCAGGCAACAGTATTCACTTTAGCCAGACTTATTGACATAAATCTCTTACATTGTTACCTGAATCATCAGTGAAGTAACCCTTACAATCATGTTCAGACCTAGGACAAATGTAAAACTTTGTGGAAGTGAACCAAAGTACAAAGTTGTTGTGCATTTCACAACCTAATGTATTTCACTATTATACATGAATTAAAAATGCAAAAAATAAGTATAATGTTGTATGTGCAAAGTCCAATTTTGGCCCCATAGTCCTAAAACATGAACAAGCTCAGCTGGACAAAAACTTGTGGTCATATAAATTAACATTTGTTTTCTGAAGCACTTTGGGGCTGTTTTTAAATGTCATATATGAATAAACTTCAACCTTGACCTTGATATAGGGTGATCAGACGTCCCTATTCACCCGGGACAGTCCCAGTTTTGAGCCCTGTGTCCCCTGTCCCAGCAGATTTATCCAAAACCTGTGATTTGTCCCAGTTTTATACCAGAAATGTCCCAGGTGTCCCTATTTTTGACCACTTTGTTACCTGCCAACAATAAAGAGAGTCATTAATAGTCACTTGTTTTGGTAAAATACAGAAAAGCTGCTTAAAAATGACCAAAACACAAAGAAAATGTGACTATACTCACTCACATGTTCGTCATGTGTAAGTCATGGATGGGTGCAGAACGATTTTCCTTAATTACGCACTTGTTTCACAGTTTTATTATTACCAACCACCATAAACCGGGGGTGTCCCAGTTTTTGATTTTGAAAATCTGGTCACCCTACCTTGATATAAAAGTAGTCTGCAATGAGTTTTTTGATCAGAAAGGGTAATAAGTGACATTTATACTCCAAAAACTGTTATTATTAAAATATTAATAGCTTTTGCAATCATATGTCGGTTAGAAAAGTATTGAAAATCAGATGCTAGTATCAAAACTTGAGCTGTATCAGAACAAGTATAAGAGCACATAGACTAGTATACACCTATGGACCACTATGGAACATACCGGACCACTGAGGGAGTACACACATATAAGACCACATGGGAATAGAAAAGAAAGTACTACCATTTAATGTTGAAAATCACATTCTGTTGTCAAAAGAAAGAGTGGTTTCATGACTATATTGGTTTCAGAATCAGTATTGAGTGTTGAATCAAATCCTTAGTATCAAAATCAAGTTTTAATTTTTAGCATCGTGACACTACATTGAAGTTCAGGAATAAATTGTGTTACTAGTTAAAATCCCACATTTGGCCAGTTGACTATTGCTTTTATCAAGTTTTCTGATACAAACTTTTCCAAAAATGTGAGTACTCCTCTCCTTAAGTGGCTCGTATCAGACAGGATAGCACCCATACACAGCTGCCCCTCTTATGATGACAGGGCGCTTCAAATGCCATGGCTAAAATAGGTCTGCCTGTAGTGCCTTTGGTTATAATTAAACTGAAACGCCCAGGCTATACCTCTGCTGTGTGGCCACGAGGGAGGGAAGATTGTAGGGACTAAAGCTGGACATTTTTATGTGATTATATAGTAGTAGTAGTAATAGTACATGTTCATTACAGCAGATGTAGGTGAGTTAGTATTCGTAGGTTGCAGCTTCCTGTTCCTGACTTTTTACCATTCAAAAACAGAATATGATATTTAGTTTTAAATTGTTAATAGCTATGGCAATAGTCCTAATTGTTCATCATTCTGAAACGCATGGATAGCCATAAGATACTCATGTAAAAATACAGTTATTTTGGTGGGGAAAAAGTCCAAAATATTCATTCAGGTAAAGGTATTTGGTGATTATATACCTGAGTTAGTTTGTATTTGACATAATCAGAATTTATTTACAGAGAAAACAAGAAAGAACCATTCTTATATAGGATCCAAATACAATATTCATTTGCACATTTGCCTCATGTCAGTGTATAGTTTAGATAATTAACAACAATCTCCTTATTGTGGAAAGTTATAGTATTTGTAATTACATGTGTTCAAGTATTTACAAGTATTTTATGGTAAATAGACTAACATAGTACTATAATAAAGGTACCATCTGTAATCTGTTGAAGTAAATGTCAGATATCTTACTACCTACCTCACATGTCAGGGCTAGTAGAAGTACACAGTAAAAACACTATTTTAGGATACATATTGTAAGGTCCCATGGCGTAATTGCAGGATAGCCCTATAATTACAGACACAAGTGGGAATGGGTGGAGTGAGATTTCAAAAACGTATCTTTCCATTTTCTTTGACTCTGTGTTTATGCTCATTTCAGGTAGAGCTGGGTCCGTCTTTCCTTCATCTACGATCTGCATCTTGTGCCTAACTCCAGGATGGACCCCCAGCAGGAGATGCTCGACATTATCAACAGAATCTGGGCCAAACTGCAGGCGCTTCCACAGGCCGGGGCTCTGGAGATCGGGGCCTTCACGGTGCTCCTACTGTTTGTGGGTAAGTTTGCAATTAAAGACTTTAAACATCACATGCATTTTAAAGTGCATATGATGGAAATTCTCTGCAAAATCATAAAGGAACTGTATGTAGCCGGTGCTTCTGCAGTTTTAAAAAGCTATTACAGTCAAAACTGTACTTGGGTTGCCAGTGCTTCAATTTGAAGATAGAGGACACATAAAACTAAAAGCCTCTGCTGTGGACCATGAGAGAAAAAAGATGGAACAAGGCTGGACATGGTTTTGTATGTGATTAGACATAAGAGAGACATATTCACTACTGCAAATGTAGTCAGAGTTGAGTTAGTAAGTTTCAGCTTCCTGTTACATGCAAAATACATTCACAGTATATTTTGTTTTGAATTGTCAATCACAATGGCAACTGTCCTAATTTTTTAACCTTTTAACATGAGGTATGGTCAGGCCATGCCACATGTCTAAGCTAAGAATCTCCAGAATTCCCTCCCTGAGCTGCAGACACTGCACTAGCACTGATTCAGGATTGTATTGTATGTATATAACATAAACAACGTGGGCAGTTTTTGTAATTAAGAATAAATCGCCATTACAAGTGTTTGTTTTGTACATGTCAACCAACCCTGTGGAGACACAGTTAGGTTATTACGTTTAGTGAAATGTGTATTGTCATAAATTTTGTTTGTTGTGTGCAGCTACTTTCATCCTGTTGGTGGTGATCTCCTGCACCAGCTGCTGCAGCGCCAGAGCAAAGAGACAGTCCACCAAAGTGCAGCCCGCCTGATCCCAACTCTGTACAAGGGACATGTACATGTAAATACACTGTTCAGATGTCCAGTGTCCAAGCTTTATTTCACACAACCTAGCGTGTAATCATTTTATACATTTTGAAGTTTTATATTTATAACAAGAGTTGTTAAACCAAATTGTGATAGCAGTTGTAGGAATATGAGCTTTTTACGTCTGCTCTGAGCCATAGCAGTGGCATCTGGAGTGTTTGAGTTTGACCCCTGTAGACAAAAGAGCCAGTGTGGTAGTATTTCACAGAACAACAAAGTACACAGAATACATCAGACCAGTTAGACAGACCATTTGTGTCTTCTTTCTTTTCATTCACCAGCACAAATGTATAATACATTCCATCTTCTACTACAGTGGTACAGTTCATTTGTGTATTCAAGTGATATTGTATAAGCTTTTGCTTGTATAAAGAGCAACAGCGCCTCCTGTTGTCCAGGTTTGGACATTGTTATTGTTTTGCAAAAAGTGCCAATGTTTGGTTCAAGTTGTTTCTATTTTATATGAATGAGTTGAAACTAGTTGTACAATGGTTGATATTTTCTGTAGCAGAAAACACTTTTGAGACTGGTACAACACGTAATTGTTGAATTTAGGTTTGTTATTAAATGGATTAAAATACAAATGTATTGTGGTCTTATCTTTTCAAGATCAGTATCATGTGTGCTCCCGCCTTTACTTTGCAAACTAGATGATTATTGGATTCTTACTTTCCCTCCCACAGCCTGCATTTCTGTGTAAACATTAACCAGGAACTGTTGCACTCTTTTGCCTTGAACACACACAGCGGATTTGAGAGAAGACAGAAAGGAAGAGCTGGAAGTGTGTCCATTTTGAAACTGACCACAAAGTGAATAGACGAACTTGTAGTCCTCATATACATGTTCCTGAGCCGCTGCAGTTGGATCCAAAGAGGAGCTGAAGCAGGTTTCCGTCCTCGTTCACCAGTGCACTGTAGTATATTGTGAGGAGTCTCTGAGGCGTGAGGGAGCGTACCAGGATATGGCTGTGCAGAGGTGAGATAGCCTTTCAAATAGGGTGACAATACTTTTTAACATCAGTGCTCTTTTTGTTTCAGGAAACTTCACAAAATATCAGTCTAGAGTTTACAAAATATCAGTCTAGAGTTTACAAATGGTTGGTTAGGCCTTTTGGAATCTATTTTAAAATAGAAATTCTGTATCCTGTGTCTGTTTGTGGCCTTTGCACTGACATACACAAAGTGGGCAATTCTGTTTAGTTACAAGTACCAACCATATTGTTAATGGTATGGTTTATTTAGGTTTATGCTCATTTTGTGATAAGATTTTATCATAATAGCTTGTCTAAAGCTCAAATAACTGGCCGATGTGAGTAGAACTTAAGTTGAGTAAATTTAATAAAATTGTACTTCTTGGAGTAGTTTACAGACAACATACTTTTACTTCAAATATATTTACAGTGTACACAGTGTATACTTCCTTGAGTTAAAGGTAGGGTTACTCTTATTTAGAGGTGGTAGCCAAAAATTGTAGTTAAAAAAAAATCTGACTCAAGTAGAAGTACAAAGTAGTGGTCCAAGAAATTAGTAAGAGTGAAAAAGTATTAGGGAAAAGTACTACTCAAGTAAGAGTAATTACTGGGACATAACATCTGATTTATAGTTTGTGGTTAATGTAATTGGAAGGACTAAGCATTAAGTAATGCACAAAATCTGGTATTTTGAAAGGACAGAACAACAATGAGACAAACTAAATCATATCTGAAGGAGCTGCAAGAAACACAAATGTTCAAATAATTTCATATTGTCACATAAAGCTTTTGTCACTCACTGTGAGAAGTGTCACCAAGGCTTTTACTCAAGAAAGAATACTGTTACTTCAGTAAAAATATTAAGTAAAAGTATGCTACTAGAAAAGTACTCTGAAAAGTACAATTCATTTAAATGTAGCTGAGTACTACCAATAGACTATATAAATACTACCCATCTCTGCTCTATCTAATCTACTAATTACTAGTATACAAATGACAAAGCTTTACATTGACAATATACATTTTCTTGTGTGTTTGTGTTTCTTGTATTGTTTCTTATCGCTTCTAGATATGATTTCATATTTTGTGGTCTATACACAGAAAATACCAGATTTTGTGCATTATTTAATGTTTTGTCCTTCCAATTACATTAACTTCAAATTATAAATCAGATGTTACGCACACAGTTACTTGAGTTGTAACTGCCCCACTTTACTTGAATAATTTCTTGGGCTACTTTGTACTTCAGCTCGAGTAATATTTTATTTTAGACTTTGACTTTGTGATCTCACTTCAGTATTTATTTTACTACTCTACCCACCTCTTGTAGTTACTAATACAACGATATGTAAACACAAGTAGACTACCGTGCTAACTTTTTCCTTCTCTTTCCCACGCAGCTTCGTGGAGCCTGTGAAACCTCCAGAGTCTCCAGAGGGGTTGGTGGAGTGGTTCCTCTACCGGATCCAGCATGACTCATGGGCACTAGGGGGCGCTGTGGTGATGGCTATCTTCATCTTGGGGACTCTCTCTCTGGTTGTGTTCGCCCTGGTGTATGGATGCTGCTGTAACACGCCTAAGCTGAGGCAAAGAATAGCAAAAGGGAAGAAGAACTCCAACGAGGTCATATAGTCTGCAAACATGGCCTATACACACAATACCAAGAACTAGTCCCTATAATGTCTAGGTCCCTGTTTAGTCAGAGGAGACCCAGCCCTCTTAAATTTGCACAAGGTAACTTTTCTGGATGAGGGTCAGAGATGGTATCGCTTTGCCTGGAATGTTCCACAGCATTGCTTTAAAGGTCCTATATTGACTCTTGTTACCTCATCAAAAATGCACCTGGAGTTGTGTTTTGTTTCATTCACATGTTTGAGTAACTCTTCATGATTAGCGTCTACATCTGCACAGATCAAAATGCTCTACTCTGAAGCAGTTTTCAAGAGATTTAGAGATTGAAAATTCTGGAGCTGAAATCCACACAATTGTAGTGAAAGTGTCTGGGGTTTAAAAGAACAGTGGAGCACTTCTTGTATTACCACATGGCATCACAAGGTGGAACAGAATGTTTTGAGTTTGAGAGATGAACTTAAACATGTGTGAACGAAACAAAACACAACTACAGGTATGTTTTTGATGAGTTAACAACAATAATTTTAACATAGATCAGAAAATAGAGTAATCTGGGTCCTTTAAACTTTAAACTCTCCATGAAGAGACACAATCAAGGTATCTTTAACAAATTGAAACACCTGAATAAATAAAATGGTGGTTACTTAGTGCACCTTTCATCTCCCTTCATCCTACCTCTATAGTGCACTGTAAACTGTGATGCAATTACTACTTACTAATTATACATTTCTCTTATGGATCACATGGCAACAAACTTTCTTTAAGAGATTCCAATATTTGTCAAATTTCTCAAAGTTAAGTCTACAAAGAAATTCAGATCTGACCCAGCCCAAAGGCGATCTCACCGGTGATATATTAGACTCAGACGAACTTAACTGATCCACAGGGGACAATGAAAGTGAATGTGCATAAACTGGGAAAGTACCAAGAACTGCAAAAGGTACAGTGCAAAAACGTAACTGCTTCTTTGTGTAAATATTGTGTTGGTCCATGCGTAAATTAAAATAGCCTTTTTAAATAGGCTACTTTCAGCCTTTGTTTAAATGAAATGAAATGTAAACTATTATTGATTGTGTAGTCTATAGTATTTGCTTGCAATAACTATGTGCTTTGTTTTTTTCCATTGCATGTATCGTGAATAAAGTCACAACACATCCCTAGAATTGCCTATGCTTTGTCTGTTTCTGATCATAGTTTTGTGTATTTGAGATTGTCCATGTTTTATATTATGACTAAAAACCTGCGCACAAGTGGAAGGACAGAGAGATCAAAATGAAAGTGAAGAAGAAGGGAGGTAGCCTAAAGATAAGAAAAGAAGAGCTACTAGTGTACTGTGTAACCTTTCTGGTATCACCTGCTTGACTTGTCCACATTAAAGGGCCCATATTATGTTATTTTCAGATCTATGTTATAATGTTTCCTCGTCACAAACAGACCTTGAGTTGTGTTTTGTTTCATTTTATGTTTAACAGACAAATCCCAAATATTTAGGGTCTTCTCTCAAATATAAAGCACTCTATTCCACCCTGTGATATCATGTGGTAATACTGGAAGCGCTCCACTGTGCTTTTAAACTCCATTCACCTTTCACCTTCACGCATCTCTAGTGAGCTGTTCACTTGAAACTATAGCATGACGTCACACGGTGGAACACAGCATTTTGAGCTTTGGAGATGTAGACAGTTTAATAATAAAGGGTTACCCAAACATGTGTGAATGAACAAAACACAACTCTGGGCATGTTTCTGAGGACGAAAAGCTCATTTTTGCGTAAACCAGAAATATTATATAGTAGTAATGCATAATCTCATAGATACTTAACTGAAGTTTTCCCAGTCAATTATCAGCCCAAATAAATACCTCTTTTGTGCAGAAGCGCCACCATGAACTACAACTCCCGTGATCCAACCGGAAATGGAGTTGATGACGTTTTTACCCCGCGACTCTACGTTTACGCGACGCACACAGCAGAGCAGCGATGGCGAGCGGTAAAAAGAGTGCGTTACTTTCCTCTTTAGCAGCTTATGGAGAGTCCGAACCCGACTCAGACTCAGACTCGGATGGATCAGGTAATAAGACATCTATTGAATTCACTGATTTGCGTTGATCGGGTGAACAGACATTTAAAACTCGCGGTACTAGAGCTTCATAGTGGCTAACGATAGCGCAGCACTCGAATGATTGAACATCGATAACGTTTGAAAATGAACTTTAAAGAGTTATTTTCAGGATAATTTTTAGAGCTATTTTACTGTTGACCTGTGTTAATGTTAAGTGTTTCATTAGCTATGTTATTTGTTAAGAGAAACTAGTTTAATTGCACCTTCACCTATCTACAGTCCCTAACAAATATGACAGAAGCGGATTAACAAGTAGGCTGATAGTTCAAGGATTCAAGGAAAAAATATTAAATTTACTGATTAATGCCAATCAATTATTATTATTATTATTATTATTATTATTATTATTATTATTATTATCATTATTATTATTATTATTATTATAGATAGCCCTGATGATTCACTAATGGTTAACTAATTGATTGATCTTTATGGAGGCAAGCAGGTAATGCCCCAAGTCAGATCTGTGGAGAGGCGAGTGTGCTCTCCAGAATGCTTTAAAGCGTTTGCAATTGAAATGCAAGATGGATATGTTTAATGCCATATTCTGGAACAATCCTGGCAAACCAACATCTCCATGGAAACAAGCCACAGGCCCTCCACAACCATAAAAGTTCCATAGTGCTCTTTTAAAGGTCCTATATACTACACAAAACTGACTCTTATGAGCTTTAAGCCATGTTATAATGCTTTTACCTCATCAGAAACATACAGTTGTGTTTTGTTTCATTCACATGTTTGAGTAACACTTTATTATTAGTCTGTCTACATCTCCAAAGCTCAAAATGCTCTGTTACACCTTGTGATGTCACAAAGCGGTTGTGTTCAAGTTAACAGCTCCTTTTATCTTTAGTTCAGTAGAGATTGCCTGGGATGAAATGATCCCAGTAATTCTAGTGAAGGTGTGTGGAATTTAAAAACACGCTGGAGCATTCCCTGAATTAGTGTTTTCTGTTTGAGAGAAGAACACAGCCTAAATATGCAGGGTTTTTGTGTGTGTGAATGAAACAAAACAAAACTTGAGGTATGTTTGTGATGAGGAAACGGCATTACCGTAATATGGGTCCTTTTAAGTATTGAAGTTGTAAAAATTAAAATATAAAACTCTGTCATGTCTTAAGTCAGGCATACAGCTATACCTAGTTTAAATGAAGCTAGTAATTGACATGCTGGAACTAGGGATAAACCAGTAATGATAATAATATTATTTATCGTGATAAAAAGGGCAGGCAGTATTTGTTCTTGGGACATTTTATATAATCGTGATAATCGCCAACAAAGATAATCGCCATTGCATAGTGTGTAGGAAAAATTAATTGCTAGGTCATGATAATATAATTGTAAAACGTTGTTTAAACATGGAACTTCAAATAAAATAACATTAAAATTATAATTATTCATTTCCATAACATTTTAAAACTGTCAGCATCTCTGATAATCGTGATCTAATCGTTAATTGCAAATATTTTGGCTGTGGTAATCGTGACACCAAATTTCAGTGTTGCATGTCCCATGCCTAGCTGGAACCAATATTTTTGTACACACAGGGCTGAACAGGTTGGTATATTTGAGCTTTATGCTAATACGCTGTGTTTATTTGTCCCTGTCCCTGTCCCTCTCAGAGACCAGGGTAGGAGGCCTGGTCTACGGCTATGGAGAGGATGGAGAGGACCTGAACAAGACCGAGGATGCAGTGGCCAAAGTTTCTCCTGATGAAGACAGCGGAGGAAGCATCTCGGTCAGTATTTGTAAAGAAATGTGTGTTTGGGAACCATTTCAGAATGCTCTTTTTTCATTGTTTTTCTTGGCCACTTCATTTATGCTGTACTACTACTGGTGTGTTTCTAATTAGAGTGTGTATTTCTGAAAAGCCAAAGAAGAAGATGTTCAAAAGATTGGGAAATATCGGGGCAGTATATCGGGCATTGGTATCGGCAAATATCAATACAGATTTTTTTGATATCATGTTGGCCAGTGTTTATACTTGATAGCAGTATTCAGTACCAATATTTTTGCACTGCCCCATTCTCTTTGTGCCCTTTTGAACAGATTAAAGGCCCATTTTATGCCATTTTCGGATGTTATAATCTTGTTTCCTCATCACAAACAGACCTGGAGTTGTGTGAATGTTTTGTTTCATTCACACATGTTTAACACACAAAGGTTGAGTAGTTGTATTAAACTTGAAAACACCTTGTGATGTCATGTGGTAATACAGGAAGTGCTCCGCCGTGTTTTTATCCTTCATACACCTTCACTAGAATCATTTTAATCATTTCAGTCCTGGAATTGCCAATCTCTACTGAACAAAAGGTGAAAGGAGCTGTTACCGCTTCATGACATCACAAGGTGGAACAGAGCATTTTGAGCTTTGGAGATGTAGACAGACTAATGATAGTGGATTACTCCAGAATCTGTGAATGAAACAAAACACAACTCCAGGTCTGTTTTTAAGGAGGTAACAATATTTTAACATGGCTAAAAACTCACAGGAGACAACTTTGCATAATGTAGGACTTTTAATAGATCAAAATGGAAATAGTGTTATATGGCTGTATGTTTACATAAACTTGTGGCTAATTATTTAAATACATTTTGTTATTATTTTTACAAAAAGTGATCTATTGATTCTTACTTTAACTTCAGATAAATTTGTGGGCCTCGATATGGATCTTTAAAAGTTAAATATTGGTGTCGGCAAGAATTGATTGATGTTGGATAATAGTACCAGCTCAAAAAATAAAATAAAATAAAAAGTATTGTCCCGCCCCTGAATAAGGTTGTCAAAAAAATCTATGTCATATATAAATCAATACTAAAATGACTACCAAAACCACATACTTAATTGAACAGGTTTTGAAATGTGTGTTTATTTTAAAGAATAAACCCATATTTCGATATTTAGAATTGGAGTAGGTTTTCTGAATAGTTTTAATCCTTGTAAGTCATTCTAGTTCTATGAGCAGCACTACGGGGAAAAGGGAAAAAAGTCCCCCATGCCAAGGGACAGCAGATGACAAAATACCCAGATTTGGACTGTGTTTACATTATAAGCAAGATTAGCTGGTTGTAGTAGGTGAAATATCCGTTTGTTTTGCTCTTAAAAGTGCTGTACCTGATTTTACAGTCTTTAAATAAAGCAGAACTAGTTCATTTTAAACATTTTAAAAAATCAGGTACAGGCTCTTTAACTTTCCACTTGTCTCATTATGTTTTGCAGTTTCACAACACCAGTTTTCTATTTTGTTCAGTTTAGCAGGTATAAAAAACCTTTGCCTTACTTGTTATATATATATTTTTACAGCAGTGCGTTAAAACCAAATGGATTTAATTTAGTCTTTAATGTACAGTTTTCTTGCTATTGTTTTATCTTTGTTTTTTCCATGTCTAACGTTGTGAATGGGTGCATTTCCGGATGGCAGGCCCACGCTGCTCCCCAAGGCCCCCACCAGAAGCCCCCTCCCTGGGCTTCTCTCGTTGACCCTGTGCATTTTGTGTTTTCATAGGAGATGGAAGAATCTGACGAGGGGAGGGACGCGAATGATGTGGAGGTATTTGAAGCACTTAGAGGTGGTTAATTAGACCCAAAAAAGGCCTTTCTTTTTTGTGGCTTCTAATATGGGAGACGGGGCATGGTCACTAGATGGCGCTGTGGGCTCACTTATGTTGCTGCTGATGTCACCAGAGGATACGTGCACAATTAACTCTTTTCTTGTTCTTGTCGTTCTTGCAGCAATTCTTTGAGCATATTTTTATAAAGCCTTTACTAACCATCACTGTACTCACCTTTACTTACCAAACTTGTGTGTTTGGGGAGTGAATGAATAATGTGCCAAGTCAAAAGTCCTGTGTTTAGACTAATGCACTAGTATTAGTAGTATTTCTAATCTGTATATTATAGTTTAAGTCACTGTAGCTTGTGGCTGGCTGCTAAGCATAACCCTGTAATAACATTTTTAACAGTTGTCTGTAATGGATGGTAAATGGTCACATTTTTATGAAGCTCTTTTCCCACCCTTAAGGCACACAAAGTGCTTTACATCAAGGAACCACTCACCCATTCATACAACAGAGACAGCGGAGGTGAGATGGGTTAAGTGTCTTGTTCAAGGACACAACAACAGCATTCATCTGTGGGAGCTGGAATCACACAGTGCCAACCTGTGGGTCAGTGGATCTGACCGCTCAAGCGGTGATGTTTATGCTGAGAGTGGGATTTGAACCGCCAGCCTTCTCAGTGAACAATCAGTGATCAAACACCCAATCAACCTACCAACTCCAGTTGGATGGATGAACATGTATTACTACGGCTCCACATGGAGTGATGTTGACAGGCCCTGCGTGAAAGATCCCATAGTTCAGTGTGTACATTTATTTTATTTTATTTTTTATTTTTTTATTATCCTGTATTTATCCCTGTAGGGAAATTATCCTCTGCATTACCCATCCTTATTCAGGAGCAGTGGGCAGCCAATCTTTCAGGCGCCCGGGGACCCAGCTCCATGATCTTATAGCTCGGCTTGTCAGGACCTCAGCTGGAGGATTTTTACCTATAGTGCATGTTTTCTGGGTTGATGGGGGAAACCGGAGTGCCCGGAGGAAACCCACCCAGACACGGGGAGAACATGCAAACTCCACACAGAAAGGCCCGGGCGACCCAGGGATCGAACCTTCTTGCTGTGAGGCGTGAGTGCTAGCCACTCAGCCACCGTGCCGCCATTATTTAAGATCTAGAGACTTTCTGCTACAGTCCGAGGGCTCCCCTGATGCTTTTTAACCTAACTCTGGGTCTCATATAGATAATTCCAGTTCCCACAGATTAATATTGTTGTTGTGTCCTCGGGCAAGACACTTAACCCGCCTAGTCCCCAGTGTCTGGGAACACAAATGATATGAAGTGCTTTGAGTGCCTTGAAAGTAGAAAAGTGCTATATAATTTACCGTTTCTTTTATGTAGATAATCCCCGGCACAGGTTCTAGGTCAGTACACGGCTCACTTTGAGGCTTGCCGTGAGTGACCTGCTCCACTGTATTGTTTCTTTTGTTCCTTCTGACCCTTATCAGGCTTGTGTAAATAGGAGGCAGTTATAGTTGGCCCATATAATCCTTCTGATAAGACGCAGAGAACATCCGGATTTCATTTATCCGCTCAAAACCATGTGTCCTGCTCGGAGACGTTACCCTGTGTCAAAACACTTTCTTCAATGCCAGTGTTGTTATTGAATCCACAGTCTTCAGCTTGTTCAAATATTCAAACATTCTTTAGGGTTGTAGTCCTTTAAATGTTTAGTTAATTAATCAGTTGATTGTGACTTATTTGACCAAAACTTAGTCAACAAACTATTTTATTTAGATTTTAAGGATTTATATGGGACAACAGCAGAAAGAAGAAGTGAATGAAGGGTTGAGTTGGGTCATGCCACAAAATCATTGTCTTTTCAGTTTTGAAAAATTAAAATATACAAATGAATAATAATTCAAAATGTCTTTGCATATTTGAAATATAACTAAGCTTATGTTAAAATGTAAAAAAAAATGTTAAGGCCCACTTAAACTTCCCTCTTTATTTTTTGAATGGGATTGTCCTCTATTCAAAATCGACAGTTTCTTAACAGGAAGGACAGCAGGAATTACATTTTTCAACAATTTTGCCAATTGCTAGTCCACGTTAACTAGTACAGAGCCATATACATTTTGAAGTCAATTACTTGGAGATATTGATTAAATAAGTTTGAAGAACAAAATATTTTGTACATGCATTAAAAGCTGGTAACAGGAATAACGTCACAAAAATAGTCCCATTCAAATAGTAGTTTTTAGTCTTGTGTAGTCTTGTGAGTGCCGTTTGGGTCAGATACGTAAAGATACATAAAGTTCTGAGAGCTTTTTCTTTAGTCGACTACAGCCCTGTTATTATTATTATTATTATTATTATTATTATTATTATTATTATTAAAGACTCATTTCAGTTAGTTAATTATTGCATAGTCCCATATTTGCATAAATTGAAAACACAAATATTTTCAATAGAATCTCTCCATCTCCAGGTGTTGTGTTGTGTGCAAGTATGCGCTGAAATGCCATGAGAAAACCGAACCAGCTGTTAAATCTGAGGCAGTGCAACGTCTCTGCAGCTTGAGTATTGAAAAGATGGTGGGACTGGCTCAGATAGGCCTCCCATTGGATGGCTGACTTAGGATTGCACATTTCAATTTTACAATTTTTACATGCACACTTTTATGTATAAAAGTGTTGCAATAGTTAATTTGTGGAGCGCTTTATGTGGTTACAAGTTGCCATGCAATACTAGATATAGATCCTAGGGTGTTGTGAAAAATAGTTTATAAACCTGTAAAATGAATGGTTTTAAATGCATTGCAAAAGGAGAAATGCATTGCACATTACATCATTTTCCACAATTTTAGCACATTAGAATATAAAAAAAACAGATTGAAAAATGTTTTAAAACATTTGTACAGTTTGTAACATTTCATAAACATATTGTGGTGTTTAGTTACCACCTGCATCAAGCTTTTTAACTTTTAAAGGTCCTACATTAAGCTAAATTGACTCTTGTGAGCTTTTGGCCATGTTAAAATGTTATTACCTCCTCAAAAACAGACCTGGAGTTGTGTTTTGTTTTATTCACATGTTTGAGTAACCTTTTATTATTAGTCTGTTTGAATCTTCAAATCTCAGAATGCTCAGTTCGATGTCATGAAGCAGTAGTTTTCAAGTTAACAGCTCCTTTTACCTTTAGACCAGTAGACATTGGCAATTTCTGGGCTGAAATCATCTAAATGATTCTGGTGAAGGTGTGTGAAGTTTAAAAACACATTGGAGCACTTCCTGTATTACCGCATGGTATCACAAGATAGAACGGCGTGTTTTCAGTTTGAGAGAAGAACTCAGCCTAGTGTGTTAAACATGTGAATGAAACAAAACACAACTCAAGGTCTGTTTGTGATGAAGAAACAATATTATAACATAGATCAGAAAATAGCATCATATGGGCACTTTAATATATACGTTTTGGAAAGTCTGTGGGGAAAAATGAGCAGACAATTTACTTCCAGAACTTTGTGGTGGTGGTGGGTGGGTGGGGTCACTGTATTACTCCATTGTGTCATGTCCTGTGATCACCCATGCCTCTCTGCCCTTCATCTACTCCTCTCTTCCCCCCATTTAGGTCAGCTCCGTGCTCCCTCTGTCCCGTTGCTATAGTGATCATGAATAACACTACCCTGTTCCCTCCACCTCCCCGTACACCCACTCCCCTGGCACTGGCACCGCAGCAGGCCACCCCTTTAGACAAGGCTAGATTTACGGCCATGGCTCCTGGTGCTTCTTGGAAAGTCCATTAGGTAGATCAGTGTGTGTGTGTGAGATTTGTAGCTACAATGACGTCTTGATGGAATGGCTGCCTTTTGTTTCCAGATGGGCATTTTTCACCGGAATGTTCTTTGCACCAACCACAGAATTCCTCAGTCTGCTGTTTTTAAAGGGGGATTAAATACGCTGTGTCTCTCTCTCTCCTCCTCTTTTTTTTTTTGTCTTGCAGGTGACGGAAGCCGAAACGAGGGATCCTAATGAACTAGTCGGTGAGTATGTTATGTGTATGTTGGAAATCACTTTGTAAGCACATCTGATTTTTACCGTCTTCAAAAAAAAAGTGAGAAAATGTTTCATTTTAAACTGTTTGCAGTGGTCCGAAGTTATTCCTCAAAGCATCCTAATTATTCACCATGATGAGTTTATAAGCACTTTTCCTACTTTCAGAAGACAGAGCGGAGTTTTTCTCACCACGATAATGCTATCATACTATATACTGTGAATGGACATGCTAGCTGCAACAGTCCAAATAGAAAGTGAGCACGAGTGTGCTTCTGGCTCCATCTGCTCCGGTTCCAATTCACTTTGTATTGAAAAAACTCTCTCCATAACTGCTACTGTCTTAAATGTTCGTATTAACCCGCTCTACGTGATCCTGGCGTTTTTATTTCGCAGTTTTATCCGTAAATCAGTTACTATTCCTGATATGGAACTCGGCTACAGATTTGCTCCTATAACTGCCAGCCTCAGTGAGCTTCATTTGACTGGAGCTGAACGCTAAAAGTTCTGTTCCACCTTGTGATGTCATGAAGCGGTTGTTTTCAAGTGAACAGCTCCTTTAGTTCAGTAAAGATTGGCACTTCCAGGGCTGAATGATTCAAATGATTCAAGTGAATATGTATGGAGTTTAAAAACACAGTGGAGCACTTCCTGCATTAGCACAGGGCATCACAAGATAGAGCAAACTGTTTTCAGTTTGAGAGAAGAACTCAGCCTAAATATGCAGAGTTTGTGAATTAAATATGCATGAATGAAACAAAACACAACTCTAGGTCTGTTTGTGATGAGGAAACGTCATTACCGTATAACATAGATCAGAAAATGATGTAATATGGACCCTTTTAACCTTTTAACCTTTTGAATGAGTGTTAAAAATAATACTAATTCTATACTGAAGCATCTTTACCACTGGCTTTTAATATGTGACTATGACTTCCCCATAAACCTTTTAAGGCCTTAATTACCCGGTGAGTCACCAACTAGAATCTACTTGTGAAATACTATGCCCAGAAGTCAGGCTTTCTTCCATTTGAATCATAAGCAAGTTGAACAAAATAAAACGCAAAAATAGCTGGTGGAAAATTTCTTATAATGCAAACATATTCATCGTATTCATTCTGAGCACTCATCCTTGTCACAGATTGCTTGAGAAATCAGTTGTCGTTGCAGATGCTTTTAAAAAGATGATAGACTTATGCATGTCCTTACTGTAGCTATGGCTAAAAAGTAGTTCAGGTTCATTTTAACCCATAAATTGTAATAAATGGACATGGCTAATCTGCAAGCCACTGCGTTCCAAATAGGAAAGGAGCATGGGCGTGCTTCTGGCTTCATCGACTGTCAGGCTCCTCATTTTGGTCTTAAAATTTTCATTTTAACCCGCTCTACATCATCCTGTTGTTTTTATTTCACTATTTTGTCCGTAAATCAATTTCTATTCCTAATATGAAACTTGGCTCCGATTTCTTTTAAAGTACATTTAAGTATATTACATTTAAAAGTATACTACTAATTGTTCTCAATGAGATGTTATTTTTTTGCCCAGAATTCTTTACTTTAGAGCATTAAACTTATCTATCTCCATGGAGACAAGTGGGTGTTGCATCAGGCTAAGATACAGGTCAGATCATTGGAGAGGTGAGCACTTTTGGCAGTTTGAATGCATGTTTTTACATTTCAACGTATTTATTTTAGCAATAAAAACACTTGTGATTGACAGAAAGTCAGAGAGATGTTTAATGCCATACTGCAGAACATGCCAGAAGAAGAAGGCCCTCCCACTAGAAAAGTTACAAAGTGCGTCTTTAATAAATAACATTGGTGAAAGTCATTATCTTGCTGAATTACAGTCGTTGCTTACACTGCTTGACTAATAGGAAGTGAGTTTGTCAGTACAAGCTCATAAGTACAGGTGTGGGATTGGTCACCAGGTGAGACAGTAAGTAAACTAAGGGAGTGGTTACCATAAAGTTTTACACCATTGTTAACCATTACACTACTGCTTTATAATGTTTTGATAGATTCAAATATGTATAAGGATAAATATGTATAATGTTATACTTTGTGTGGCTTTAATGACCTTTTAACCTTTTAACATCAATGATATATGTGGTTTTATATTAGGGATGTAATAATTCACTGTGAATCTTCAGCTCAATATGAAACTTGGGTCCATTAGATTTTAAGGTGGATTTATTTAGGCCACATTTACTGTTATTCTGTCTCTTTACGGTCATTTTAAAGACACTAGGTAGGCCTAATGGTATTTTTGCATGACACACAAATTTGGTGGTATTACATATTAGGACATTTATCTGTCTGTAAATTGGAATCTAAAAATGATAATGAATAACATGTCCACGTGGACACATCAGCCCATATCAGTATTTCTACGAACACCCATATCGGCCGATAATATTGGCCAACCGAGATATTGTGGGTTAGTAACTTGTACTGTTGCACAAGTTGTAAAAAAACGTATATTGTTTTTAGATCATGTCCCTGCAAAGCTGCCGTAGGTGTTTTTATTCAGCTAAAAGTTGTGTTGGTGTGTTGGCCAGATATTTGGACTTTTTAGTGCATTGGCTATTGCCCTTAAATCTCCAGCAAAGGAACATATTTTGTTTTGGTTGATATGATGCCTAAAAAGTACACACACAGATTTATTTTAACACTTTAAGTATGAAGAGACAATTTGAGAAAAATAATCAAAATCAGTCCTACATATAGGTCCAAAAATATCAGCAGAGCTTATTGACAATCGGTTTAGAACTCATCGGCCATGAAAAAAGCCCATGTCGGTCCATCTCTAGTTCGCTCACAGTAAGAATGCATGTTTTTTCAAGGTATGTTAGGCAAAACAAACCTCTGTAACTGAATAAATAATAAGTTGAATGCCTTACTGTGGAACATTCTGAATGCTTAGCCAGGTTTACTGCACATAGCTGACAATAACCACATCTCAAAGCCAAAGCCATTATCGGTGGTACTTTCCCATAAGGTGTTAATTACATCAGACATGCACTAACACAGCCCTCTGTTTTGCCTCTTTGGAAATTCTTTAATTCTAATATTGTGTTCCAAAATGCACACCAGGCGCTCATCCAGCAGAGCAGCCTGGTTCTTGTGTGTTGTGTGTCCATAAATGTCATCGCGCGTTGGGGCTCAAATGCCCTCTTTGTCCCCTCTTTGAACGGATGTGCTTTGTTCATATGTCCCCGAGACCCCCAAGGCACGCAGTCACTTTTCAGACGGTTTTTGAACGCCTCACATGGAAATTTAGTCTGGTAGAATATAAGCGTTGTGGATGTATTTGAATTTTGACAATTTTCAGATTAAATTTAAGGGAACTCTGTGTAAGATTTAGTATTTAGGAGTGGTATAGTTTTTATATCTCACAAAGGGTATCAGCCATAGTAGCAGATTAAGGTGGAGCTAGCTGTTTGCTTGTGCATTCATAGTGACTTATTGTAATATACTTTTTTTTTTTTTTTAAAGCTCCTCAAACAAGTATTTCAGTGAAAAAGTAGGCACTATAAAAATCCTATGAAACGTATTAGATTTAACACTGTACTAGAACCCCTGTCAAAAATGATGTATGGTATAGGTACTCAGTATTGTACTTGTTTTGGTAAAGTGGTAGCAGTGCATCCCTTATCATGACCTATCTGTGTCCCCAGTTATGAGGTAAATACGTTCAAATTAAATTCTTTATAGATTTAATTTGGTTGTGTTCGATGGCTGTAGTTTTTTTCCCTTCTTTGATTTCCATATACACCGCGTTTCAAATTATTTTGTCATAAAGTGTCATAAAGATCAAAAGTTTAGTTTTCCAGTGAAACTCATGGATGGTCTTGTGTCTCAGTGAAATCATCTCACACACCTGAGCCAATGAGTTTGCAGGTCCAATTAAAGGAAAAATGACTGAAGAAGGACGTTGCACATTATTAAGCAGAGCAACATTTTCAGGCAATATGGGAAAGAAAAAGGATTTCTCTAGTGCTGAAAAGCGTGAAATAGTTGAATACCTCGGACAAGGTATGAAAACCTCAGATATTTCATGAAAACTTAAGCGTGATCATTGTACTGTTAAGAGATTTGTAGCTGATTCAGAGCATACAGGAATTTGTGTAGATAAAGGCACAGTGAGGAAAGTTTCTACCAGACAAATACATCGGATTAAGAGAGCAGCTGCTAAAATGCCATTACAAAGCAGCAAACAGGTATTTGAAGCTGCTGGTGCCTCTTGAGTTTCGCGAACATCAAGGTGTAGGATCCTCCAGAGTCTTGCAGTTATGCATAAACCTTCTATTCGACCACCCTTAAACAAAGCTCACAAGCAGAAATGACTCCAGTGGGCCCAGAAATACATGAAGACTCATTTTCAAACAGTCTTGTTCATTGATGAGTGTCGTGCAACCCTGGATGGTCCAGATGGATGGAGTAGTGGATGGTTGGTGGACGGCCACCGTGTCCCAACAAGGCTGTGACGTCAGCAGGGAGGTGGCAGAGTCATGTTTTGGTCAGAATCATGGGAAGAGAGCTGGTCGGCCCCTTTAGGGTCCCTGAAGGTGTGAAATTGACCTCTGTAAAGTATGTGGAGTTTTAGACTGACCACTTTCTTCCATGGTACAAAAAGAAGAACCGTGCTTTCCGTAGAAAAATCATCTTCATGCATGACAATGCTCCATCTCATGCTGCAAGGAACACCTCTGCATCATCGGCTGCTATGGGCATAAAAGAAGAGAAACTCATGGTGTGGCCCATCCTCCCCTGACCTCAACCCTATTGAGAACCTCTGGAGCTCCTCAAGTGAAAGATCTATGAGGGCAGGAGGCAGTTCACATCCAAACAGCAGCTCTGGGAGGATATTCTGACATCCTGCAAAGAAATTCAAGCAGAAACTCTCCACAAACTCACAAGTTCAATGGATGCAAGAATTGTGAAGCTCCTGCCAAATAAGGGCTCCTACGTTCAAATGGAACTTGACCTGTTAAGATGTTTTGATTAAATAACTTTTGAATTGAAAAATAAACAAATGACCATTTTCAGTTCTTTACAACAATAACATGGTTTGAAACTCTGTTGTGCAAAATAATTTGGAACAGTGCATTATAAGTTTTTATTTTTGAAAAAAAAAAAAATACTGTTATCATTGGGAGGTTTGTTCAATAACATTCGAATTGTACTCTAAAGGTTGATGACTTAAAATTGTGATGACTGTCATTTATATTGACAATTGGGCAAAATCAGAGAAAAATATCTTTTGCATAATTTGAAACGCAGTGTACAGATCTTGTTTTTTAAACCCTCTAATTCTGCTTTTTGCACTTTGACACAACCATAAATCATGTTGGCTGTCTAATTTACAGGAACACGTATTGTCAGTTTCACAGATTACAGTTTCGTCAGTGGTTCATTAGTGTATTTAAGATTCCGGGTGAGATTCTCCACACAGACTTGCAAAGGATCTAGTGTAAGATTAGCACTGTACCACAACATCAAATCTGTACGAGTGTTTGTTCGTTGGGTAAATACCGCAGGGCCAAAGGACTGCCTGACTCACCCCCAGGCTTGTCTCGTCAAGTTTGATCATAGATCGTATTTTGAAACTGCTGTAACAAAACCTATGACGCGTGTCAGTGAGTAAGGGCTATACCTTCTGTTGAAAGTGTGTGTGCGCCAACGCCCAGCTCCTCCATTGGTGTTTATAAGAATATCAGCTGTGGGGTTCAACGGGTTAACTCCTCCCACTGACACAGGGGTCAAAGGGCAAGAACTCATAAAAATACAGTTTGTGACCTGGTGATTTAGCAGAGGTGGGGAGTGTAAACAAAAATGTAAAAGCACTTTGACATAATATTGCTTAAAGTTGTGCCGCCTGCTTATCTCCATGGCGATGTTTTTGTTTTGACTGGAATGTTTCACAGTATGGTAATAACTGCTGTCTTTAAAATTGCAGGTGTTTTGATTGCTCCACAGAATCTGGAAAAAAAAATGCATTCTTTCAGTGAGCAGTCTCTACAAAGATCTGGCTTGTAACTTGGCATCACTCGCTTGTGTCCATGACAATAATTACGTTTATTGCCATACTAGGGAACATTCCAGGTAAAGCAATAACATGGAGAGAAGCGGGTGGCAGGCCCTCCACCAGAAAAAAAGTAGGCAAAAATGTTTTTTTTAATTATTAGTACAATTATTTTAAAATATTACTTTAGTAAAAAAAAAATACAATTTTAAGATCTTTGAAGAAATTCTATTCAATTCAGTTCTATCTTTAAATTATCTGTTGTTTTTTTTGTTGGCATCCGTCCCCTTGTCGTCCTCCATGGAGATGTTATTGTTTTACAGGGACTGCTTCATAATATGTCATTAAACATACATATATTGCATTTATTTAATTACAGATGTTTTTAGTGCTCAGAACATTGAAAATCATACATTCTTACTGTGAGAGGAGTTGCCTCTCTTGGTCTGCTTGTCTCTATGGAATTAATGCCATATTGTGGAATATTGCAGGCATAGCAATAACTTCTCCATGGAGACAAGCAGGTGGTGTACACTCCACCAGAAAAGCTACACAATGCACCTTTAAGTAAGCATATTCTAGTTAGTGTTACCCCCATACTCATAATTTAAAATGAATCAAGTAAACAATGAGGAGCCGTGTGTTATGCAGTTTGAACACATGCAGTGGAATCCTAGTTCGTAGTCGTGTTCCTCTGCGAAGTGTGTTAAAACTGCAGAACGCTGTTTAATGCTCTTATACCACAGCTACAAACTGTAATGTGTCACCTGTGAATGTGAAAAACTTGTCCACCGTCTGTAAATATCTCAAATGAGTTATTTCAGTGTTTTTAAATGAAGCTAGTCCCTACATTCTACTCAGAGCAGTTGTGGATGTGTTTTCACGTTGTTATGGTGATGTCATGGCGGTGGCAGCAGAGCAGTGATATGAAAAAGCATTAAACAACGAGAAGCAGTGCGTTAAAACTGCAGAACGCACAGGTCCAAGTTGTATAATGTGTTTATACTACAGCTACAAACTGAAATATGTCACTTGTGAAAAGCCTGTTCCCTGTCTGTACAGTCCCTGACAAAAGTCTTGTCGCTTATCCATTTTGTAGAAACAAAAGCTTATAACCTGACTTTAAATTAATCGATTGGTTTTAGAAATGTCTCATATGAAAGCTAAAACCCTCCCAAATTATGCTCAATATACTAAAATAAATTTACTTCACTGAAGAAAGATTGATCATTTAATGAACACAGAAAGGTCAGATTTTGGCAAGACAAAAGTCTTGTCACCTACAGAAAATTGAACAAATAATTTACTTCAAATACAAAAATATGTTGCATAATGTCAGTGAATTAAGTAGTGGTGCTGTGAGATCCATATTTAATATCTTGTATGACTTCCATGAGCTTGAAGGACTGCATCCATGCGGGTCGACAATGATTCATACAATTTGTTGATGAAGTCATCAGGAATAGCAAAGAAAGCAGTCTTACATGCCTCCCAGAGTTCATCAAGATTCTTTGGTTTTGCCTTCCATGCTTCCTCTTTCATTCTACCCCAGACATGCTCAATGATGTTCATGTCTGGTGACTGGGCTGGCCAGTCCTGGAGCACCTTGATCTTCTTCGCCTTGAGGAACTTTGATGTAGAGATAGAAGTATGCGGTGGAGCACCATCCTGCTGCAAAATTTGACCCCTTTTATGGTTGGGAATGCAAGAGGTAGCTAATACTTCTTGATATTTTAGGCTATTGATATTGCCTTCCACCCTGCAAATGTCTCGCACACCCCCATACTGGATGTAACCCCAGACCATGATTTTTCCACCACCAAACTTAACTGTTTTCTGGGTGAATCTTGGATCCATGCGGGCTCCAGTAGGTCTCCTGCAATATTTGCGGCGGCTGTGATGTAATTCAACCGAGGATTCATCTGAGAAATCCACCTTCTGCCACTTTTCCAGTGTCCATCCTTTTAGCAGGCTGTGGGCCTTGGCAAATGCCACACGGTTTTTTAATTGCCTTTTGTTTAGTGCTGGTTTCTGTGCACTGATTCGACCATGGAGGCCATTTCGAGACAGAATTCTACAAACTGTTCTGGTTGACACAGGGACTTGAGGTGACCAGGCCTGGTGGAGCTCTGCTGCAGTGGAAAAGGGGCTGACCTTGGATTTTCGAATCAACAAACGGTCCTCCCGAGCAGTTGTCTTGCGGGGTCTGCCGGACCTGGGCTTGTCAAAAACATCTCCAGTCTTTTCAGATCTTTTTCTTATTCTTTGTACTTGACGCTGAGACACATTGAAGGTGTCAGCCACCTCAGCAGTGGATCTGGTCTTCAGCCTCTTGATAATTAACGCTTTGGTCTCAGGGTGGATCTTAGGCATGTTGTCAGAGGTCAAGTTGCAGTTGATGTGAAGGTCTGGTGTGCTGGGGTTCCTTTTATACACACCCACTAATTGATTGATCAGTAACTGATCACAGGTGAGGCTGTAATCTAGGATTGGGTGCATCATATGACAAGGCGACAAGACTTTTGTCTTGCCAAAATCTGACCTTTCTGTGTTCATTAAATGATCAATCTTTCTTCAGTGAAGCTAATTTATTTTAGTATATTGAGCATAATTGGGGAGGGTTTTAGCTTTCATATGAGACATTTCTAAAACCAATCGATTAATTTAAAGTCAGGTTATAAGCTTTTGTTTCTACAAAATGGATAAGCGACAAGACTTTTGTCAGGGACTGTAAATGCCCAAAATATCAGTTATTTCAGTGTTTTAAATAATGCTAGTAAATACATTCTACCCACAGCAGTTGAGCATTTGTTTACCCGTGATGTCATAGTGATGGCCGTGATATAGAACAGTGATTTGGCTGTTGCCGGACTACTTTATGACTATACGTTATGCAGTATTAAAGCATGGCAGTTAGCCACTGGAATTCTCACTCACCGCGGTATGACTAAACTTTTCACAAAACTGCAGTGATTCAACAGTCTATTGTATGTGATATTGACTCTGGTAACTGCAGGAAATGTTGTCTGTGGCTTAAACCAGTGGAAACAGGTCTTATTGCATTAAAAACTGTTCATAGTCTTCATGCAAGAATGTTTCTCAGAATAAACAGCGACTAACAGATGTCAGATCATCAGGTAGCTTGTGTCCTGACTTGGGTGAGAAGACTGCAGTACTGTGCTTGCCCGAACACAAATACTTCAACGCCTCTCCCAACTTTTAACATTGCACTTTGTTATCTTAAGCTCAGTTACTCATTCTCCACGAACTTGACAGCTTAATAATGGATTTTTCTGCTAGATCAAGTGTTCTCCGAGCCCTGTTTTAGCCAGGCCCACACTTGTCCAAACCGTGCACAAAGTCGAGATTCTGCACTCGCATGTGTCTCTCTGGGATACGCAGTGAAAGTGAAAAAATGCCTGGCCCGCAGTCAGAAGAAGGCGGCAGCATACAAAAGTCAAAACAAGGGCTGGGTCCTCGCACAGGGAGGGGCAGGAGCAGGCCCTGACAGCAGACACTCCCTGCCCGACCCACCCGCCCGCCTCAACTGTGAACTTCCTCGTGGGTTTATGGGGCGCTGGAGAATGTGGAAAAGCATTAGGGTGATTGTAAATGAACTTGGTACTTCCACTGTCACTAGAAATCAGCTGTTTGCCAGGATCATTTCTAGTTGTCCTGTACATGGTCAAGATACGCATTGTTGTGAAGTAGGGGTTTGCAAAAATGACGAAATATTGTGATACTAAATCTGGCGATACAGTTTTGTTATCACCAAGTTTAGAAATGGAGCTAACTTGAACTTTTTAGCATTGACGGCTTTGAAGGTGCATTGTGTAACTCTCCTGGTGCAGGGCCCGTTACCTGCTTGTGTCCATGGAGATGTTATTGCTTTGCCTGCAGTGTTACAAAGTAGAGCATTTAACTTGTCAATCTCCATAGAGACAAGCAGAGACTCCCAACATGAAAAGTTACGCAGTGCACCTTTAAATTTAGTTTGGCATTTGAACATCATGTGCAATATATTGATTATTGCATGTATCGCCATATTGTTTCGTGAGCCATGTATCGTGTATTAAAGATCCAAACATCTTTAACAGACGTCTGAAACTGTGGCTGAAATCAGGACAGAGCTGTGCACATGGGATTGGGTGAATTGAGATGAAATGTAAATTGTTTGCTGTGTATTTGTTGTTGGTGTTTTGGTACTGTACTGTTGTGTATATATAACAAATCCAGAGTAGATGTCCTGAATGTGTGTTGTGCTTGTGTGTCTTCAGCCCTGTTCTCAGAGAAGGTGAGGAACATGTCTCCAGATGAAATCCACATCCCTCCTCAGCCCCCCGGACGCTGCTCCTCCCAACTCCAGGTAAACGCTACACACATGGCTTACCACAACTCACCTGTCTGTCTATAGACAGTGATGACATCCACAACAGCCCAGATTCACTGCAGTGCAAGTTGATCCTTGAGCTTTTGTCCCTCCTAAACCATTCTCTAGCTTGGGTTGCCACACCTATTCCAGTTAATTAACCACAGCTTTTTCTGTTTCTAGATAGCAGGTTGGTGCTAGTTTTATTATTTAAAACATGCTGAAGTGAACTGCCAAAACATCTGAATTCAGCTTTATTTAGGGCCTCAGTCAGCAGTCTGACATTCAGAGAGTGTGGTGGAACACAAGGCTCTGTGTAATGAACATGATAGAGATGAGCACACGATTGCTCTGTTGTGATAGTTTAAAGATAGTGCGTATTAAAATGTACTGTACACTGGACTGCCCTGTTTTGAGTGCTTCAGTTTAGGTCTAACGTAATGCATACGTAAAAGTTGCGTAGTTGTATTTCTAGATCACAGCTGTACTACTTGGAGTTGTGCTGAGACATGCTTTAGTCTTTGTGTTGTTTAGATTCAGATTCAGCTCGTCTCTTACAATGCTCTAACAATGCTGAAGGTCCTGGCACTGAAAACCACAAGTAAAGCAAGGAGGAGCTACAGTTTTGTCTAATCTTGGCTTAACAAAAACTTATATTAAAACTATATTAGCACACTTTTTTCAAATACAGTGCCAAGTGGATTTACACAGCATTTGCTTCGAACATAAGTTTGAGCCTGATTTGTAAAAAAAAGTCTGTTAGACTTCAACCCACTAAGCCACTAGTCACAAGCCACCACATAATTCAATGCAAACAGCGCACAGTGGTCTCATTTTGACCCTAAAAGCCGCTTTTTATACTAATAATACTGATTCATTTCAGCAGGTATCGATACTAAAAAAAAGTCCCATTGACAGGACAGAAGTGAACATTTCCTGAATAGATTTACAATGATGTTGAGCTGAATCAGAACAAGTATAAGAGCACATAGACTAGTATACACCCATGGACCACTATGGAACATACAGGACCACTGAGGGAGTACACAGATATAAGAACACATTGTAATATCAAATAAAGTACTACGATTTAGTGTTGAAAATCACATTCTATTGTCTAAATAAAGAGTGTTTTTTGTTTATTACCATTGTGTTATTGAAATCAGTATTGAGTATCAAGTCTATTCCTTAGTATTGAAATGTTTTAAATGTTATTACTGTGACAACACTACCTCAGGTTACTATTAACTTCTTTACACAATTGAAAATTAGTCTCTATCATGTGCACTCTTCCATCTTATCAAGTAAATATCTGTTCCTTCTGGGCGTAGACATAAATTCTAGTGGCTGCTTGAATCCCGAGACTCGCCGCTGTAACTAAAACAGCTCTTCTCCTTCGCGCTCCTCTCCCTCTTCTCTCCCTCCTCCTCTCCTCTCCTCCTTCCTCCACAGGCAGGTCAGGACATAAGCAGTGTACTGCGCAGGCTGCCACTCCCAGACAGTGAAATGAACAAGTCATGAATCAGGCCTGAATCGCCCTCTCAGCCCTGTATCCATGCCCCGCAGCTGCAGAAACACACTGCTCACAAGCACCGCACTGATTACAGCAAATCCACTTTTACTGCCACATTTCGACACTTGAAGGGTTTTGTTGTCTTGCTGTCATTGGCTAATCACAGTGTTGACGTAGAACAAGGATCACAGGAGGTAGTTCGTCATTTGAGTGATTACATTATTTCATTAGTTGACGAGTCAGTAATTATGTGTTCAATTAACATCTAGGCATTTGTATAAGATAACCAGTTTATTTTATTATTTGTTCTTATTTATTTATTTGTAAAGGGACAGCACATATTACCGGTAATGAACATTTAAAATGTAAGTATGTAAAGACTGTAGCCAGCGTAGCTTATTTCCATCTTCAGTCCCTCGGCAGGTTGCTGTCAAATCATCTACAGGACAGGGAAAAGTACAGCAACAATCACACAAAAGATAACACCATAACACCAGCACACTCACTATACACACAGTTCATTTCAGACCGTTCATTTGAAGTTCGAAGTCAGGAGTTAAAGAGTTAAACCAACAACCCCTCAATATAAAAAAAAATGATTTTGTTAAACATATTTGACCATCGAACAACCACTATTTTAAAGCTTTGGAAAATGCTGCCAGTGTTGAGAGCTCTCGAACATGAGCAGCACTGTGTTCCATGTTTGACCTGCTCCAGAAGCTAAAGAGCTGTCCAAAAGCTCTTTTCCTAAACGCCACAGAGCAGTCGCCTCCAGAGCTCGGTCTTGTTGTCCCATTTGAATTTCTTTTCACAGTCTCCGTTAGAGGAGGTGGAGCAAGATTATTCAAAACTTTGTATACCAAAATTAAATCTGCATATTTGATTGTGTTGTCCTAATTAAGAAATTTGTATTTGGTAAGTAGTCTGCAATAGTGATAATTAGTGGGCTTTTTTTTTTTTTTTTTTTTTTATAAATAGTTTCAGCTAATTAGTTAGTTAGTTTAGTTTAAAGGTCCTATATAACGCAAATTGGACTCTTGCGAGCTTTAAGGCATGTTGTAATGTAGTTACCGCCTAAAAATATACCTGGAGTTGTGTTTTGTTTCTTTCACACATGTTTCACACAGCTCTTTTTACCTTTAGTTCAGTAGAGATTGGCAGTTCCAGGGCTGTGTGCGAGACATTAGTGGTTGGAGTAAGTCGAAGGCAGCTACGGCTTCAGGAGATAGCCATCACCAAATATAAGGAATAAAAGAAAAAGGCATGAAATTTGAGCTTTGAGAAAATCCTCCATGTTTGCTGAATGTCTCTATCCTCTTTCCCTCCCCATTTCACACTGTAAGACTAATTATTATTACATTTACCAATATACATTTTGATTTAATAACGGACAGATAAATTATTAAATTATTACTCAGTATCTGCTTTAAATGTCTCTGTAACCCCTCAGTTGTCCAGGTAGAGTTGATTTTTTTTATTTTGCTTCTTTAAATGCTCAATTATCTACTTAAAACTGCAGGAATAAAGGAACAAAGTTTACATGTGGAAGCCATGTACGCAGCTGCACAGCAAGTTTGCAATAATATGCTTAAATGTTTAATTAGTCATGATTTTCTTTTTACTAAATGACTTTTTATCATTAAGTTCATATTCTCCACCTTATGTGCATGATCCAAAACCACCTGGTCAGTTACAGACTATCAGCATTCCTCTATCTCTGTTCACCCCCGTCACTGCCCTGGCTCCATCTGCTGCTTTCTCTGCGGTTCACTTTAGAACCTGGTTGTCAAATATCTCCAGACAGTAGCAGAAATGTTCAGGACAATACTCCCATTTATCATTACACAACAGCTTTTATTTTGTTTTATTTTAAGACGTGAGCAATTATGCAAAGGAAGCTGTTTACAGTTTTTCTGACAAATATTACTACTGCTATTACATTTATTTGTTCAATAATTTGTTAGTGTTGGAGTTGTTTACAATATCCTACTTTTTAAAGGTCTTATATTACACAGAATTTAGCTTGTAAGCCATGTAATAATAGTGTTAACTTATCAAAAATAAAAGTTGAGAGTTGTGTTTTGTTTAATTCTCACAATTTATAAACCTGCATTATCTGTATTCATCTCCAAATCTTAAAATGCTCCGTTCCACCTTGTGATGTCATGTAGTGGTCTCGTTCAAGTTAGCAGCTACATTTTTATCTTGAGTTCAGCAGAGATTCCAAGGTCTGAAATGATCCAAATTATCCAAGCGAAGGTGTATGGAGTTTAAAACCACAGTGGAGCACTTCCTGTATTACCACATGACGTCACAAGGTGGAACAGTGTTTTCCTGTTTTCAGCCTAAATCTGTAGGGTTTGTGTGTTAAACATGTGAATGAAACAAAACACAACTCCAGGTCTGTTTTTGATAGAAAAAAAACATAACATTTTTTTTCCCTTAAATTGTGCATCCCTAATGTAAAGTACTTTTTTTATGTCACGCCAACTTTATCATTCAGAAAATTAGAATTCAATTTAGAGGATTGTATATGTATTAGAGACCGGGAGTGAAAGAAAATGAAGTATTTCAGTGTTGTTTGGTCAGTAATTGTGAATAATCGTAATATTGTTTCGTCATATCCGAACGCCAAAATCCGATCTGGGGACATCAGTACTTACTACCGCTTTGTTTTGTAACAGGAGAAGATCCACAAGCTGTACGAGAGAAAGCTCCACGGAAACTTTGACACCAACAGCCACATTCAGAAGAAGAAAGAATTCCGAAATCCCAGGTACTTTGCATTCTCTGGCTCATTCTTCCCACATATTATGCATTGTTATGGCTTCAATTACCTTTTACTATTAGTAGTAGTAATATAGTATTTTACATTTTCTAACTTAAAATAATGTCTGAATATGGAAAATACTTTATAGATCTTATTCCATTTTGCTTACGGGCTTTAAAACTGCATAGAAGTCTAGTTTTATCTGTGACGCAACTGAACAGGCAATATGCGAACGGAGCGTTTTTGAGTGCGCAGAGAAGACAATTTTGGATTGATGGATTAAAGTTCTATGTTATTAGGCAAAATTCTTGTGAGATTTAAGGCATGTTAGAGTGTTGGTATTTGCTCTGTTCCACCTTGTGATGTCATGAAGTGGTAGTTTTCAAGTTAACCACTACCATTTATCTTTCGTTCAGGTAGAGACTGGCAATTCCAGGATTATTAAAATGATTCTAGTGAAGGTAAAAACGCAGTGGAGCTCTTCCTGTATTACCACATGACATCACAAGGTGGAACAGAGTGTTTTCCATTTGAGAGAAAGTTTGTGTGTTAAACGTGTGTGAATGAAACAAAACACAACTCCAGGTCTGTTTGTGATGAGGAAACAACATTAGAACATGGTAAAAGTTGAAAAGGGAAATCTTGCATAGTAGGTGTTCTTTAACTGTTTTTTTTTTTGCGTTCTGTCTCATATTCTCAAATTTGTTTCCATTTTAGCATCTATGAAAAGCTCATTCAATTCTGCAGCATAGACGAACTTGGAACCAACTACCCCAAAGACATGTTCGATCCGCACGGGTGGTCGGAAGATTCCTTTTACGAAGCGCTAGGTAAGTTGTTTTTTCATTCATTGCAAAATTTTCAGGTTTGGGTGCTAATCTGTGTTTTTGGGTTGTTGTTTTTTTTTCAGCCAAAGCCCAGAAAGTGGAGATGGACAAACTAGAAAAAGCTAAAAAGGAGCGTACCAAGGTGAAGTGTTTTATTATTCCTTTTGGTGTTTTTACGTCATGGACAAGTCTCTTCCCGCAACTGTAATTTAGATTCTTCTGAACAAAAAAAGAAAAAGTTAGGAGTTCATTTAAGGCCGTTCACAGTAGCAGTAACATTATCCGTTTTAAAGTAATGACAACATCTCTCATTTTGTCCACTTTAAAAATGTTCTCAGTCCAGTCATGTAAAAACTGACACTCTGAAAGGGTATTGACAGTGAATTAAATATAAAGCCATTTTGTTCATTTTCTTAGTCTGATTCCAAAAGTCTTAGCGGTACTGACTGGTGTTAAAGCTGTGTATTCAAAATTTAGACTAAACTTTTTTTTTTTTTTTTTTTTACTTTTAATCGAATGAAAACTATGATTAATTTCAGGCAGGTTAATTATACCCACCCATGACCCATGATTTTTTTTTTATTTTTTTTTTTTTTTAATTTAAACAACTAGCTTTTTATTTATTTTTTTATTCTTCACAGAACTTCAGGTGGCTCTCAGTAACTTTTTTCCTTGTCTCCATGGAGATGTTATATCTCTGCCTGAATTGTTCCATGGCATGGCATTAACTGTCTTGTATAAATTTAATGGCAGGTGTTTTTTTGTGTGTTTTTTTTTTATCTCAACCACTTTTACGGCGTCACCTGCTATATAGATACAGTAACATACTTTTAATACCATACTGTGGAACGTTCATGGCAAAGCAATCGCATCTCCATGGAGACGAGAAGGTGACAGACCCTTTACTGTTTGACTGGAACATTACATAACCCTTAATTTCAAGATTGGCCGATCATTTTAGCAGACAGACAGAAGGTAGCCGTGCATTCCACTGCTATATAGGTGAAAATGCTACCAAAACACTTATATGCTACATAAGTCCACTTAAAACGGCTTGAGCAGACACGTACAGTACATAGGTGCCTGTATTTACATTGGAAAGTGGTACATAGACCGAAGCCTGCAGAGATGATTTTTTTAGTGTTTCATATTAGCCTGCAGGCATGTCAGCACATACTCGATCTAATGTTCCCCTTAGCAGACACATTCCTCTGTACAGCGCTATGTGGGCGAATGCAGAGCTGACTCATGGCACGTTTTACAGATCGAGTTTGTGACGGGGACAAAGAAAGGAACCAACGCCTCCAGTACCACGGCCTCCACCGCCAGCAGCACCAGCAGCACCACGGCAACAGGTAACCGCTTTTACAGTGTGTTCTTAAAGGGCCCATATTACACTATTTTCTGATCTATGTTATAATATAATAACAGTATCATTGTTATATAAAGTATACGCTATTCTTTACAAATCAGGTACTGTTGCAGGAGTTGGGAGGAGGGGATGTGGGAGCAAATCTGTCTGCCTGTGTGTGTGTTTTGTAATATAAACCTGTAAATATTGTATTGTGTCTTACCAATGTTTTGTGTGGTGTTGGACCTCCCTGAAAACGAGATCTCAAAGGGCATTCCAATAAAATAAAATGAAATAAATAATGTTGTTTCCTCATCAAAACCATGCCTGTGCTTGTTTTGTTTAACACACAAACCTTGCATGTTTAGGCTGAGTTCTTCTCTCAAACAGAAAACATTCCACCTTGTGATGTCATGTAGTAAAACAGGAAGTGCTCTGCTTTGTTTTTAAATTCCATACACCTACAAAGTCTTTTCTGTGGAAGAACACAGGCTAAATATGCAGGATTTGTGAGTTGAACGTGTGTGTAAATGAAACAAAACAAAACTCCAGGTATGTTTGTGATGAGGAAACATTATAACAAAGATCAGAAAATAGTGTAATAGTGCTCCTTCAACATTTTCTTGTCTTTGCCACGTTAGTTTGTCCGTTTTTACACAAATTTTCTTGTCTAAACCTGCACTGTGTGAACAATCAGATGGAACTGTTAACAAGACGTTTCAATAATCTGACTCCAGAAATCAGATAATGATCAGATTTCCGGTGTGTATTTAAACATAACCAGTGACACAGCAGCAGCGCATCTGCAGGGTGGTATCTGTTACACAACCACTTAAGAATTTCTTGTAAAACACATAGACTGTATATACATATGGACATAGCTAACCCGCTAGCCACCAGGTTCCAAATAGGAAGTGTTCATGGGCACGCTTCCAGCTCCATCGGCTTCAGTTCACTATATACTCTCTGTAACTGCTGCTGTCAGGCTCCTCATTATGGTCTTAAAATGTTCGTATTAACCTGCTGTACATGATTCTGGTGGTTTTATTTTGCTATTTTGTCTGTAAATCAATCTCTATTTCTAATATGGAATTCTCCTCCAAATTCGCTCCATAACTGCTAGCCTCAGTGAGCTTAACTGGTGCCAAACGCCGAACGGGTGACGTGTTACTGCCTTAGTCCACTTGTTTATACAGTCTATGTAGTCAGACCACAAATCAACTTTTAATCAGTTAATATGGATAATGCTGAAATTGACAAATACATCCCTCATATTGGCTGTTTTTCTTGTGTATATTGTGGTATGAATTACTTCTACCTCACCCGCTTGTGTTGCAGACGCACAAAAGAGGAAAAGCAAGTGGGACTCTGCGATACCCGTGACCCAGCCCACCATCATCACCACCTCTGCCACCCTGCCCGCCGTCGTCTCCGTGACAACCACCGCCAGCGGCACCAAAACCACCGTCATCTCCGCCGTGGGCACCATTGTCAAGAAGGCCAAGCAGTGAACTGAGCATGGAGAGGGCCTTTCGAATGGAAGAGACCGGCCTGTAGCTTAATATGGGACACTTTTGGGCTCAGATTTTGAATTTCAGACATTTCATCTACAGACTTTTTTTGAATTTTTCTACAACTTTGCAAGAACTTGGAAGTTTTATCTGGAATTGGTTGTATCGCTTTCTTCCATAGCGATACAACCGTCTATCCATATTACTCTTTTTTTCTGTTCTATGTTATAATATTGTTTCCTCATCACAAACAGACCTGGAGTTGTGTTTTGTTTCATTCACATATTTTTAACACACAAACCTTGCTTATTAATAAAGACTGTGTTCTTCTCTCGAACTGAAAACACTCTGTTCCATCTTATGATGTCATGTGGTGACACAGGAAGTGCTCCACAGTGTTTTTAAACTCCATACATCTTCACTGGAATCATTTGGATGATTTCAGCCCTGGAATTGCCAATCTCGACTGAATTAAAGGTAAAATGTAACTGTCAAGTTGAAAGATACCACTGCATTACATCACAAAGTGGAACGGAGCATTTAAAGATTTGGAGATGTAGACAAACTAATAAACCAGGATTACTCAGACATGTGTGAATGAAACAAAACACAACTCCAGGTGTGTTTTTGATGAGGAAACTACATTATAACAAGACTTGGAATCAGTTGTGTGTAAGATACGTGAAAATGACAAATCTAGTATTTACCATAGATTTTTTGTAAATGTTATAGAAAGGGAAAGGTCTGAAATATTTTTTGTCAGCTGTTGCAGTCAAAATGGTTAAACTTGTGCATAATTTTCATCCCTCTATTTTACTGTGATGAGTTTTTATATCTGTACATATGTATTTCTCAAAAGGTGAATAAACAATTTTGATGTTGCCTTTTCACTCGGGAGTCATATTTCTTGTATTTAGGGTGAAATGCCTGAACCTTTTAGTTTGAAATGAAATATCTGTTTCTAGTTTCAGTCAAAATCACATGTGGCATCCAGGTGGAGGTCGTCATCCTCTCATTTTCGTGGATGCAAAGTTTGAATATCCAAAAATCATAAGAAACATAAGAGCAGTGGTAGAATAGCCAAAAAGAGTAAGGTTACTTCAAAATAATATTTCTTGAGTAGTCGAAATTACTCAAGTAACTTAACGTAACATCTGATTTATAATTTGAAGTGAATGTGAACACAAAAATGAGACAAACTAAATCATATCTGAAGGAGTGGGGCAAGAAACACAAATGTTCAAATCATTTCTTAATGTCACTTGTAAACGCACATTGGGAAGAGTCACCAGAACTTGTGCTCAGGTAAGAGGACTTAGACAAACTTTATTGATCCACAAGGGAAATTATTAGGACACAGTAGCTCACACATCACAATTTAATATAATAACAAAGAGTAAAAAATAAATGATAAATTCTAAATAAGTAGCAAAAAAGATAGCAAGAGACAGGTGTCAAACTGTTACTCAAGTAGGAGTAAAAGTATGGTGCTAGAGAGGTACTCTGAAATTTACAATTTCTTTAAAAAGTTACTCAGGTATAACTAAGTACTACACACCTCTGATTATGGGCACACTATAACAAGATTTACTACTACTTCTTCCCAGTGTAAAAGTACTGAATAGGAAAGCATTTGGCAGAATGTGAGGGATATAAAGGCTGAAAAAAGGCGAGACGAAGCCAGGGTTTGGTACATGTTGGATACAGTCAGTCAGTAACAGCCTGGACATGACTTTTGATTGACCTGCTAATAATTCTAATGGATTTTATGTAATATCACATTTGTTGTATACTGACTGACATACTCTAAAGATAAAACACAGTCGGGTTGCCATAAAATGTACAAATGTAGAACCGAGGACTTTCCTGAAGCACATGTACAGGACCCAACGGGCCACGAGTGCGCCACAGGTATCGCGAGAGGCAGAGCACGTGCGCAGAGAGGCTGAGCTCGTGTGCAGAGACGCTGAGCTGCGCGTGCATTCTGAATACATCGGCACGTGCGCATGGATGTATTGGTGTTACCTGTCCATCATGGCGGGTCTACTGCAGGTCATTAACGCACACTTTTAGGATGAACTGGTTATTTATTTATTTTTTTCGTTTGTTTGTTTGTTTGTTTTTTCGGTTGAATGCACAGTAACAGGCTTAGTAACACACAGATGATACTTATCATAATTAGCTTAGCAAAAACGGCGCCATTCCTATGTTTAGCCTTTCCTTTAACAGTTAAATGCATTTTCTACCACATTAATTAAGACCACAGAAGTAAAGTGGAGTATGTATAACTTGAACCAAACAGTAAATAAAAAAATCCTTAGCCTATTGCATTATTATTAACCTGTACATGTTATCTTTCAGGTACTGTGCAATGTAATTAGGGTGACCAGACGTCCCTGTTTACCCGGGACAGTCCCAGTTTTGAGCCCTGTGCCCCCTGTCCCAGCAGATTTATACAAAACCTCCTTTTTTAAATTTATTTATTTATTTATTTATTTATTTTTATTATTTTTTTTTTACAAGACATGTCCCAGTTGTCCCTATTTTTGACCTTTTTGTTACCTGCCAACAGTAAAGAGAGGCATAAACTGTCATTTGTTTAGGTAAAATACAGAAAATCTGCTTAAAAATGACCAAACCAACCAATGACCAAAGAAAATGTGACTATGCCGACTCACATTTTAGTCATGTGCAGAACAGTTTTCCTTAATTATGCACTCGTTTCACTGTTTTATTATTACCAACTACTCCAAACCAAGAGTGTGGCAGATTTTGATTTAGAAAATCTGGTCACCCAAAATGTAATTAATGTAATATTCACTGAATCATGATTAAATTATTTGCAGATCACAATGCTTATGGCAGAAAAAGCATGTCTGGATGAGTTCAGATTTTGGAGGTAGGTGTTAATTGCGCTCACTAAAATTAAACGTCTGTTCTTGATGTTCTTCTGTTTTTGTAATTCAGAATAATCTATCTGGGGTATCTGGGTACACAGTTGAGTTAGGTCATGTTTATTTAATTTCAAATAAAAATCTTACATACAGTTCTTGAACAGAAGTGACATGGGGAGACCCAGAAGAGCCGCTGTTTTTGTATTGTGATGTAAATAGTGAGGGGGCCGATCACAGACAGCCAGTGTGTAGTAGTACAGTGTGTGGGCAGTCTCTCTCTGTGCTGGCCGCTCCTCTCACCCAAACTTTCAATTGCTCTTTTCAGACAACAGGCATGCAGCAGAGTGAACCGAGACTGCGCTGTCCCCACGGATGACCTTATCAACAACTACAACTTCTTTTCTGTAGTAAGTAAAACACAGTTACTTATTATAATATTTAGTGAGAACTGAGAATCTAATTGGTATAATTTACTTTATTTATTTATTTATTTTTTTAGGCCTGTTCATTTTAGTGTGATTTTTGTGACAGACATTGTGATTTATGTTTTAATACTAGGATTCTGTTCAAAGTTCACATTCTAAACACGTCCAGAAGAATTTATATAAAGACAGAAATATGAAGTGACAAATAATGCAAGAATCACATTTCAGTTTGTACAGATCTAAACTTCAGGGTTAGCAGTTTTTATGCAGAATAAGACAGGAGATTTTGTTTGTAGAGGAAATTATGGTACTTCAAAAATTTGCAATTTATTTTGAGACTTTTTTTAATTCTCTATCATTATTATTAAAGCAGATCTATGCTATAAAATTGACTTTTCAGAGCTTTTAACCATTATTTAACCATAATAATAATAATATAATTGATTCCCTTCTCATTTACCCCATTGAAGTTGTATTTGGAATGTTTCGTGCATGTTTGAGTGATCTTTAATCACTTGCTTTTCTAAAACGACATATTGCCAACTCCCACTTTCACTGCCACCAGTACACGCCCACTGTTCTTATGTACTTACTTTTTTTTCTTAATCTGTGATACACGTAGATTTGTCGCATAGTCATTTTGGTGTTAATGAAAAAAAATCCAGTACTTGCTAGTGTGATGTGCAGCTATCCATCGGAGGTGCCGACTGTTTCCTATGATGAAGTTTACGGTGATGTCGGCTCCCATTTGGCACCGTGGTTTTCTACTACGGAATTGTTTCTTTTATTAAGTTGTTAATAATAGTAGATGAATATTGAGGTTTTAAATGTGCAAATTATAACATAATGAGGGGTGTCATAGATTAGAACTATGTAGCAGACACAAGCACTAGCAAGTAATATGTCTTTTTTAAGATAAACAAAATGATACTCATTTGAGTGTAATACATTTCATATTATCATTTCCAGAATGGATTTTTTTTATTATGGATTTTTTTTTTTTTGCCATTTTTAAGGCTAAAGGTTTGCTGTGATAATAATTATTTATTTTGTAAGGTGGACAAAACTATGATTTTCTTACTTAGGCCCAATTCACTATTTTATCTTGATTGACGTTCACTTAGTAACTTTATCTTTGTGTTTAAGAAGCAACAAAAGCTATCATTGTCTTCTGCCTGTTCACACCTCACTGTGATTGGTTAAATCCACCTGTCACTCATAGCATGACGCAGACTGACCAATAGGAGAAGTGGGAGGGGAAAGTAGAAGGAACATGTTTGAGGACAGAGAGCAACATTGAACAGAAACGCATTATAGGAACTATACAATATAAAATTATTCTTGTCTTATTGTTTTTAAAATACTTATTTATAAATTCAAGCTATTGATCAAAAGTTACAAACAGAAAAAGGTACAGTTTAGGTTTTTACATTTCGCATACAAGATACTGTATAATCACTATGACAACAGTCCTAAATTTGTCATGTTTTCCGAACCCTATGAATAAATGCATAGGTAAACACACACACACACACACACACACACACACACACACACACACACACACACACACACACAAAATTACATATACTAGTGTTGTCATGGTCCCACATTTTTTAAAACCAATGTCTTATACCACAATCATATAAAATGATTCTCCATAACTGTAAATGACCACTACAACAGGAAGTATAAAAAGATGAGTTTTTTTTAAGTTGCTTTTGAAGTTGGTGACACTTCCTTTGTCACAGGCGGTGAACTCTGTCATGGTGGTTGTGACCTGTTTCCAGAGCCATGGGGAGATTTATAGTCTCCGGTGAAGGTAGCTGCAACAACATAATCAGAGAGCAGGGAGTAAAGGATTGTGTGTCAGGATAGGGGCAGTGCTCAGTGAAGCCTACTCCCCTGTGTGCACCATGCAGCCTTTCACACCCCATCCACCCCATCCACCCCAACCTCCTCTGCTCTCAGCTGCTACAAACGCTAATGTGGCTTAAGCAGAATAACAATAACTTTACTTCATAAGAATAGAAGTAATGTTTCTTAGAAATTAACATTCAGGGGTTACAAAAGTAGTTACTCAAATATAATACAGTTGTATTTCTTTAAAACATTGCTGAAGTAAGAGTAATTGAAACATAAACATAAACTCAGATTAGTGATTTAGAGTAGGACTGGCTGATGAAATCTTTTATTTGATCCCCGATCCCTTTGACAATATGCTATTTTATTGATATTATCAAATGGTAATTAATTAAAAGATCAAAAGAAGCATATAGTTGTTCCCCTATATACTAGTAGATGTTAGCATATAGATTACGCATATCTAGTTTGTCTACATGAATTTATGATAACAGTTTACGTTTGGATCTATAGGCTCTAGAAATTGATACATTATTTGATTGAAATGGATGGAGACAACATAAACAATTAATAGAAATATAGCTGAAAATAAGGTGCAAGAAACACAAATGTTTGAATCATTTCATATTGTCCACATAAAGCTTTTGTCACTTGTAGACTTACAGTGGAAAGAGCAACTTTTACTCAAGTAATTTTACTGTTACTGGTGTCAAAAAAGTACAATTTCTTAGTTTCTTAGTACTATACTTAGTACTTAGTACTAATTTCTTAGTAGTAACTCAAGTAAATGTGTCTGATTATTATCCATTTATGATTCATGTAGGCCTGTTTTTGCAAGATTTTGATATTTTTTGGGACTGTCAGTGTCATATCTTATTCAAATAAATCATTGCACACAACCTGATGCATTTACCACTATTTACCTTTCATATTTCCTTTTCCAAAATCTCACTTCATTAGATTGAACTTCTGACAGAAAACACACCACTTAACCTGTGCAGTGGTGACAAACTGCTTTATATGAGTGCACACAATTCATTTCCCATAGCCCGCAGCCAGTGTTCTTGCTCACTCAGCCACTCCCAAGGGCTTGGGAGGAGGCCACGGAGGAGGGAGGGGCCTGCCGTGCACTCTCAAGCCCACACAGGTGAACTGCTGTCGGGCTGGAATGCAGCAGAGGTTGGGTGGGGGCTCTCTGACACATACTGAGTGACTGAAGAGGGAGAGGTGTAGAGATTTGCACGTTATACAGACAAGGGGAGATCCGACGATCACAGCACAGCACCTGGAGAAAGTGGAGTTATCAAGTCTACTCTCTGGTATTCACATGAGTGCATTTGGTCTGCACTGCACTGGGTTTGATTCAGTAAATATTTGACCAGGAACGCAACGCAACAAGGCACACAAAAGACAACAGGGAGCATTCTTTTACACTAGACTTTGAACTTCACATGCAGCCTTGATAGCTTGACTTATCTTCTTATCAACGCCAGAGGAAGCAAACTTTTTTTCCCCACTTTTTTCACAGAACCAAAGGATATATTTGTCTGCCTTAAAGGTACTGCTGGGCGCGTGGACTTTGGAGCACGAAAAGGTAGGTTCTTAAAGCAATGTGATTCTTGTATTCGATTTCAGAGTTCAGATAAAAAAGTCTTAATTGCTATATTTCTGGAAAAAAAAAAAAAAAAAAAAAAAAAACATTTCAAAGTTTTTATTAAAAATTTGCACCTGTAGCTTTTGTCTGACTTCTCCCAAACGCAACACAAACTTTCCATTAAAAGTCTATACAGTTCCAGACTATATGTTTTGGATTGGCTCTCGCTGACATGACATCATTTGTAATAGATACTGCTACTTACTATGTACTGTATTCTATGTAGTAAAAATATATGTATACAGTTTTGGAGGCATGAATAAATCGTTTGACTTGCTTACCTGCACATTCCATTGTACTACATGATATAAATTTTGTCTATTGTTTCCTCTGGCGCTGTGTAAGAGGTGGGTAGTACTCAGTTACATTTACTTGTGTAACTTTTCTAGCAGCATACTCCTACTCCTACTAGTAATATTTTTTTAACACATAGTAAAAGTTGTGGTTACTCTTCCCACTGTAAGTGACAAAAGCTTTATGTTGATAAGCTGAAATGATTTGATCATTTGTGTTTCATGCAACCGCTCCTTCAGATATGATTTAGTTTGTCTCATTTTTGTGTCACTCCAATGGAAATACCAGATTTTGTGCATTATTTAATGTTTTCTCCCTCAAATTACATTAACGGGGGTTCATCACCTGCTTGTTCCTATGGAGATGTCATTGTTCTGCCTAGAATGTTCCACAGTATGACATTAAACAGCTCTACCTTACATATATTCAATTAAAGGTTTTATAGCTCAAAAATACCTAGAAAACAGGCACTCTGACTGTGAGCGGGGTCGCCTCTCCACAGATCTGACCTGTAACTTGGTCTGGCTTAGTCTCCATGAAGATAGAAAGGTTTAATACCACACTGTGAAACATTCCAGACAAAGTAATAACCTCTCCATGAAGAAAAGCATTTGACGGGCCCTTCACCAGAAAAGTTATACAATTAAGGAGTAGTTTTTCCAAATACTTTTTTCCTCTTACTTGGACCACTACTTTGTACTTCTACTTACTATTATTTTGAAGTAACGCTCTACCCACCCCTACACAACCATTGCTCTCTCTCTTTCTCATGTGTTAACCAAGATGAAAAGCAGCATGCCTTATGTAACTTCATCTTTGCTTGTGGTTTGGGTTCACTGCCTGTGGTACATTATAGTAGAATAGTTTTACCTTTTGGCCATTGCTTTGTTGTTGTAGCATCTTCTTGTACAATGGAATGTGCAGCTAAGAATGTCTACCATCGGATCTGTCCCGCCAAAATCATAAAACTTTTATGACAGTATGCAGCATGGCATATATAACAGATGTTTTTTAGTTTTTTAAAAATGTTTTTAGTCATTTTAGTTGGCTGGTTGTGATGTGTGGTCGTTCGAGCGGTGTCAGACAAAATATATAGTTCAGGACTTTGACTAAAACCGTACATGTTAATACTTCTTCAGAAATGTTGCAATTTGACTTTTTTTTATCAGTTTATGAGTCATGTTATAAAGTTGTTACTTCCTCAAAAACATACCCGGAGGTGTGTGTTGTTCCATATACACATGTTTGAGTAATCCTGCATTATTAGTCTGTCTACATCTGCAAAGCTGAAAATGCTCTGCTCCACCTTGTGATTTTTTTCAACTTTTCAAGTTAACAGCTACCTTTTGTTTAGCAATGATTGGCAATTCCAGGGCTGAAATTACCCAAATGATTTGAATGAGCTCATGTGGAGCACTTCCTGTATTACCATATGACATCACAAGGTGGAACAGAGTGTTTTCCATTTGAGAGAATAGCTCACCCTAAATATGTATGATGTGTGAATGATGTTTATGAAACAACATAGTAACATAGATCAGAAAAAAAAACTTAATGTGGGCCCTTTATAATTCAGCCCACAGTGCAAAATAATTTAAAACACTTGTAGGAGGATTAATATTTGAGAATATATAAACTGGTAGACTAATATAATCACATAACAACAATGGTGTGTTCCAGCTACTCAAGTTTTCATATATTATTTAACATATTCCTGACTCTGGGTTGTACATTTTTGTTCTAATTGGACTAAGTCATTTTTATTTTTGTGTTTTATTTTTTCATTATAGACTATACAACTTACAAATCTTGTGTACATTCAAGTAGAACAAAAGGAATTCTAAAGTTTGGTTGTAGGAGTGTACCAATATGAATATGCATGTTTTTTTTTATAATTCAATGTGTGTAGTGGTTGAACAAAGATATAGTATTATCACATGTTATCATGTTATCACATGTATGGCCATTAGGACTGGGCAATCAATTACATTTGAATCAAGATTCAGTCAGTTGTATTTTTGGGGGTGTTGTAATGGAGAGGTCCACAGCCAATCCTCTGTCAGTAAAAGCATGTGGTTTGGAGCAGAGGAAGAAATTTGACTAATTTTTGTATTACATGGCATTCACTTAAAGCCTATCTTGTTTATATTTGTGTAATACATAGTGAAAGACATTTTATGTCATATTTGAAAAGAACAAATAAACAAAAAAACTGAGATCAGTCAGTATAATTATTTTGCCGTATCACTCAGCCCTATTCACCATATTGGTATATTACTGTATTGCAAGTCATGCATCTTATACATAGAATCATGCTGAACAATGTGACTAAAACCCTATTCCTAACTCTAAGTAGGTTATGCTTAAAATTCAATTAGCCAAAGTAGACAGTGGGACTGACTATGAGCTTAAAGGGACGATTTAAAATTTACATTTCATAAACATGACCTATCTGTGCCCCCAGCTATGAGGTAAACATGTTCACATCAAATAGAGCTTTTACTGATACCAACTGTAATGGTGATTTATTCTTAATTACAAAAACACTGGACTTGATGTTAAAGTTGTTTATGTTACACTTTGGTGTTTTGGTTCAAGACAATTATCCAATCAGAAAGCAGAATGAGCCTCACATGACTCTTTCATTTGGGTTGCCAGTTCCAATGCTGAAATCCAGTTTATTTACCGTATTTTCCGGACTATAAGCCGCTACTTTTTTCTCACACTTTGAACCCTGCGGCTTATACACCGATGCGGCTCATATATGGACGGATTATTCGTCTATGAACACAGCGGATGCGCGCAGCTTGAGTGCAGAAAGCGCCGCTGTCTGTGCGGTGAACATGGGTTAGGGTTAGTTAGAACACTCGCTAGCGCTGTTGTCAGCACTAAAACAGTTTATCGCTGCGTGATAAAATAAGTTCTGCTGCTAAATGAACATTAGTGAGTGGGATACGTCTTAATGACCCGTATGTGTTAAATGCAGGTGAGGCGTAAATGACGAGACGAAACGTCTCAAACTTCAGTAGCTGGACATCCACTCATACATGATCGATACAACTAACCCCGACCTCCGGGAGAGCCTGAAATCCTGTTGAAATCCTACAAGACACTGACATGATACAAGACACTGACATGATCCCAGACAGGACAGCGGCTCTTTCTGCTTGAGACATGCGCAGTAGAGCGCCAGAGCGACTCTCGCGCGTGACGAACTGACTCAATGCAAAAAGACGACAAAAGCTTTAGAGGCAATACAAGCAGATGCTCGGAACTTGAAAACTTCTTGAAGACGTGGACACCTGCGGCTTATAGACAGGTGCGGCCTATATATGTACAAAAATAAAATTCTTTGAAAATTTAGGTGATGCGGCTTATATTCAGGTGCGCTCAATAGTCCGGAAAATACGGTAAACCTAAAATACCTCTCTCTGATCTGACCCCAGCACCTGCACCAGTCATGAATCAGTGCTAGTGCAGCCTCTGCAGCTCAGGGAGGGAATTCTGGAGGTTCTGAGCTTCACATGAGGCATGGACTGTCCATATACTGAGAATGAGACAAACTTGGATGTGTCTCTATCTGCAGAATAAGACACTGACAACCCAGGTTCAGTGGTGATTGTAGTAACTTTTTCTAAAGTGGTAAAAGCACAGACTACATACAGCTCCTTTAACTGAAAATCTCCATTGGCATTTGTTATAGCTCAGGGTCAAGTTGGAGGCTGTTTTGTTCCTGACTCTCCCTCATTGATTTATGGGGCACAGTGGCAGAGAGCCATGCACACACACACCTGCTAACAGCCCGTTCCCATGTGGTTTTGAGTGTGCACAGGTCAGCCTCTCGCACTCCGGACAAATTCCTTGTGTTGGCCTTGCAAATCTCAACAGTCCAAAATACAAATGAGCGTGTTTCCACTGTCACATAGCATCATTATCGGCCCACTGAAGTAATTGCAATTCACAGAGGCATAGTTGTCCCTTTGTTTGACTTCATTTTTGGGGTTTTTAATAGCAGTAAGAGAATAGGGCCTTTATCCTGCAATCTGTGATCTACTGTATATGATTTGTTGGAAAATCTGTGTATTATTATATGTGCACTATGTCATTTTCGTCATGGGGGTTCCATCACCTGCTAGTTTCCTTGGAGACGTATTGCTTTTCCCTAAATGTTGCACTGTATGGCTTTAAACTTATCTAGCATTTATTTATTTAGTTGATCAGTGATTTGGCCTATTGGCATCACCTGTTAGTCTATATAGAAATAGATATAGAAATAGATATGTTTAATACCATACTGTGGAACATTCCAAGCAAAGCAATTACATCTCCATGGACACAAGCAGATGGCGTACCATCCACCAAAAAGGTTATACAGTCAGTGCACTTATAAATGTAGGGAGGTAAGGAGCTCATTCTGCTTTCTGATTGATGGTTGTTATGAGAACCAAAAAAATGTAAGCATGAACAACTTTGACAATACAGTTGTTATCAGTAAAATCCGATTTAAAGAAGACATATTGTGCTTGTGTCAGCTATATTCTTATAATCTATGGTACCTGTGAATGTTATAATATTGTAATGTTATAATTAAATTGCAATATTGATCTAAAACAACTTCATACAAGAAACCAGTCAGCTGACTACTGTGTTAGAAAACTGCAGTGCCCCATGGGAGCAGATGTCGCCATAAACATCATCACAACAATGAGCTCTGAAGTTGTCTGCACCTCCTATGGATAGCTGCACATCATGCTAGCAAGTAGTAAATTTATTTTTCATTTGTACCAAAATTACTACGCAACTCTGCCAAATCCTACATGTTTCACTACTACTACATAAATAACATTTGGTTACAGAGCAGTCGGCGTGTACCGGTATCGGTGAAAATGGGAGTGGATTGGCAAAATGGTGTCTTAAAAATAAGCAATTAAAGACTGGTAAATCATGTACGAATAACAACAAATACAAGTTTGGATGAGTAAATGGTAGGGGAAAACAACATGGTCAAAAGCTCTGAAGCATAGGTCTGCTTTAAATGTGTTTTATTCATATTTGGGAACACAACATGGTAATATTTATGAAATATTAAACAGAAATCCTACGTATGCTACCTATACATTTGTGAACATGCAACAAAGTGTACAATATTAGCTAAGTATTTTCAACAAAAAGTCCATGCACCTCATTGAAATAGAAGACTGAAAGGCATATTTTCTCTATACTAGTCTACTACTACATCATTTTCTATCTGTTCATTTCTTATACTTTTGTGTTTGTGCTGCAGGGAGGAGATGGGAAGATGGGCCTTACGCCTCTCTTTGGCTCTGAGCATTTTCACCTGCCTATTCACCTGCTCTTCGGCTGAAGGTAGGAAACTGACCCTTATTTTACTTTTGACATAACTAAAATGGAAAATCAGACCCATCCAATTCGTTTGGCTGACTATTTTCAATGGTGGAAAGAAACAAAGTACAAAAGTACCTCAATACATTTTTTGCGGTTCTAATTTTACAGTGGGTACTCTATACTTTTTACTTCACTACATTTGAGAGCAAAGTATCTGTACTAGTAAAAGTGTGTGCATATATATGATTTCATGGTATCCTGACTAAATGTTTTGAGTACAGAACCCGGCTTCTAGCAAATAAAAATATACTCTAAAAAATCTATAAACATTGAGAAATTGATTCAGCCACCACTGTTCAGTGGTGGCTCTATCAAGATCATCACACTAACCATATATAAATGGACATAGCTAACCCGCTAACTGCTTCCAAACAGGAAGTGAGCATGGGGGTGCTCCGGCTCCATCAACTCTGGCTCTAATTGACTTTACATTGAAAAATTGTGGCCTCTCTCTCTGTAGCTGGAGTCGAATGCAATAGGTGACGTCACACTCGCTTAGCCCATTTCTTTATACAGTCTATGCATTTAACACTTAAATAATGATCAGAAATCTATGAGAAGTAACAACAAATGTGTACTTCAGTACTTTGACTTAAGTAGATTTGATAGATGACACTTTTACATTAACTTGAGTAAATCTTTTCTTCTTGAATTTGAACTATTACAAAAGCTGCCTCTTCTTCCACCACTAACTCTTTTATGTGTCCATTGTTGCAGAGAACTATTGTTTTGCTGCCCGGGCCAAAAGCTGCTCAGAATGTCTACAGGCCGGAGTGGGTTGTGCCTACTGCTCCGAGGCGGTGAGATACACAACACGGGACTTTAAAGGTCCTATATTACACAGAATGGACTCCTGTGACCTTTAAGCCATATTATAATGCTATTCCCTTCTCACAAACAGACCTGGAGTTGTGTTTTGTTTCGTTCACACGTTTGAGTAATCCTGCATTATGTTTCTGTCACGGGCCGGACACGCCCCAATTTAAAAACCTCTGGTCCCAAGGGGAGGTGCTCTATTAAATAAAAATGCCACACGTAATTAAAAGAAATGTACAAAATTTATTGAGTCTATGAATGATAAAATGTCCCAAACTACTAAAAGCTAAACTATTAAGAGTCCCTCATTGGAGGTAGGTGGATGGGTCCCCTGGGATCGCGGCTCCGGTGCTCCTCCACAGCTCCCGCGATGCCTCAGTCTCTCCCTCTTATCCCGGCCGCTCTGCCATGCGCGCGCTGCACTCGTCCATGCGCTCAGGAGGCCTGCGTGCAGGAACAGGCCGTCAGTTGGCCGGCAACAGGTAGGAACTCTTAATTGAGCAGTGGACTTTGGGCCAGGGCTAATTTGCAGAATACTTCACTAAAATCCAAATTAAAACATGCAACTTTGAGTAGCCCTGCCGCACGCACAACAAACAAGAAAAGCCACTTAGCTGGGAGGAGGGGGGTTGTCACACTCGCCCCCTCCACTGTTCCCACGTTGCGTCCTGTCGCTCGGGCGCCAAGGTCGTGCGCCGTTTCCTCTGCCCACCTCCTGCGCTCCTTCAGCGTGGCCCTATGTCTGGTACCGCGGACGCCCGACCCAGCTCCCAAAACCGTCCGTCTCCTCTGCTCAGCCCCGTCGTGCTGCCACTCGCACCGCTCTCCCCTTTTTACTGACACACCTGCGCCCTATTAGTACTGATTTGGGGGCAGGGTCAGAGTCAGTCCCGCGCACACACACACCTCCCTTCCAATCAACCCACACACGCCCAGTCCAGTCACCCCGTGACACCCCCCCTGACCAATATGTTCTAGTCCCTGGAACAACATACAAAGTTCTAGTCCATATACCTGCGGGGTCGTACCCCCATATTGGCCCTCTGAGACCGTCTTGGCTCAGGTGAGAGTGGAGGCCCCTCTTGCCCACCCTCTCCCAACGGCAACAAGAGTCCCCACATCGGCATTGGCGCGTTGTCTTGGTGATGAATGGCACCGGTCTCAGGCGCCGTATAGTGGAGGCACGGCCGTAGATTGTTGCGATGAACCACACGTTCAGGCTCGTCCTTCCCCTCTGGACGCACTTTATAGACCGGCCGATCAGGATGAAGTCTAGCAACAACAACAAAGGGTCTCTTTTCCCACCGGTCACTGAGTTTACCAGTCTGCCGCCGCCTGTGGTCCCGCACCAGTACTCGCTCCCCAGGCAAGAGCGGAGCATCTTTGGCAGTGCGGTCATAGAGCATCTTATTTTTCTGACCAGCCTTCTGGAGGCTATCGGATGTCCTCTGGTAAGCATAGGCCAAGTGTTCTTGGTGCTTGGCCACCCAGTCTGTAGTGTCCATGGGGGCCTCAGTTCCAAAGCCTCCCGTCAGCAGGTCCACAGGAGTCCTCATATGACGGCCAAACATCAGAAATGCAGGTGCATATCCTGTAGACGCATGGACAGTGTTGTTATACGCTTGGATGAGTCCAGGTAAGAACTCTACCCACCTCTGTTGCTTTTCTACTTCTAATGTACCCAGAAGGTTCAGCACTGTCTGGTTAAAACGTTCACAGGTTCCATTCCCCATAGGGTGATACGGGGTGGTTCGGCTTTTACGGGACCCATACATTTGGCAAAGTTCATATATCAACCGGGACTCGAAATTAGTGCCTTGGTCAGAATGAAGTACTTCTGGGCACCCAAATGGCTGGATCACATAGGTCCACAGGGCACGTGCTGTTGTGAGGGCCGTTTGGTCTAGTGTAGGTACAGCCCATGCAAACTTTGTGAACAAATCAGTCATGACAAGTATATTTTGGTATCTATCGGTAGGGCGGCTCAATGTCAGAAAATCAACAGCTACAATGTGCATAGGGGCCTTGGCAATCAGTGGCACTAGAGGGGCTTTACCTTGGGGCCCGGGTTTATGCAAAACACAGCGCGGGCATGCTTGTAGCCAGGTATTGACCATGACCTCCATCTGTGGCCAATAAAAACCTCTCCGCAGCAGAGCCAATGACTTCTCCAGCCCCGGATGTCCCATCCGCTCATGGTACATAGTCCAGAGATGTCGTGCCTGTGAAACTGGAACGACAATTTGGTGTACAGTCTCTAATGTTCGCGGATCTTGGATGGTTCTACACACAACACCGCCTCTTAGCTCCAACTTCCGCCAGTGCCGCAACAGAATCTTTCCAGGCGGAGCCATGGCTTGCCGTTCTGTAGCATTTGGTAACATACCTCTCTTAATGTGTTCCTTGATCTTGCACAAATCAGGGTCCTCTCCCTGTAGACTCCGCCATCGGTCTAGGTCCCATCCCCAGCTGTCAGCTCGGGTCTGTGGAGAGACCGCGGTCTCCACCGCTGCCACCAGTGGCTCCTGCTCCTCCGGGACCTGATTTGGTGGTACAATGGGGAATCTAGAAAGGACGTCAGCATTAGTGTTCTCTCTTCCTGGGCGGAATCTGATTGAGTAATCAAAGTTGGCCAACTGTGCGACCCACCTTTGTTCCGTCGCTCCCAACTTAGCCGTTTGTAAATGTACCAGTGGGTTATTGTCCGTCACAACAGAAAATTTTGCACCCCAAAGATAGTCCTTGAACTTTTCTGCTACCGCCCACTTCATGGCAAGAAGCTCAAGCTTGAACGAGCTATAATTCGCATCATTACGTTCTGCTGGATGCAAGCTTCTGCTGGCATATGCAATTACGCGCTCAACCCCCCCTTGGTCTTGCGCCAACACAGCACCGAGCCCGGTGTTACTGGCATCCGTGTAGAGGGTAAAAGGTAAGGTGTAATCGGCATACGCTAAAACGGGGGCCTGCAGTAGTTCTTTCTTTAACTGCTGGAAGGCCATTTCACACTGCTCATTCCACTCAACAGAAGGGGAGCCCCGCCCTCTGTTTCGACTAGTGCCTACTAAGAGTCCATTCAGGGGCTTAGCAATCTTTGAAAAGTCTTTTATAAATCGTCTATAGTACCCCACAAACCCCAGGAATGAGCGGACTTGCCTGACAGTAGTAGGGGGTTGCCAATCTGCAACAGCTGCCACCTTCTCTGGATCAGGGGAAACTCCCTCACTGCTGACTAAATGCCCAAGGAACTTAACCTGCTTCCGGAACAGCTGGCATTTTTCCGGGCGGAGTTTAAGACCATAGGTGCTCAGGGACTGAAAGACAGACTCTAGGTGTTGAAGGTGTTCTGCAAAATTTCTGGAAAACACAATCACATCATCAAGATAAACCATTGCTGATTCGGCTAACTGATTCCCCAGGCACTTCTGCATTAACCTTTGAAAGGTTGCAGGTGCATTACACAACCCAAAGGGCATTCTTTCAAATTCAAATAAACCAAAAGGAGTAGTGAATGCAGTTTTCCCTCTGTCCCTTTCCTCTACCTCCACTTGCCAATAACCACTGGCTAAATCTAGGGTGGAATACCACGCGGCTCTATTCAGGCTGGTTAGAGAGTCTTCAATTCTAGGCAACGGGTAGGCGTCTTTGTGGGTTACACTATTTAACTTGCGATAATCCACACAAAATCGCCAATCTCCATTCTTCTTTTGAACAAGGACAATGGGGGCCGCCCAAGGGCTACAGCTCTCTCTAATGACTCCCCCCTTTAACATGTCTTTTAAGAGGCTACGTATCTCCTTATAAAGGGTCGGGGGTACTGGCCTAAACCTCTCACGGATAGGATTAGCATCACCTGTTGGTATGGCGTGTTTCACAGCACCCGTCCGTCCATAGTCCTCCTCATGTAAGGAAAAGACATGTGTCCATCGCTGTAATAGTTGCTCCAGTTGCCTTTGTTCCTCCTCATTCAATCCATCTCCCTTAAGGAAAGAAAAAGCAGAACTCTCTGCATTTACCTTAGGTTTTTCTACCGCAGAATTGATCAAACCAACTTCCACGACTCCAGGGTCCACTTCCACAATGGACAGCTCCTGGCCATCCCGCACACTGTCAGGGCTGATTTCAGACACAGCTGCCAACCTCTGAAATCTGCTGAGTGTAACATCAAAGGGATGGAGGTTCCGGACCCTCACGGGAATACGGCCCTTCCCCACAGTTACCAGAGCTCTTGCCACTTCGACCCTTCCCTGTTCCCCTAGGGGTTCTACCAGTGCATCACATGGTCGACTTTGGGCGGGCGGCGGAATTTTGGCCCAAAGAGTCATTTCGCTCTGTGCAGGTACAGTTACAGGGGAGCGACTGGCTAGGCGAGCTGTAACTTTCCACTGGTCCGCCGTTGACATAGCACGGACACGTTGACAGTCTACAAAAACAGAATCCCATTCTTTACCAAGCGGGGGCTTTGGATGGTTTACGGATTCCCTGTACTTGCTAAAGAGTTCTTCCCAACAATCAGCAATTACATTCATCCCAAGGATGGCTTTATCGGCTCCAATACATTCATCCTTGGCTACAGCAATACCACGCGCTGGCACCCGGACCCCATGGATGACAAAGTCAGCTACCATGTAACCCACCCATGGGATATTAAGCCCATTAGCAGCCCTCAATGTTAACCATGGCAATCCTTCGCTTTTTAGTTGCTTACTCCCAAGGAGCTTCCTACAGACACTCTCACTAAACAGCGTTACTTGAGATCCAGTGTCTACCAAACACTTAACATTTATCCCATCTACACCCACATCTATTAGGGGACAATCTCCAATAAGCTTAGCTTTAGGACTGCAATTGATTGGGTCACTAGGAGAGGGTCCGGACACTTGACCCGCAGTGGCCGGGGCATTTAAAAACCCTGACTGGACAGTTTGGAGGGGCACCTACGACTAATATGACCAATTTGTTCACACACATTGCATATAGGACGGCCTTGGGGATCCCACTTAAATCTTGCATTAAGAGGGGTTCTAGGTCTCGGGCTTCTACTTGGGTGTCGAGCGGTGTCAAAAGGAGGGGAGACCGCTCCCTTTAGCTCTTCCAAAATTGTCTTTGTCATTGCTGACATTTGCTCCTTTACATCCTTCATAACTTCAGCACGCAACTCTTGTTTCCAGTCCGTAGCTACACTTGTATTTGTCGGGGGCGTTCTACTCACCGCCAAGCAGTCATAGGCTGGCCAATGTTCACCCTGCTCCTCCTCTAGGGCCAGAGCTTCCATTTTTACCTCTTCAAAGGTAAGGTGGGGGCTCTTTCGCACCTGCCGCCTGAGCTCTTGGCGGATGGGGCCCTCCTTCAGGCCCATCACAAACTGGTCTCTTAGAACCAAATCTCCCCGCTCCAAGCCCATGGTGTCTCTCTGCTTCAACCTGGAAAACAGTTCATGCAATCGTAAAGAGAAAGCCCTCAGTGACTGGTTAGACTCCTGTCTGCAGTTGAAAAACTGAGCTCTTAAAATGGAAACATGGGTGTTGTCTCCATACAGTTCAGACAGTGCATCAAAAATCTTCTTTGAGGTGTTCCTTTCAGTCCGGTCTAAAGCTAGAATCTCCCGTTTTGCTTCTCCATCTAAAAATCCTAGAACAAAGTCAGCTTTTTGAGAGTCTCTGATAGGTTGGAAAGTAAGCATAGTCTCTATTTGGCTCCGCCATTCTCCAAATTTAACATCGGACTGTGTCCCACTAAATCTTGACACCCAAGGTCCGCCCATAAAAAAAGGCATCATCATCATGGACTGTCCACCTGACTGTGTCTCTTCAGTAGACATATTTATTTAATAGAGGCTTAACCCAAGGACCAGTCCTGCCGACAACGCCACTTTCTGTCACGGGCCGGACACGCCCCAATTTAAAAACCTCTGGTCCCAAGGGGAGGTGCTCTATTAAATAAAAATGCCACACGTAATTAAAAGAAATGTACAAAATTTATTGAGTCTATGAATGATAAAATGTCCCAAACTACTAAAAGCTAAACTATTAAGAGTCCCTCATTGGAGGTAGGTGGATGGGTCCCCTGGGATCGCGGCTCCGGTGCTCCTCCACAGCTCCCGCTATGCCTCAGTCTCTCCCTCTTGTCCCGGCCGCTCTGCCATGCGCGCGCTGCACTCGTCCATGCGCTCAGGAGGCCTGCGTGCAGGAACAGGCCGTCAGTTGGCCGGCAACAGGTAGGAACTCTTAATTGAGCAGTGGACTTTGGGCCAGGGCTAATTTGCAGAATACTTCACTAAAATCCAAATTAAAACATGCAACTTTGAGTAGCCCTGCCGCACGCACAACAAACAAGAAAAGCCACTTAGCTGGGAGGAGGGGGGTTGTCACACTCGCCCCCTCCACTGTTCCCACGTTGCGTCCTGTCGCTCGGGCGCCAAGGTCGTGCGCCGTTTCCTCTGCCCACCTCCTGCGCTCCTTCAGCGTGGCCCTATGTCTGGTACCGCGGACGCCCGACCCAGCTCCCAAAACCGTCCGTCTCCTCTGCTCAGCCCCGTCGTGCTGCCACTCGCACCGCTCTCCCCCTTTTACTGACACACCTGCGCCCTATTAGTCCTGATTTGGGGGCAGGGTCAGAGTCAGTCCCACGCACACACACACCTCCCTTCCAATCAACCCACACACGCCCAGTCCAGTCACCCCGTGACACCTGTCTACATCTCCAAAGCTCAAAATGCTCTGTTCCACCTTGTGATGTCATGTTGTGGTAGTTTTCAAGTTAAAAGCTACCTTTTATATTTAGTTCAGTAGTGATTGGCAATTCCAGATCTGAAATGATCCAAGTGATTCTAGTGAAGGTGTGTGGAGTTTAAAAACACAGTGGAGCAGTTCGTCTATTACCACATGACATGATTATGCCAATTGAGAAAAATAAACTAATTAACAGGGGTGGGACGAGACACAATTTTCACGAGAAGAGACATTGGGTCCATGAGAACGAGACAAGATGAGATTTTGACATAATTTGTAATAAATAAGTAGTGCAATCATTTCACAATGTTGACTTCATTTATTTTATGTAATACTTTAGTGGTCATTGTAGTACTGCTTTTTGGAACTATAGCTTCTCAAATTGTAGAACTCACCAGCTCTTAACTCTTTATTTGTCCAAGATAAATGTAAAAAATCTCACGAGATCTTGTGACATGTAATCTTGTCTCATCCCTACTAACTAACTAACAAGATGGAACAGAGTGTTGAATTTGTGTGTTAAACGTGTGAATGAACAGAACTAAACTCCGGGTATGTTTTTGATAAGGAGACAACATTATAACATAGATCAGAAAATGGCGTAATATGAGTCCTTTAATATTTAGTATACGATTAAAATATGTATAAATGTGATGTTATGGCTGCTCAAGAGTTCTTAGCGAGGAGATAGTGCTATGGAGACGGGTTTGTCATAAATTTATACTAATTGTGACTTAAACTAGCAAATTAAATACTCTTTGAGCAAATATCAATACAGAAAAAAGTCTAATAATATTAGACAAAATTGGGCCTTTTTGAGTAATAATTTAGAATGGTCTTGGTCAGAATTAGGGCCCATATTACTCTATTTCTATTACTCTATTATTCCACATCACAAACATATCAAGAGTTGTGTTTTGTTTCATTCACACATGATTAATTAGACACAAATAAAACCCTGCATATTTAGGCTGAGTTCTTCTCTCAAATAGGAAACGCCTTCATTAAAATCATTTGGATAATTTCAGCTCTGGAATTGTCAATCTCTATGGAACTAAAGGTAAAGGAGCTGTTAAATAGGAAACAACTCCAGAATGAAAACAAAATACGACTCAACAGGTCTGTTTTAGAGGAGCTAACAACATTATAACATGGCAAGTTCACAAGAATCAATTTTGTGTAATATAAGACCTTTAAGTGTTTAAAAAATAGAAAAAAAATGCTTAAAAGCAGAATGAATATGAGAAAATAGATGTAAAAAAGAAAACAGAATATGTGTGTGCGATCCATCATTGTGCTGCTTGTGTCTTTGTGTTCAGAATTTTAATGGGCCTCGCTGTGACCTGCACCAGAACATCCTGGCCCACGGCTGCAGTGCTGCGGCTGTCCTCAGGGCAGAGAGCTCCATGTCCATAGACCTGGTACGTCCTCTTCTCTTACTCCCATTACACACACTATAGTAGGTATTGTCATGGTAACACAACAAACAAGTACAATATATTGCTAAAGAAAAAAAATATATATACACAATAAAAGCAGGATTATCCCCCTAGCACTCTACTAAAGGTACAGAATATAAATGCATAACAGAATGAAGAGTTTAGTTGTGAGTTTGTATCTATAATGAGTAAAATGAAAAAGAACCAAATGTTCCTCACTTGTACAAAGAAAACAAGCCATGATTAGGACTGTAACGATTAATTAACTAATCATGACTGAATGAACTTGAAGTCAGAGCAGGGACTGCTAGTTTTTCAAACAGGGGAAGCTCTTTTAATTTTCATTCTTATCACAGCCTATTTAAAACATTGTAAACTGTAAACTGGATTTTTTTTTTTTTTTTTTTTTTAACAATGTTTTTTGTTTAACTGCTCAATAACCCTGATTTGCAAGTAAGAAAGTCAGGAATAAAACTGTTTCATAAGATAAATTTTTTCAGTTTTTCAAAATCTCGATTATTAAAAACACAAATTAATGGAATTAATTGGATTAATTTCCCAACCCTACATAGTCGTATTTTGAGAATTGTAATTGTTATATTGACTATACAGACTTTAATACACACATAAAAAATCTTTTTTGTCTTTATAACAAAGACAGTGGCATTATTCAGTTAAAATGTCCAAAAATAATTAGGGGTGGAACGAGACCCAATTTCCACAAGACGAGATGAGACATGAGATTGGGTTCATGAGAATGAGACAAGATGAAATTAAAAAAAAAAAAATCATAATAAATCAATTTTGTGATTCATGGCGTCACCATTTTTGACTTATGTTATTTAATATTTTTCCTGTCATTGTAGTTCTGGTTTTTGGAATTACAGCTTCTCAGGAAATGTAACTTGTCAGCACTTAACCCTTTTTTGTCCATTACAAATGTAAGAACATGGGGTGAAATTGTCAGGAGATCATTTTTCTCATGTGTGCACAATCTTGTGGCAATTTTGTCTCACGAGATCTTGTCCCATCCCTAAAAATAATAAAAACACAGATTTTTGTCAATAATCCACTTGGTTCGTAAATATTCTCTATCTAGAAGTCTTCAGATCCCATATTTCAAAAAAAAAATTACTACTTAAATAATTACTACAAAAATAATCCCCCAAAATCCCCAAAGTTGATTGTTCCAGCTTCCATATAATAATTATGGTGAGAGGCCTTCAGTATAGTTTAGTTACAACAGTTGTTTTTTGTGTTATGTTATAGAAAAAGCGCATCGACATGAGCTGGGCTAAGTCCCAGGTGACCCCTCAGCAGGTGACCATGAGCTTCCTACCCGGAGAGGAGAGGTTTCTGGACGTAGAAGTTTTCTCTCCTCAAAAGGGCCCTCTGGATCTCTACATCCTTATGGACTTCTCCAACTCCATGGCCGACGACTTGGACAACCTGAAGAAGATGGGCGCGGAGCTGGGTGAGGAGCACAGACTGTGGATACAATTGTTGGTGGAAAGAGGACTAAAAATGTGTACACCTACATGGCTAGTAATGTACACAATTACAAGTAGGGCTGGGCATCATAGGATCCCTTACGATTCAATACGATACATGACACACCATACAATATTATCACGATATGTCAATAAATGTGATAACTGATACATTGCACACGATTTATTGCTGTTTTTTTAAGAACCAAGTACATTTTAGCAACGATATTTCTTTGCTAAACCATTGCTTGTGCAAAGTTAATAGGAAATACATCTATTTTCCAATAATTAAGCAACAAAATTGTAGTGCGGTCACAAAAAAATGCCAAAAGATACCAAAAAATACTCTTTCCGATATATCGATACAGCAGCTCACAATAAAGATACTGTACTTGTGCATGAAAAATATAATATATATGAAAAAGTACCACTTCTTTTTAAAACAATTTTAGAGGCTTTTTAGATCACGCTTTTATACTAAACTAGAGCGTTCAAAAAGTGTAAAAATAAATGCTGTATATTCTCTCAGCTCTGGCCAATCAGAGCAATCTTTTTTTTTTCAATGGTTACAGATTTAGAGCTGTAGCCAATACTACTGACTTATTACATATAGTCTACATTAAAGCTGTAGGCTAATAGTATTATTATTTTATTTAGCAAATCATTTTTAAAAGTTTTTGTTCTTCTGAGGCCTACAAAAATCGAAATGAAATCAAAACGCGACCCATATATCGAAATAAGAATCGAATCATGACAAACCGAATGTGTTCCACCCCCATTTGTCAGTAAAAGGAGCAAAGACAGCCGTGGATTAGGACAATTGGGCCTTGTACTGTAGTCTCCTCTCAGTAACTTCTGTGATTTAAAATGTGACTAATTATAATTACATGTCTTGTAATTTTACTCAATACAAGTAAGTACAGGTTTAAAAATCTACTCAAAAAAGTACAATTACCCTTTCTCAATTACAGTAACATGAGTATTTGTAAGTAGATGCTCTCCGGCTTGAGTAGCATGGTTGTCCAGTCTATGAGAATCTTCATGTGTTGTACCTGTTTACAGCATTGTTGGTGGGCAAGCTCTCAGACGACTACACCATTGGCTTTGGGAAGTTTGTGGATAAAGTGATCGAGCCCCAAACAGATATGAGACCCTCCAAGTAAGAGGCATTTTTAAATACAAGTTTTAAGGAGTTTTAGTACAATGATTCTCAGTCAATATTCATTTTAAGGGCCCATATTACACTATTTTCTGATCTATGTTATAATGTTGTTTCCTCATCAAAACAGACCTGGAGCTGTATTTTGTTTCATTCACTCATGTTTAACATACAAATCCTGCATTTAGACAGGATAATACAGGAAGTGCTCCACTGTGTTTTTAAACTCCATATATCTTCACTACAATCATTTGGAATAATTTCAGCCCCGGAACTGCCAATCTGTACTGAACTAAACTGACTGATAATACAGGGTTACTCAAATGTGAATGAAACAAAACACAACCAACTCCAGGTATGTTTTTGAGGAGGTGACAACATTATATCATGGCTTAAAGCTCACAAGGGTCAATTTTAAGTAATATAGGACCTTTAGATTAATGAATTTATTTGCCCCGGAGTTAGGGGGTATTTGCAGTTTGAGACAAACCTTAGGAGGTTCTCAACACCAAAAAAAAACCCATAAATAAATATTGTTATGAACCTCCTCTAGTGATAAAAAGTAGTCCTCTGTGTTTTTAAAGACCAGTCCATTTTACCATTTGTAGCCAAGTTAGTTATAATACAATCTAGTAGCCAGATTAAAACACAGTGTCTTTATCTCTCAGAGTGAACTTTGTTATCCATACATGCGTACCTCTATTTAAATATGCACTGCGCCACGTTTCTGCTGGAAGGTCTGCTGCCTATTTGTCTGCATGGAGATGCTATTGCTTTGCCTGGATTGTTCCATGGATATGTTTAAACATTTCCATCTTGCATTTATTCATTAGGAGTGTTTCTATTGCTCAAAAAATACAATAATTCCTTCTGTAAATGGGGCGACTCTCCAAAGATTTGAACTGTAGTGTAGCGCAGTGCCGTAACCTGCTTGTCTCCTCATAATAGATGGGTTTAATCTGTATTATGGAACATTCTAGACAAAGCAATAACATTTCCATGGAGACAAGCAGGTGGCGGACCCTCCACTAGAAATGTTACGCAGTGCACCTTTTACAATGTTAAAAACCAAGGTTGAGGTGTCTTAAAGTAGCATATAGGAGTGATATTATGCACAATAGCTGGCAGCAGTAGTAGCAGTAATAGTAGATATAGGTGTTGTTGTTGTTGTAGTAGTTATTATGTGACTAACTTTTTTCTTTTTGATTCTCTCAGACTTAAACAGCCGTGGCCCAACAGTGACCCTCCCTTCTCCTTCACAAATGTGATCAAACTGACCAATGACCTGGGCTTCTACAACAGTGAGCTGGCGAAGGAGAGGATATCAGGGAACCTTGACGCTCCAGAGGGGGGGTTTGACGCTATTTTACAGGCTGCGGTCTGTACGGTGAGTGCACATGTCTAAGGCAAAGCAAACAGAGGGATAACCAGTAAAATGGAGTGACATTTCATTGTATTTAATTACTAGGGGTGGGACAAGACACCATTTCCAAAAGAATGGGTGATTGGGTGCATGAACAGAAGACAAGATTTTAATATGATTAATAATAAAATAATCAGTTCAGAATTTTGGCTTCACCTTTTTTATTTATTTTATTTAAGGGTCCTATATTACGCAAATTTGACTCTTGTGAGCTTTAAGTCATTTTATAACGCTCTTGCCTCCTCAGAAACATACCTGGAGTTGTGTTTTGTTTCATTCACACACGTTTGAGTAATTTTGCACTCTTTGTTGATCTCCAAAGCTCTGTTCCCCCTTGTGATGTAGTAGAAATGGACAATTCCGAGGCTGAAATGATACAAATGATTTTAGTGAAGGTTCATGGAGTGCTTCCTGTATTACCTCATGACATCACAAGGTAGAACAGAGTGTTTTCAGTTTGAGAGAAGAACTCAGCCTAAATATGCAGGTTTGTGTGTTAAACATGTGTGAATGAAACAAAACACAACTCCAGGTCTGTTTTTGATTAACATAGACCAGAAAACAGCGTAATATGGGCCCTTTAATATTTTTGCTGTAATTGTAGCATTGCTTTTTGGAACTACAGCATCTCAAGAAATCTAACTCAACAGCCCTTTTTTGTCCAATCTAATCATGGGAAAAAATCTCACGAGATCATTTTTCTTATGTGTGCACAGTCTTGTCTTGCGAGATCTTCTGGCACGAGATCTTGTCCCATCCCTATTAATTACAATAGGTTTGGTAGGAAATAATAAGCTAGATCTAGTAACAAAATATTTCACACATACTATTTTCAAGGATTTCATTGATAGTGATGGGACAAGCAACAAGCTTTCTCTGCACTTAAAGTCTGTAAATCTCTTCATTTTTTATTTGCCAGTTGTAATTAATTATTTAAAATACACCAAAATCGTAGTCTCTTTCTTAACATTGGATTTTTCGTTGTCAAATGGTTGTAACTGATACAGAGTTATACTCTGAAAATATAGTGATATTAGGGCGAAAATAGTAGTAGTAAACTGAAAAAAATCTGAAAAATTTGTCCTGAATTACAGGACAAATTCATTTTTAAAAAGTCAGTTCAAAGTGTGAACAATTGTTTTTTGAAATGCAACCCATACTACTTTCTCCACCTTACCCATGCTATAATGAGCTATGCTGTGCTCCCAGGATAAGATCGGATGGCGCCCACACAGCACCCACCTCCTGGTTTTCTCTACTGAGTCGGCGTTCCACTACGAGACAGACGGGATCAACGTTCTGTCGGGAATCCTCAAACGTAACGATGAGGCGTGTCACCTGGACGCCAACGGGAAGTACACCGAGGATATCAATCAGGACTACCCCTCTGTGCCCACACTCGTACGGGTACTGGGAGAATACAACATCATCCCCATCTTTGCAGTCACCAACCACTCCTACACCTACTACCAGGTCAGAGACCACATTTGGTTTTTTTTTTATCACTGTGGAAGTGCATGTAGGAACTGTATGTAGCCTGGGGGTAGGTTTTAACAAAGGTACTACAATCACATCTGAACTTGGGTTACCAATGCCTTAACCTGCAGATAGAGGACACATCCAAGTTTGTCTCATTCTCAGTATATGGACAGGTCATGCCTCATGTGAAAGCTCAGAACCTCCAGAATTCACTCACTGAGCTGCAGAGGCTGCACTAGCACTGATTCATGAAAGACTCCAACCTGATTTCAGCACTGAAACTGGCAACCCAAATGACAGACTCATGTGAGGCTCATTCTGCTTTCTGACTGGATCTTGGGAACCAAAACATCAGTTAAATCATAAATAAATGGGAGATCATGTCTAATGGTTTTGTAATTAAGAACAAGGAGCGCACATTAAAATTGTTATCAATAAAAGCTATATTAGATGTGAACATGTTTTCCTTGTATCTGGAGACAGTTTATGGAATGCCAAACTATGGAAAATTTCAGGCAAACCAATAATTCTTAAACCTGCTAACTACATATCTGCGTTTAAGTGTCATTTCTTATTGATTCTAATTGTTTAATAGGTCCTTTCTCTGTCCATATTTATTTAGAAATTGAAAGAATATTTCCCCATAGCGGAAGTGGGGCTGTTGCAGGAGGACTCTAGTAACATCCTGGAGGTCATGGCCACTGCTTTTGAGGTGAACAGTCTACTTTTTATTGTGTATCAGAAAACACAAGAGAGACGGAGTCTCATTAATCAATTAGTCATTAATGTCTGAATACTCTCTTTATCATTTCAGAGCATCCGCAGTAAAATGAGCGTCCGTGCAGAGAAGCCCAAAGCCTTCGAGGCACAGTTCCTGAAGACCAGTGGTGAGATCGCAGAGTACGGAGCCTTTGACTTCAGACCAGGGGCCATTGTAAGAAAACCATTGTATTTTATTTTTATTTTATTTTTTATTGAATAGTGATTGAAGAAAAGAGATAAAACTAGATCAGTAATTAATAATACACTGTAGGGTCCATGATACACTAAAATACACTTCCTCAATGTTAAAAAAAACCCCAAACAAAAACAAAACAGTATATATTAATGTACCAAATTACATTTTCCTTTATATGAATTTACAATGATTCATAGTCATGAAATGGTTTTAAAAAGGTACACTTTTGTGCATTGTTAATAAATGATGTCCCCTTCCTGCTCCCCCTACATTTTCTCTTATCCCTTTATTAACCAGCATTCTTCTTACAGTATGTACTATTAGTATGGTATATTTAGTTCCATATATGTACAAACTGTGTATCCTTGTTGGTTTAAAGTGCATATGACAGGTTTTCATGTTTTTTTAATGATTACTTGACTTGGTAGGATAGTACCTGTGATCCATATTTGTCATAGTTTTACATCAGTTAAGTGGAAGTTTGTGGAAAAAGAGTTTAGAGGAAAAGTTCAAAAATATTGGAAGTAGCGATGAGTTCTAAAACAGAATCCCTCTACCTTTTTTCATCAACACTGACAATTTCATCCGAAGTACAGGAAGTGAAATAATAAACTTCACCAGAATTTATATGCAATCTGTCATGTGGTGTTTAAGATTCAAGAGATTTTTAGTCATTTCACTTTTGTGTAATTTTATTATTTTATTATTATTATATGTTTTAATTGTTTTATTTTATTTTAAGTATATATTTATACTCTTGTGCATACTCCTGACCGAGCTGATGTTTTGGTGACAGGGCAAGTTCAAGATGCGTCTGAAAGCCCAGCAGATGGTGGACGGGGAGCCGGTGTGCAAGGTGTCCACAGACGAGAAAGAGGGAAACGTCAGAGTCAAACCCACAACCTTCAATGACGCAGTGAACGTCCAGGCCAATGTGCTGTGCCCCACATGTGACTGCGAGAAGGTACTCACAACAATACAACAATACAACAATACAACAATAGAGCTGTGTATACATAACATACATTAATGGGGTTCTGGCTATGAAATTTATACCGCTAGAGGCGCTGCGAGCGTAGAGACCGGAAGTGTACAGATGCGCCATTGATTTTGTACAGACAAATTCAGTCACGCTTCATTAAATTCAACATATACTAATAATTTCTAATAATATGTACAGTCCCTGACAAAAGTCTTGTCGCTTATCCATTTTGTAGAAACAAAAGCTTATAACCTGACTTTAAATTAATCGATTGGTTTTAGAAATGTCTCATATGAAAGCTAAAACTCTCCCAAATTATGCTCAATATACTAAAATAAATTTGCTTCACTGAAGAAAGATTGATCATTTAATGAACACAGAAAGGTCAGATTTTGGCAAGACAAAAGTCTTGTCGCCTTGTCATATGATGCACCCAATCCTAGATTACAGCCTCACCTGTGATCAGTTACTGATCAATCAATTAGTGGGTGTGTATAAAAAGAACCCCAGCACACCAGACCTTCACATCAACTGCAACTTGACCTCTGACAACATGCCTAAGCTCCACCCTGAGACCAAAGCGTTAATTATCAAGAGGCTGAAGACCAGATCCACTGCTGAGGTGGCTGACACCTTCAATGTGTCTCAGCGTCAAGTACAAAGAATAAGAAAAAGATCTGAAAAGACTGGAGATGTTTTTGACAAGCCCAGGTCCGGCAGACCCCGCAAGACAACTGCTCGGGAGGACCGTTTGTTGATTCGAAAATCCAAGGCCAGCCCCTTTTCCACTGCAGCAGAGCTCCACCAGGCCTGGTCACCTCAAGTCCCTGTGTCAACCAGAACAGTTTGTAGAATTCTGTCTCGAAATGGCCTCCATGGTCGAATCAGTGCACAGAAACCGGCACTAAACAAAAGGCAATTAAAAAACCGTGTGGCATTTGCCAAGGCCTGCTAAAAGGATGGACACTGGAAAAGTGGCAGAAGGTGGATTTCTCAGATGAATCCTCGGTTGAATTACATCACAGCCGCCGCAAATATTGCAGGAGACCTACTGGAGCCCGCATGGATCCAAGATTCACCCAGAAAACAGTTAAGTTTGGTGGCGGAAAAATCATGGTCTGGGGTTACATCCAGTATGGGGGTGTGCGAGACATTTGCAGGGTAGAAGGCAATATCAATAGCCTAAAATATCAAGAAGTATTAGCTACCTCTTACATTCCCAACCATAAAAGGGGTCAAATTTTGCTGCAGGATGATGCTCCATCACATACTTCTATCTCTACATCAAAGTTCCTCAAGGCGAAGAAGATCAAGGTGCTCCAGGACTGGCCAGCCCAGTCACCAGACATGAACATCATTGAGCATGTCTGGGGTAGAATGAAAGAGGAAGCATGGAAGGCAAAACCAAAGAATCTTGATGAACTCTGGGAGGCATGTAAGACTGCTTTCTTTGCTATTCCTGATGACTTCATCAACAAATTGTATGAATCATTGTCGAACCGCATGGATGCAGTCCTTCAAGCTCATGGAAGTCATACAAGATATTAAATATGGATCTCACAGCACCACTACTTAATTCACTGACGTTATGCAACATATTTTTGTATTTGAAGTAAATTATTTGTTCAATTTTCTGTAGGCGACAAGACTTTTGTCTTGCCAAAATCTGACCTTTCTGTGTTCATTAAATGATCAATCTTTCTTCAGTGAAGCAAATTTATTTTAGTATATTGAGCATAATTTGGGAGGGTTTTAGCTTTCATATGAGACATTTCTAAAACCAATCGATTAATTTAAAGTCAGGTTATAAGCTTTTGTTTCTACAAAATGGATAAGCGACAAGACTTTTGTCAGGGACTGTATATATCTTTACTGAGGCAAGACAAATTTGACTTAATAATATGAAAAGCCCCTTTAAAAATGCATACTTTGTAGATATTGTATACATATCAGTTTTCTTTTCCTTCTTAAATATTAAAACTGTATTTACAGAGTCCTCTTTTTGGCTCACCGATATGCCATGGCAATGGAGACCTAGTGTGTGGCAAGTGTCAGTGCTACACTGGCTGGTAAGGCTTGTACCAGTTCTCTGTACATGTCTATTGATACTTGCAGTGACATCATGCTGGGGGTGTTCTACATGTAATTCTATGATGGTATGTTTCTGTATTTACCATGGTGACACAATGCACACATTAGCAAACAAAAAACAATACAAAATGGATGATTTAAACAATACATTTTCAGGAGCCTGTGATCAATAGAAGCGCTTATGATCATGTTTAGGCATTGATTTTCAACAAAAAGGTGAGAGTGACTAAATGTTGGCTGTAATTTTTTGTGTGAGAGACTTGTTTAACAGCACAAATCAGCTCACCTGTTGTAGTTCCAACTAAACCTCTTTCTAGTCAGACTGTGTTAAAATAAAGCTCAGATTAAAGTCTAACAAACCTCAAATAGAGCAGTGCCTACAGTTAGCATCACACCCCATCAGGGAATGTTGATGACATCAGCTGCAAAGTATCAATTTTGTGTATTAGGACTGGGAATCACATGATCCTTCACGATTCGATATGATACAGGATACATGGATCACACGGTATGATACTGTGATATATTGCTGTTTTTTTTTGTGGTTTTTTTTTAACCAAATACATTGTAGCGACAATATTTCACTACTTGTGAAAGGTTAATATGAAGTACATCTATTTTAATCATCAAAACAGTGAATATGTCAAGTGTATTCCATAAACAAGTTTCCTTCCATTAAATAATTGCTAAAACATACCAAAAATACTCTTGGTGATATATCGATAGAGCAGCCCACAATAGTGATACTTGATCACTGAATGTAATATCACGATATATTGACATTTCGATATTTTGCTCACCCCTAATGTTATTGTTTTACTCTAATGCTATGTGTGCACAGGGTGAGCACATACTGTAACTGCTCGTCCAGCTCCTCAGCACTGGACACCAGCCTGTGTATCGGGCCGAACTCCACCGAACCGTGCTCCGGGCGAGGGGACTGTCTGGAGTGTGGCCAGTGTGTGTGCTACAACCCCGACCAGTTTGAGGGGCCCTACTGCCAGTACGACAAGACACAGTGCCTGCGCTTTGGAGGCTTCTTGTGCAATGGTGAAATACACTTATGTACACTGCAAATGTTAAAGTGCATATGACAGGTTTTCATGTTTTTCAAATTATGACTTGGTTTGGTGGGATAGTAGCAGTGAGTTCTAAAACTGAAACTATCCTAAAATCTATCCAAAATGCAGAGGTAATTTACACGCAAGGAATAACATTTTCTGCCACTTTAATCCTTAAAAGTGCATTGTCTAAGTTTTCTGGCGGGGGGTCCGTCAAATACCTTTCGCCATAGTGATGTTACTGCTTTGTCTGGAATGTTTCACAGTATGGTATTAAACCTTTCTATCTTCATGGAGATCAAACCAGACCAAGTTACAGGTCAGATCTGTGGAAAGGCGACCCTGCTCACAGTCAGAATGTCTGTTTTTCTAGGTATTTTTGAGCTATAAAACCACCTGTAATTGAATAAATGTAAAGTAGAGCTGTTTAATGTCATACTGTGGAATATTCCAGGCAGAGCAATGACATCTTCATAGAAACAAGCAGGTGACAGACCCCCAACCAAAAAGTTCCACAGTGCACTGTTAAAGGTTCTATATAACCAAAATTCTCTCTTGTGAGCTTTAAGCCATGTTTTTACCTCGTCAGAAAAACATACCTGGAGTTCTGTTTTGTTTCATTCACACATGTTTGAGTTCAAAATGCTCTGTTCCACCTTGTGATGTCATGAAGCTGTAGTTTGCAAGTTAACAGCTGCCTTTTACCTTTAGTTCAGTAGAGATTGGCAATTCCAGGGTTGAAATTATCCAAATGAGTTTAGTGAAGGAACATAAAGTTTAAAACCACAGTGGAGCACTTCTTGTATGGTTCGGGTTAGGGCATCATCACAGGGAATAGAGTTATTTGTCTGAGAGATGACCTCTGCCTGAATATGCAGGATTTGTGTGTTAAACATGTGTGACTGAAACAAAACACAACTCAAGGTATGTTTGTGATGAGGAAACAATATAACATCATCATTATAAATCAGAAAAAGCATAATATGGGCTCTTTAATAAAACAAAGGTGTTGTCCTTTATTTGTATTAGTCTAATTGGAATTATTGTGTACTTTAGACTGGTTTTGGCTCTTATTTATTTATTATGGTTGCAATCTGCTGCCAGTGTCCAACTAGGAAGTAAAATTATAAACTTCCCCAAAATAAAAAATTTAAAATAATAATAAAAAAAAACCTTACCAAATTTTATTTAATTAATTTCTTATATTTAATTATGTTAACTATGTTTTAGTGAAATAAGTAGTTTAACCTGCCATATGCACTTTAAATATTATGTGTTATTCATAAATGTGTGTGTTTCAGACCGTGGTTCGTGCATCATGGGCCACTGTGTGTGCGCTGAGGGCTGGGGGGGGGACGCCTGTCAATGTACAAAAAGCAACTCCACCTGTTTGGACACTAATGGGGTGAGCAAGCATTGTCCCACATTAACTTACATGATTTTATGGATTTGGGCAGTGTTAAAGGTGCACTATTTAACTTTGGTTGGGGGTCTGTTGCCTGCTTGTTTCTGTGGATGTGTCATTGCTCTGCCTGGAATGTTCCACTGTATGACATTAAACAGCTCGACGTTACATTTATTGAATTACAGATACTTTTATTGCTTAAAATACCATGAAAAACAAGCATTCTGATGGTTGCCTCTCCACAGATCTGACCTGTAACTTGATCTGATTTGGTCTCCATGATGATAGAAAGGTTTAATACCATACAGTGAAACATTCCAGACAAAGTAATAACATATCCATGAAGAAAAGCGTTTGACGGACCCTCCACCAGAGGGTTACACAATGCACCTTTAAGTATAACATTTCAGGTTTTAAAGGTCCTATATTACACAAAATTTACTCTTGTGAGCTTTAAGCCATGTTAGAATGCTGTTACCGCTTCAACAACATACCCGAAGTTGAGTTTTGTTTCATTCCACATTTGAGTATTTTTTTATTTTTAGTCAGTCTACTAATAATTAGTCTGGCTCTTGTCTCCATCAGGGAATATGACGTCATCACATTCTAGAATCTGAAAATCACCAATTAATGTTTCACAATAAGTTTATTAATGCCATACTATGGAACAGACAAAGCAATTACAACTCCATGGAAACAAGCAGGTGGTAGAATCACCACCGGAATTGTTACACAGTGCACATTTAACACATTTTTATAGTGTATACACCTCTATACATTCTCTATATAACCCCTTTATTGTATTTTATTTTATTTTATTTTAGCTCTATACATTCAATGTGTTCCTACTGTTTTGTCAGGGCCTCTGTAATGGACAAGGCAAGTGTGTCTGCGGCCGCTGCGAGTGTATGAACACTGAGAGTCTCCTAGTGACGTCCACATGTGAGGCCAACTTCCAGGTGAGGGGTTGTCTCCACAGCTCCAAGAACAGGAAGACTACTACTATTTTCTTTAGGAGAGTCAATGGGGAGGGGGGGCAAAAGGGGTCTGTTGTCCCAGGCCCCAGAGCCTTAGAGGCCCATAATTGGACCCTCATCCTATTAATTTATATTAGAGGGCCCCTATGAGGTTTCTTGCCTTTGGGCCCCAAAATTTCTCTTAATGGGCCTGATTATCGTTATGCACATCCATTGGTTTATTGTTTTCATGTTGTGTTCAGGGTCTGCTTGGAGCTTGTGAAGCCACCAGGACGTGTGTTCAGTGCCAGGCCTGGAAAACTGGAGAGAAGAAAGAGCAAGCGGAGTGTGACAAGTGCGCCTTCAAAATAGTCAAAGTGGATGAACTCAAAAAACGTAAGTTATACTGAATTTTATTATACTGTCTATGTACCATGTGTCATCAAGCTGTGGTTAAAGAGGGTCTGTTATGCAAAATCAACTTTTTTTTTTTTTTTTTTTTAACCATGTTATAACACTTTTCACTTGTCAAAAACATGCCTAGAGAAATTGTATATGCTATCCATCCATGTCTGAGTAATCTAGCAATCTCTCCTGGGCACTATTCAAACCTTCCTTACAGTTATCAGTATGAACTTGTACAAGACTCAGCCCATAAGCCCACATCACCCACACTTCTGCACACATTTTTCATAAACATGAAAGCATAATGTGAAACAATACATTACAACTTGACAAACCTGATGCGATGTGCAGTAGTTTCATTAGCGGGATGCAGATTGCGCGGTAATAGCGCTCTGAAGGGGAAGTGAGGGGAGGGGGGACTCAGAGCATCACAGATTGAAATGTATTAAATACCTTGTTTTCAGTGAATGTGGCATTTTCAAAACAATAAAAGGTAACATGGTAATCTAAATTAATATCCCATAGAAGTGTAATACCCCCTCTTTAAAGATATGATTAATCTGAGAAATCTGATCTGCAAAAACACATCAGATTTAAAGGGCCTATGTTATGCAAATTTGACTCTTGTGAGCTTCAAGTCATGTTAAAATGTTGTTACCTCCTCAAAAACATACCTGGAGTTGTGTTTTGTTTCATTCACACATGTTTGACTTTATTAGTCTGTCTACATCTCCAAAGCTCAAAATGCTCTGTTCCACCTTGTGATGTCATGAAACAATAGTTTAGGCTCTTTAACGTTACACTTACTCATGTCCTCCTCTGTGCACACTTGTAGCTGAAACAGTCCTAGACTCGTGCAGTTTCCGTGATGAAGAAGACGACTGTACTTACTACTACACTGTGGACAACTCCAAGACTGCTGTGGGAGGTTTGGAGGTGCAAGTGCTTGAGAAAAAGGGTAAGCTGTAATGTTTGGGTTTATGCAGTCACTGTTCCATGATGGATGTGTCCTTCAAAGCCTGGTGTTCCCTCAGACTGCCCCCCCGCCAGCCTCCTGTGGCTCCTGCCTTTGCTGCTGTTCCTGCTGCTGCTCCTGGCCCTGCTCCTGCTGTGCTGCTGGAAGTACTGCGGCTGGTGCAAAACCTGCTGCGCGGTATTACACACTCTATACTAGTGCACAACAGCTCACTGTCCAGAGAGTCTAGTGGACTCAAAAAGTAACAAGACACGTAACATAACTAAATGCAGCATAGCAAAAAAAGGAGAAAATTTAATTTGTCAACTGGACATAGTTTATTTGGTTGAATACGTTTCGCAGCTCATCCAAGCTGCGAAACGTATTCAACCAAATAAACTATGTCCAGTTGACAAATTAAATTTTCTCCTTTTTTTGCCATGGATTCTACCTGGACGACTGAGGGATTTTACATAAATGCAGCATAGTTAATATGATAAATTATATCACTGGCAAATAGGGCTGGGGATTACAGGGTCCCACATGTTTTGATGGTCGATACGTATAACACTAAATGTGTACTATATTACACACAATTTATCGCTTTTTTAAGAACAAAATTCAGTTTAGTAAATATGTCAAATGTATTGCATAAAAAAGTTTCCTTATAAAAGTTTCCTTAAAGAAATACTCAAAAATACATTAATACAGCTGTTTACGACATTGATACTGTATCACCATATTTAGTATTCTGATTTATAAATATGGTCCTGCCTTCAGTGATGATTAATTACTGAGAGAAAGAGAAAGAAAACAAGCTTGCTAATTGAGTTGAGTGTGTTAAGAGCCAAAAGTGTGTTAAGAGCCAAAATGCATTTGCCTTTGGGGGACTTTTGTCATCTGTGTGTGCATAACAGCTCTCATGACTTGAGTTGTTAAAAAATAATATATTTTCTTTTATTTCTTGACAGGGTTGCCTTGCTTTACTCCCATGCTGTAGAAAAGGTAACACTCTTCAGATACAATCATATTTGTATTATTTATTTATATATGCAATATTGTACGGTTTTATTTGGCTACTGACTCATTGCTGTTCAGTTAAGAGTTGTGTGAAGATAACGCCCATATTCCAAATAATATAATGTGGTATAAAGACTATCCCTTCATTTGCCCATTGTTTCTTTCTTATTGTGCAGGCCGCATGGTTGGTTTCAAAGAGGACTATCTCTCATTCCTCCAGTCCCAGGTAGCTGTGCCCAACCACCTGGACACTCCTATGGTGCGCACTGGCCCACCCAAAGGCACTGATGTGGTGCGCTGGAAAGTCACTGACAACGTGCACCGTGGGCCCAACCACCCACTGGCCCAGGTCAAGCCCAACCCCAGAGAGAGCAGTGAGTCACACAGTTGTACCTTACTGGGAAAAGTTAGAGGTTTTATCAGTGCAGTATTAATGTTCCCCGAGCAGCCAGAATCCAGAAGGATCCAACCACAGCTGCTCACTCAGTACATTTCTAGTCATGTAAATGTAATTGGTCACACTTGAAATCATGCAAGTACAGCGTAAATCCCCGTCATCCCAATCCAAAAACCTCTGTCTCTGTTCCTTTCTACACTAACAAACACACGTAACAGCAATGCCCTTTCTGATTAGCCAGCGTTCAGAGAATACGCAGGTTGCTCTTAAGATATTTAATTTACATAAAATACTAAGATAGATCTAAAATACTGCTAAAAATCTGTTTAAAAAGTAACCAGTAACTAGTACTCTGTGTAGTTTTTCCTCATGTGTTCTTTTTACTTTTGCATTTATTAAGTACAATTTAGAAAAGAGTACTTGATTGTAATTGAGTACATTTTGTAACTAAGTAACAGTACTTTTACAGTACTTCTGCAGATTTACACAATTAATGATAAAAGTTTAGACATGGCTTATCTTAACTAACTAACTAGGCTTAACGCCAGGCTTAAAGGCTTAATTCAAAGTACTCATACTAACTAATCCATGATGTTCTTTCTGTTTATAGTCCCATTCCCCATCTCCCTGCGGCTCAACAGGCAGTTCGCAGAAAACCTCACCTATCCTGATTCTAAAGATGGAGAGCAGCTACGCAAAGAAGTCAATGACAATGTAAGAGCCACAGTGTGAAATTTAACTCTGAACAGAGTAGTAATGTAAAACTTCCAATGATGTCACTGTCTTTGTTTTGAACCAGTTAAATGAGGTTTACAAGCAAATCCCTGGAGTCCAGAAAGTACAGAAGACCACCTTCAGGTCAGAACCACTGGATTACCAATATAACTGTTCTTTCAAATACAGAATACAAGTCTTTGATTCTTAAAATTGCTGTGTCTTGTTTTGTTTTCAGAAAACAGAAAAATGCAGGGAAAAGGTAATACAAATTTAATTCTATCCAATTTTAGGATTTATGTGTTTCTAGTAACCAAGTGAGAATAAATCACATCACTGACTTCCTACAAATCTTCACCAAAAATAGAATTTACACAGCTTTTTTCACATCTTAATACTTTGGTTTTTCGTACTAGACAAGAGAATGTCATCATGGACACGGTGCTGACAGCCCCTCGCAGCAGTTACCCCGACATCGTCAAACTGACCGAGAAGAATGTGCAGTCTGGAAACTTCCACAACCTGCGAGTGGTGCCAGGCTACTACACTGTGGCCACAGACAGAGGTGTGTACTGCTCCTCTACAGAGAGTTTTCTTGTTGCCTTTGGTTGTCTTTCTAACCTTAACCAATCGATTTAAATAGCATGGCTTAGTTAACAACCTTTAAAACCTTATCTAACTTTTAAATAAACATTTTGGATAATTATATCAGTAATTTTGTTCAGACAGAGGCAAATGGACAGTAGAGGGCAGTTTTGTTATATTCACATCAATTTCCCCTAGGGCTGGGCGATATGAAAAAAAAGAAACAATTTTTTTCCACCATATTGATCAGTCTTGATTTTCAATTTGATCGTCTTTGATCTCACTGAAAACATAGACGCATGGCCCGTGGCTGTAGACTGTTCTCGCACTCTTACTACCACACGATTGGCTGTAGACTCTTCTTGCGCTCTTACTACCACACGATTGGCTGTAGACTGTTCTCGCACTCTTACTGCTGCATGATTGGCTGTAGACTCTTCACACACTCTTGCTGCCACAGGATTGGCTGTAGACCTGACTATTAAAATGTGCTTGTCTTATCATCGAGATCAACCAAAGATGAGATTGTGATCTATATGTGTGTAGAATCCCTCAGTCGTCCAGGTAGAATCCATAGCAAAAGGAGAAATTTAATTTGTCAACTGGACAGAGTTTATTTGGTCGTATACGTTTCGCAGCTCATCCAAGCTGGTTCTTCAGTTCTGGTCAGATGCTGGTGGACACTGCTTTATATCTGCTTGAAGGGAGGAGCTTAATTACAATGAAAATTACTCTGAGACAACACATATTTGTTTACAGTTTCTGTTAGTTAGGTGTGTCTATTCAATATGGAGTGGGAGTGGGGGAGTAGTTAGCATATCCATTCAGGGCCATGATGGGTGTTTTCACACCTCTGGACATGACCTGGATAGTCCCATTGTTTTCTCTGTTTGTTTTGATTTAGGTTTGAGGATAGAGTTATAGATGGGAGACAAATGATGTCTGAGACCTCCATTTCTGTTCAAGGAAGGATTCTCTTTCTTGACAAAAATATCCTCTTTAACTCCCCTCTCAAACCAGTTCTTTTCTCTGGCCAAGATTTGGACCTCACTGTCCTCAAAGGAGTGGCCTGTGGCTTTTAGGTGGAGATAGTGCAATATGAATTGTGTAACTCTCCAGAGTTTTTTGATTGTGAATCGCTCCTGTGTGTAATCTGTGTTTTTAATGTATTGTTCTCTTGTTTTATTGTTTGTGTGACCTTTTAATTGGCACCATCAACCTGTCCAGGGACAACAGATGGAAATTAGCCTGTGGCTATAATCTGGCATATTTACATATGTATCATATGTTCATTAATGTGCACTGTCCCTTTCAAATAAATAAATAAATAAATAAAATAAATAAATGTACGGCAGACTGTGGCCCACCCTGATTTTCCCGTCTGTGTTGATACATTCGTTTAAAAGTGGCTGTTTTGTTTCTCCAATGTAGCGCTCACTGCAGTCTTCACTACACTGAATGGAGTAGACCACCCATCATGGCCCTGAATGGTTATGCTAACTACTCCCCCACTCCCACTCCATATTGAATAGACACACCTAACTAACAGAAACTGTAAACAAATATGTGTTGTCTCAGAGTAATTTTCATTGTAATTAAGCTCCTCCCTTCAAGCAGATATAAAGCAGTGTCCACCAGCATCTGACCAGAACTGAAGAAGCAGCTTGGAGGAGCTGCGAAACGTATTCGACCAAATAAACTCTGTCCAGTTGACAAATTAAATTTCTCCTTTTGCTATTGTGATCTATAGATTTTCTGATTTTTGGTACAGCCCTAATTACACCTCCTTAAAGGTCGTATAGAGGATTTTCCAAGGAAATACAGCAACTGTTTTTCAAATGTGACACCACCACCCCTCCTCCGCAGCTGCCTAAGTAGAAACACCTCCTCCCGCCTCCTCCTCACCCTAGAAATCATGCTTGTTTACAGCTGGTGCGCGTTCAGAATTGCACATTTCTGTTTCCGGTTCAGAAGTAATTTAGCAACCAACGCGTCAGTCTTTAGACCCTTCGTCTGCTTTAGTGCACGCCATCGCTGGAAGGAATCTCCAAGAATCACCTTAGTTTGGCTTCACTCCTTTTCCCCTTTTCTTCTTTCAGCGACCTCAAAAACAGACTTTCTTTTTCATCTAACTGGTAGTGGATTCTTGTCTGCCATTGCAACAAACTTTGTGCAAACTGCGAGGAAGCTACAGCTGGAAAAAGCCGCTAAGAACCGCTGCATTGGTCATTGGTCAGTCAGGAGGGAGTTTGATTGACAACCTAACAGCCAATAGATAACGAGGTAGCCCTGTTATCCATTGGCTAATGTTTTTCTGGCCGCACCACATCCACAGTTGATGGCTTTTCATTCTTTTTTTTTTGATCATCATAATTACAAGGCTGCTGCATCTCTATAATGCTATTTTGAACTTTCATTTACTATATGAAACAAAAAAAAAATCCTCCATACAACCTTTAATCTTTAATTTCTATGAAGCACTTGAATTCAAAATAAAAGTCTAAACTTTTGGAATGCATAAATGAGAGCTTGCTGAATTTCAGTTGCTGCCTGATTGATCGGTGCTTCCTGGAGTAGGAGGGGATTGTTAAATTAGGCAAAGATATTATTTGAACCAATTATTTGAATCTCTGTCAGTATAAATAAACAAACGTGAAACACAACTCCTAACATGTTTCTGAATTTGAAATAACAAGTCATATCACCTCCTTTAATACGTCCCACAGAGGCGAGCGGGGCAGTGGAGTTTCAGGAGGGGGTGGAGTCTCTGGATGTGCACGTGCCTCTGTTTGTGAAGGACCAGGATGAAGATGAGAAGAAGCTGCAGGTGGAGGCTGTCGACGTCCCACTGGGCATCGCTGAGATCGGGAAGAAGTTTGTTAACATCACCATAACCAAGGATCACGGTACATATGAGAGAGGGGTTACAGTAACCTAAGGGAGGCTTTAAAATAGCATTAGCCAATTAGCCAAATGTGAGAAAATACTTCTTGGTTTGTAGGGTTCATTTGTTTAATAATTTGATTAGTTTGTAAGTCAGTTAGGTGATTTATAGATTTATATAATGATACCCGTAGAAGATATTGATAATAATACAGTATATAGATAGTAGTATTAAAGGGCCTGTACCACTTTAATTTCTTCTAGATCATTTTTCAGTATTTTGTAAAAGTAGCAGTGATAAAAATGAGACTGAATGATATTGGCTATACATTTTAAAAGGCATTTTGTTGGATGAGAACCATGAGGAAGCAGCTGCCACGGACAGACGATGTTATCCAATCAGAGATGTTGTTGGATGAGAACTGTGTGGAAACAACAACTGCCAGAATCCCAGACAGTTGTTTCTCTGTCATGGTTCAATAACACAGTGTGAGAAGGGGCTAAGTGGGAGTGGCATTCTGAAACCTGTCAGACTTAGTTCAAAAGTTTGTAGAGGCCCTTTAAATATACGAGAATTGTCTGAAATTATTTATTCTGTATTTCTGTGTCTTTTCAAAATGTTGGTGCTTTGTTTTCCCTGTGTGTGGTGCAGCGCCCTCTGTGTTCACCTTCCTCCAGGACAACTACACATACAGCAGGCAGGACGGAGTGGCCAACATCCCCATCGCCAGGGAGATCAGAGAGGACGGACGCGCTCAAGTCTCCTACCGCACCATCGATCACACTGCCAAGGACAAGAAGGTGGGCGGTCTAATGAAAAGTGCTTCTCACAAAACAAAGGCTATGCAAAATATGCTAAGAAAGTAGCCCTTAAAATGTGGCTTGCTAGCCATTTCACTGGCTTTTTCTTTAAAGAGAGGGTGGACAATCTATCTTTTTAGCTTTCTGCCAAGTTATAATATTATTATAATATTAATTTGTTTTCGGCAACTATGGCATTTTCAAAACATATCTAAATATTTTATGTGTAAGCAATTAATACCCCATAGAAATCCCCCCTCCTTAAATGTTTCTATAAAGAAAACAAAGAAAGATATGACTATTTGGCTATCTTAAGGGGACATATCACACACAATTGACTTTATGGAGCTTTTAACCAGTTGTGGCTTCAGGCATTTTTGGAGGGGCTAAGGGTGGTGCTTACAGAATGTGGTATTTAGAGCCTTCCATGTTTGCTTCACTCCCTTCTCTCTCTCTCTCTGAGCACTGAGAAATCTCTGTTTAAATTTTCACTAGATTGTTACGGAAAATAAACATGACGTCTCCTGTGCAATTTTTAAGGTCTATAAAAATTCACCAAACAAACTGGTTTCTCTACAACTCTGTCCCTACTATGCATGTCGATAAAGGTGGTTGTTTATTCATGGGTCATGACTATTATGCTTATACAGTTTCAGATAGTCAGGTACTAAATTCCCTTACCTTTTTGTTGAAGGACTATATAACAGTGGGAGGAGATCTGACCTATGCTCCTGGAGAGACTCAGAAGATTGTACCAGTACGTCTGCTGGAGCTCACAGAGAAAGATGGCCTTCTGGAAGACAAACAGGTCAAGAAGTTCTATATGGACCTGGTCAACCCTCAGCAGGGCGCTAAGCTAGGACGCTACCCCAGGACCACTGTGACTATTGCCGACTTACCAGGTAAAAGTCTACCCTCAAACAGTAGACCCTTCTTAATACTTGAATGGAGACAACTGGAGGCAAAGTGAAGTGGAACATAATGTGATTTCAATGAAGAAATCTTGATTAATCACAGAATATCACAAAGAATACAAATTTCATTTTGTTTCTAGGAGATTAGGATGGACACATTTTTCATTAATCCACAGTAATTTTGTCATATACTTTACCACAAATTATACTTTTTGTGAAGTACAATTTTGAAGCTAGAAAATATATATTTTTCATCCTTTGTAAAGGATGTGAAAAAGTAAACTAACATTTCTACCCTGGAAATTCCAAACTTCTGCTTATTTTTTGTCATAAAAGCAGTGCCTCTAGTTAGCTTCACCCATCTAAGGAAGTATGATGACATATCATACATATATATAATGTTATTATTCTTTATGTAGAATCCAGCCAGGTGATGTTCAAGAACCCAACCCAGAGCTTTTCCACCTCTGACCCTATCTACAAAATCCCCGTCATCCGCACTCGTAACCCGGGCACTCCAGCTACAGTCAGGTGGCGCACCAAGAAGGCCCAGCGCTTTGATCTGTCAGGAACACTCAAGTTTGACCCCAAAGAGACAGAGAAGGATATCGTGATCAACCCCAAAACTTACCCAGGTCCAATCAAGCCTGAGAACTTCCAACTGGAGCTGTATGATCCAGGCAACAATGCTAGGCTGGGAGAGAGGAGGACCACCACGGTTAATATCACTGATGGAGGTACAATCACGTATATTGAAGATATATTTATCTTCACATTTACTGAGAATCATAAATGGTGATAGAGTGATATTTTGGATGAAAATGAGTAAGAGGCAGGAAATATAAAAATGTTTATCAGCTGGGGGATTCTAATCATATTTTTTTGCAATTCCCCAGAAATGGTCTAAAATGGGACAGTGCATTTCCTGGTTGAGGTGCAAGTATTGGCCAACAAAACATTAAAGGTCCTAATTGACTCTTGTGAGCTTTAACATTAAACCATTCAGCTATTCAGTTATTAAATATAAAAAATATTAGGTTATTAGGTTAATTATTAGTTGAACTAATTTCTGTGTATGTTTTTCACACCTTTGTTTGTCAAATTTAAGCTTTCAAGCACAAAATGATTTAACTGAAGTACGTTAAAACTGTGTACCAGTTTTGTCTCTTATATAAGGTTACCAGAAGGTTACCTCCCTACTTTATTTATATGCCTACTATTGTAAGATCAAAAGTGCTGAAGACTTGCCTGTGCATCTGTAGCTCCAGAGATCGACAACATGCAGCAGATGGGCTTCATAAACCAGATGGCTACATCCCCGGGTGGGCACGTCCTGGCCCCTGGCAACCCAAGAGCCAAGGCCACTGGACCCAAGAGCATCCGACTCAACTGGGACCCCCCTCCAGGCAACCCCATGGGCTACAAGGTACACACTCATATACAGGCCTGTTACATGCAGATATATATTGACAGAGAAGGCATTTTGGTACAAAACAAGGGTTATGAAGGGTAATTGTATCTCTCTTTTTTGTTGCATAATTTTGATATTTCATAACAAAATACCAAGATTTTGCTAAAATGTGCCTAAATATCTTTTTGTCCCATGCCTGTGTGTTCCAGGTGAAGTACTGGATCTATGGAGACCCAGAGAAAGATGCCACAGTGCTGAATGTGAAGACACCTCAGGCTGAGCTCACAAACCTGTACCCGTACTGCGACTATGAGATGAGGGTGTGCGCCTACAACGCCCTGGGAGACGGATATGACACTGACATCGTGTCCTGTCAGACTCTGGAAGATGGTACATGAGCACACAGATCATTACACACAGATCATTACACACAGAGCATAACACACAAATCATTACACACAGAGCATTACACACAAATGTGACAGCATCAGGGTTAGGGACAGTGCAATCAAAGAGGCATTATTATTTTTTTTTTTTTAAGCTTATTACTGTTCTCAGTTGACCATCTCTCATCTCTCAGAATTTGAAGAAGAATAGTAGATTTTCTAATTTAAAAAGTATATTTAGTTATATGTGATGGTAATGGTTGTCTACTGTACAAGACACTGGCAGTGTCCCTTTAATTTTTAAATTAAATATTAAGGCAGTATGGAAACCATGTATTTGCCTTCAGCTAATACATTTGTAATTGTGCCCTGTTCTCCATCAGCGCCCGGTGAACCAGGACGTCTTGCCTTTAACGTGATCAGTCCCACTGTGACTCAGCTGAGCTGGGCAGAGCCTGCAGAGACCAATGGCAACATCACAGCCTATGAGGTCATCTACACACCCATCAATGACGACTTAAGTGAGTGCCCCTCCTAAACATGCCAATGTGACGTTTCCCCACACACACCAACAGTGTGCTTCATCCACAGAGCCTGTGGGCGCAGCCAAGAAAGTCCACATCGACAACCCCAAGAAACGCATGCTGCTCATCGAGAACCTCCAGACCGCTCAGACATACCAGTACAAAGTCAGAGCCAAGAACAAAGTGGGCTGGGGCCCCTTCAGAGATGCCACCATCAATCTGGCCTCACAGCCTGTTAGGCCTCTGTCTAGTAAGACCTTAATGATCATGTACACACAGTATACAATAAATATATATATGTTCTGATGAATGTGTGTGTGCCCTCAGTCCCCATCATCCCAGACATCCCCATTGTGGACGCAGAGGCAGGAGAGGAGTATGACAGCTTCCTCATGTACAGCAACGAGGTGCTCAAGTCCCCAGGAGGCTCAAAGACCCCCAGTGTGTCTGGAGAGGGTGGGTGTTTTACATTATATCTCCTCAAATAAAGCCTTTTATACACCCTTAGAGCCCCCTTGTGGTCTGCAGGCCCAGTACAATTGGACAGTCCACTTCACTTGCAGCTAGAAACATCTTCACTTTGCCGTTATCTCAGCTTCCAGCTCCTGACAGAGTTTTATATAGGCTCACTTATAAATAGTCTTGTTAAGACCTCAAATATTCCCACAAGGCTGGAATTTTGTCAAGCTGGTGGGCTCGGATTTGGATCTGCGCTCGGTGTCCTGGAAAAGGCACGTGGATGTGATTCCCAGGAGTCGCTTCAGCACAGACACAGAGGCCAGCTCTGAGGAGAACCCCCCTCGAACCCGCCCAGGTGAAGACCCACCAGAGACCCCTTTCTGATGATGCCCACTTGGGCTAACAACAGTACTGTGGAACCTAAAACATCCACGACAGACCAATCTGCTCACTAGGTTCTCCTGAGTTCCAGGCTCAAGGTCCCTGGACGGTGCAGTGATTAACGGATGGATCAAAGCAGAGCGCAAATTTCCCTATGGGGACTGAAAAGGCCACAGAAACAATTTAAACACTTACAATTTAAACAAATACTTAAAATCTCACTGGATGTAACTTTGAGATCTTTTCTTGCAATATAAGCCCTAAATACAGTTGTTTCTCAAAGATGCTGGGAGACATTTTCAACGTGTTAGCTGCTTTGCTTTCATTAAAAGGTTCACTATGCAACTTGCTGGCCATGGGTATCTTACACTGTATGGTATTAAACTTATGTATTACAATTACAGGTGTTTTTATTACTCAAAAATACCTTGAAAACATTAACATGGCCGTTTTTGTTTTTTTTTTGTTTTTTTTTGTGGATCCTGTCTCAGAAAAGTTACATAGTGTGTCTAGTGTAACACACATTGCTCTTAATTACATGCCTAAAAACATATCTGATAAATAAATAACAATGACACGTTTTAGATCATTAAAAAGTTTTGCAATGTTTTGACAGATTTCACCATGAATGGAAAATGGGATCAGAACTTCCTTTTCCCCGGAGGCACGCCATCACGTAACTTGTCGTCTTCCTCCTCCCCTGTCTCCACCATGAACTCCAGCTACAGGACGGGCGGGGGCTCCTACACCTCCGAGACCACTACCACATACCTGAGCCCTGGTACGGTGTCCATATTATAGACCATTCACAATGCTACGTCATCACAGTGTTCCAAATTCTTGAATGGAGGAGACATAATGTTGCAATGACTACAGATCTAAATACTAATGGGAATGTGATGCTGCCACCTCCGGGTCCAATGGGCAACTTCACATCTGATTTAACGTATCTTTAAAGGTCCTATATTGCACTCAATTGATTCTTGTGAGGTTTAAGCCATGTCAGAATGTTGTTACCTCCTCAAAAACATATCTGGAGTTGTGTTTTGTTTCATTTTCCCATGTTTGAGTAATCCTTGTGTATTTGTCTGTCTACATCTCCAAGCTCAAAATGCTCTGTTCCACCTTGTGAAGTCTTTTAGTGGCCATGTCAATTGTTTTCAATCAGTTAATGCGTCTTAGACCCAGAAGTGACATAAGACACTTAAACAACCCTATAGCTTTAAGTCGTTAAAACAAAAAATAACCAACAATTTGGAAAGGTCTATTAGTTTGCTTTTCTGTATTTGAGCTTCACAAAAAGTATCATTTATCATTTTCAGATTTCGTGATATTTTGTGGTTAATTCTAGTGTCCCCATTGAAATCACACTACGTTCCATTTCACTTTTGCCTCCAGTTGCCTCCATTCTAGAATTTTGTTTACACATTTTTCACGGGTCTATAGCTGCGCTCCAGTAAAGTGCTGTCTTTGGTCCTATTCAGCCAAATGTATGTGTGGTTTGGCAGGAGGAACCCGCAGAACTGAGATGATAGGAGCAGGAGGAGGAGGACTGACCACCACAGATGTCATCATGAGGAAACGCTCTGAAACCAGACCATACACTGACGAGAATATCAGAGACTCAATCGTCATGGGAGAGGTGTCCAGCAACTTCCCTGACCTGGGTAAAAGCAATGATAATTAACCCCTTATTATTTCAGCTGATTTTTCCTAAAACGCTGACTAAAATGGCCCTCAGATTGATTCTGGGGCTCTGTAGTTTTGATTCTGGGGCTCTGTAGTTTTGGTCTGACCTACTGTGATTTTAAGCGGGAACAAGCTCTGCACAGAGGGAAGCTGCTGTTGAGAGGTTTGGACAGGCAGACTGTAGGTGGAGCTTTTGTTGGGACTTGACAATTCCCATGTCAAAGTTGAAGTCAAAGTCAAAAAAGTAAAAAAAAAAAGGAGATGTCTAGACTTATAATAAAGTAAAAAAAAAATGTTATCAAATTAAGTCTCAGAATAATCAAAGTATGCAAGTAAAAGGTAGAAAACAGACTCGGGTGCCGGTCCATACCTTAGGGTAGTTCAATGGACTTAACTTATAGCAGATACTACTTACTGTAAACAACTAGGGTGTGATAGTTTCAGTGTAGGTAGCTCCTCCCTTCAGACAGATATGAGGCAGTGACTCACCAGAACCTTGTCAGAACTGAAGAAGCTACTTGGATGAATGGTGAAACATATTCACTCAACATTTGTCCAGTTGATAGAATTACATTTTTCTTTAGAGCTCTTCCCAGAATGACAGATTTGACAGTAAAAATGAGAGTTAATAATATAATAATAATAATTTTACCTGTAAAGTAGCTTGATAGTTCCCTTTTATCAGTTGGTTCACAAAATGGTATAAATACAGAAAGACTCAAACATACTGGGCATTATGAGGTTTGAAGAATGAGATTTGAAAAGGCTGGGGCTGCTGGCTGCTGACTGTCCCTCCCTCTCTCCACTCTCCTTCTCTTGTCTCTGGTCTCTCCTGCGCTTCTCCTGCTTGATCGCTCCTTCAGGTGGCTTCAGTGGCTTGGCGGGGACTCAGAGCACCTCTCAGGGCCAGTTCAGCTACAGCCTGTCCCCGGGTGCCAGGAGCAGGAGCGAGTCTGCAGAGGTCAGCCGGGCCCTGTACAATCTGGACAGGGTGCTGCACGGTGAGTTTTCCCCGGTGACTGCATGCCCCTTCCCCTCACCGCTGCTGCTCTCAAAAGACATAGTGTGTGTATGTATGTGTTGGCTTTTGTCTCATTTTCTGGCTGATATGTCCACCCGCTCAGAAGCCCGTTCTCCAGGCGTCCCTGACACTCCCAGCAGACTGGTGTTCTCCGCTCTGGGCCCCACAGCGCTTAAAGTGAGCTGGCAGGAGCCTCACTGCGAGAAGGATATCCTGGGATACTGTGTGCTCTACCAATTGCTCAATGGAGGTATTCTTATACTACTACTAGTAAACTTGCTTAAGAATGCCACACATTGATTTTGTATCATAATATAAACTCAAGTATATTGTGTTTAATAGTAATGTCTACTATGCCTCCAGTGGCCGCTGGCATTTAGCACTGTGTTTCTGATTACAAACACGTGCAAAGTTTGAAGTGGGGATACCTGTTAGACCAATCACACTGTTCCTTATATGTCCAGACCCCATAGAATCCCCTCCTCCCCCCTCACTCTCCCCTTTAGACCTCCAGACACTGCCCAGTTTCGCAGCTCGTATTTGAAATGTGGTTGTGGGCTATGTTAGGTGTTTAGTCCCACTTTAAACTGATAACTAAGAGGCAAGACAGTAACAAATCAGCTATGGGATAACCAATGACCATAACAAATGACATTAAATAAAAATGATTGAAAGCATGACAATACACCTCTTGAGAATGTGAAAGTGCCCCACAATGTATTTTGAGATTTTCGAATTTGTATATTACATTTGAAAAAAACAAATTCACCTCCATGAAACTTTTTAGCCAATGGTTAAAATGAAGTTATGAGTCACTTCTGCGGTCCGTCAGTCAGTGTAACAGATAAAAACTTGTGTATGTATATTGATGGACGTTTGTTATTTGCTGCAGCCGAGGTGAAGCGTGTGAACATAACAAACCCAGCGGAGAACTCAGTCATCATCCAGGACCTTCTGCCCAACCACTCGTACCTGTTCAAAGTGAAGGCCCAGAGTCAGGAGGGCTGGGGTCCTGAGAGAGAGGGCGTCATCACCATAGAGTCTGCAGTGGACCCCCGCAGCCCCCTCAGCCCTATGCCAGGTAACGTCCTCCAAAACGTACTGGCCATACACAGCTCATGAATATGATGGTGCAAGTTTGGATTTGATCTGTAGTTTTTGTGATCTTTGTTGTAATATTCATACTTATAATAGATAGAGTAATAATTGTTCATTTGATTAAACAGCTGTGTTCCTTTGGAGGAAAAAATTGATTTTTTGTGCGAGTCAAATGGCAAATGATTAAAAGACTGTATTGTAGTTGTTTATTTATAAGGAATTCATATTGAAAGCCATTTGATTTTAATAAGACAAAGTTAAAATTTAATTGAAAATTGATCAATATGAGAGCTTATTTGATTCTACAGTATAAAATGTCATGCCTTTTTGTCTTGTGTGCCAGGCTCTCCATTCACCCTGAGCACCCCTAGTGCTCCAGGACCTCTGATCTTCACGGCTCTGAGCCCAGACTCGCTGCAGCTGAGCTGGGACAAACCCAGGAAACCCAACGGAGACATCCTGGGCTATGTGGTCACCTGTGAACAACTGCACGGTGGAGGTAAAACTTACTTTTCTCTCATGTATACACAGTAAGAAGGATTTTCCAATTAAATATGACTATAATTATTATTTTGTTGAGAACTGAAAATACCCTTGGTAAATATTTAGCATAGTTATACTCCAGTCATGTGGCAGTTTGTGAAGAAAAGTTGAAAGAAAAAAAGTTCAAACTACAGGAAGTAGAAGTGAGTTCTAAAAAGGAATAAGTAAATGTAATCAATAGAATTATGTAGAATAACTAGCCTATGTTTTAGTGACATGAGTAGTCTCACTTTAACATTGCACTTTAACAATACACTTCTTTTGTAGGAGATGTGCGCTCCTTCCAGGTGAATGGCGACAGCTCAGAGACCAGCCTCACTGTTCCAAACCTGACAGAGAACGTTCCATACAAGTTTAAAGTCCAGGCTCGGACCACACAGGGCTTTGGTCCTGAGAGAGAGGGAATCATCACCATCGAGTCTCAGGATGGAGGTAACTTCTAATATTATGTATTTTTAGAAAGTCTCATGTGTGAACATTAGTAACCCTGTGCTCTCCTCTGCCCCCTTTAGGAGCTCTGTCACAGTACAACAGCCAGTCCGTAACCAGGAGAGAGGTGTTTCAGCTGCCCACGGAGGTCAGCACACGCACCAACGTATCCCACACCATGATCAACGAGCCATACTTCTCAGGTATCTCATTTATTATATGCCATTATGGTTCATTTCACTATTAAAATACACTTAACCCTTTTGTATGTTCTCCAGATGGGATGATGATGACCACTCAGCACACAGAGACCAGTGGCATGGTGACCAGACATGTGACCAAAGAGGTGGTGCAGAGGAGCGTCGTGGGTGGGACCTCAGTCACCAAAAAGATGTATTATGAGTCCTAAACAATACCAATATTTATCTACGCTCCAAGATTGATAAGTCACTTTATAATAACTATTACTGAATTAGCCATGATAAAGCATGAACCAAGACTTCGTTCTTAATGAACAAATAGTTTATTAAGAATGATTTCGTAACTACTTAAAGACAAGACTTTTTTTTAACTTTCTACTATGTTATAATGTTCCCTCATCAAAAACATGCCTGAAGAGGTTTTAAATGTCATCCATGCATGTTTGACTATTTTAATTATTACTGTAATGAATTATTAATACGCTTTTGGCGAATATCATTATCAAAACAAAAGACATGGTGATCTGAATATCTCGTGTTAGCAGTTAGTACCCCATAGAAGTGTAATACCTCCTATTTAAGTAGTAGTAGCCTTAATCAATCTTAATAAACTATTTGTTCATTTATAGATGAGGTCTTTGTTCATATGTAGTGTAGTGTAGTTATTATAAAGTGTTACTAATTAATTTTATTCATAAAATACAGATTATGAAAACAGCCACTCCAAATGTTATTTATTATCACGTTCAGTGCAGCCCGTTAAGGCGTAGTATTGTAGGCTATGCACTGTTTACTGTTACAAACTGTTACTTTCACATGCCATTCATTTTCTAGCAGTCTGTCCACTTAAGCCATGGCTGAGCTCCCCCTGTGGGTAAGATGTGGGATAACTCTGTCTGAAGGTTTACCTAAGGGCAGCAGTAATCTGAGCAGGCTTCACTGATCCAAAGTCACCTTCTGTGTAGGGCGCATTCTTTGTGTCTTTTCTGTTGTAAACAACTGGGATTGCAAGACTTTTCATACTGAGGGTTTAAATATTTGTTTAATATATTTTTACACAGATCTTAGCAAATCAAATAAGGGATCATGATCATGTTTCTAGATAAAAGGAGCGCAAAAAGACTTTGTACATAGAGGGCTGTATATGTAGTTTAGTTCAGTATTCTTGGGGCTGCCATCAATACAGAATTCAAATACAGAATCCAATGCAATTTCTACTGATAATACTGAGATAATGTTCATGTAAAATACCAAAAATGTGTTGTTTACTTTTTTAAGACATTTTATACATAGTAGATGCATTTCATAGCTTGTCTTTCCTACACAATGTATTTTTACAGCATGTCAATATTACCACAGGTATTGGTTTTGTATAGTAATTGCATTGTGGTGTACGAACTGGTCTTGAAGTGTTTTGCAGACTGAACAGAGAAAGAGGTCTTTGTATTCATGGATATAAGTAACATAGATAACTCAACTTTTTGCAGTCTTTTATTTGTTGGCACTTTCATTGCACTTCTAAAGAGTTTAATAAAATCTCACATTATTAAAATATAAACCTGCCTCTAAGCCAATATATTACAGAAACATAAAGTCATGATTTATTTGTAATTTGCAATATGAAAAATTAACAAAAGCTCATTCTTCTAATGTCATGTATGATTAAAAAAAACAAGTCACATGCCTTAGCACAGTCTGTTACCTGCTTAAGCACAAACTACATTCATCTGCTGCTGTGAGCTGGATCCACATCTTCTCATTCTTCTTTTACACACATAGCCTATAGGAACAGTCACTACAACACTCGAGTCTAGAACAAGGCTGATGGGACATACACATGATAGAAAAGGTGAATGAAGGCAGTGTGTGGTGCACATGTAGAAGCTGGTATGAAGGATTGACACGATGCACAAGGCCCTTACATGAAGAGTCCATGAGGAGCTCAGGTCCAGAGGCAGGCCCCAGGACACAGGCAGGGCTGTCGGGCATGTGCAGGTCTGATCACCAGGTCTCTGAGGACCTCCACGGTCCCAAACACAGGGAACACTCTCTCAGAGAAGCTGTGGCTGAAGGTGTAGAGGTGCGAGCGCTTGTCCACGTCGTAGAAGGACAGCTGGCCCTGGTCATAATCCAGGAACAGGCCCAAGGTGCGAGGGGCCAGGCTGCGGGACAGAGCTGTTGGGGGCACAGTGAGAGCCTTCAGCTCCGAGCCTCTCTCCAGACGCAGAGTGAAGAACCCTGTATGTGTGTTTAGAGCTCGATAACCCCGCCTCACCGCAGACTCACAGGCCACGCCCACACGCCAATCCCTGTCCCCCACCTCCACCTCCCAGTAGTGAGTGCCTGTGGTATAACCCTCCTGGGCCACAGCGCACCACCAGCCTGTGAAGCGCTGTGGGCAACAGGGCATGTCCCTCTGCTGTGCCCCCCGCTCTGGGACACAGCGCATCTTGGTGTTCCCCTCTGACAGAAGCAGGTCTGCATGGGCTGAGTCTGGATCCAGGAACACCTCCTCTGTGGGCAGAAGTAGCAACGTCAAATACTCAACACAGCTCTTCATGTTTATCACTTTAAATACATACCTGCACTCTCACACATCCAATTCCACACTGTGCAAAAAGAAGTCCAAGAGATGAGAGAAAATATTTCATATGAAGGTTTACAGTATAGAGAGACTTTAATAAAAGAGACTTACCTCCATGAGGGACATAGCGCAGTGCATCTGAAATACAGCAGTTATCAGAATGTTAATACACACAGTGCACTTTTATGAGCTGATGTGAGAAGTGCACTCACCCACAGAGTGCCTGCTCTGGGTCCTCTGCAGCCACAGCTTAGGCACATCCCCCTGCACACACAGCCCTGTCACACACACTTGTACAATTCACATTAACAGTACATGAGCTGGAGAAGCAGACCTTGATGGGAGCGTGTCCGTTGATCACAGCCAGGAGGACCAGCTCCACAGCGGGCAGCAGTGTGGGCAAACGTCCCCTCTTCCACTGGAACTCCAGGTCATCCAACATCATCAGCACCGGCTCCCCAGGCCACACTGAGGGCTGGAGGAGCAGAACAATCTATCACTTAACAACACATTGGTGGCTTACAATCCTACTCTGAAAATCAGGCTGCTCGTTGTTTTGTGGCCTCTTCAGTTCTGACTGGAAACTGGTGAGTCACTGCCTTAAATCTGTCTGAACGGAGGAACTAACTGCACCGAAACTATTGAGACTAAACACAAACTGTAAACTACCAGGTGTGTTAGTTTCAGTGTAGTTAGCTCCTCTCTTCAGATAGACATTGGTCTTGACCAGAACTGAAGAAGCCACATGGATGAGTGGAGAATCACTCTAAAACTTGTGTCTAGTAGACAGAATTGAATTTTCCTTTGCTATGGTACCTACCTGGATAACTAAAGAAATACACAAACATTCTGAGGGTAATGTGTGTCATATCTAATCTCCTGATTAATGTAAGAGGTGTGTCAGCCATAAGTGTCTGCTGGTCACTGGATCACACGCATATATACAGAGTCTCACCTCAGGGCTGCTCCTGATCTGCCTGGTCCAGTCCAGGATGAGTCTGCGGTGTGCCCCCATGTCCCCCTCTCCTCCAGACTCCAGCATGCACAGCAGCTGCTCCCTCCAGTCCCTCTTCTCTGGACGCTCACACTCAGACCTGCTCCTGGGCTGCACACACATGCACACAGTATGAGAAACACAAGGAGCCTCAGTGCGACATGTCCTACAGTAGAAGCTCTACCTGGACATGCTTCTCCAGCTCAGAGGACCACTCCACTATGAAGTCCCGACAGACAGTGGGCGCCCACACGTCCTCACCCGTCCAAATGTGGCTCAGCACATTCGACCTCTGCGCCAAAAACATACAAACATTACCGAACCCGAGAATTGACAGAATTAATACCCTACCATTTTACAAAATTAAATTTTAATCCTACTGTTTTTTTTTTTTACATTTATAACATTTAGAATTTTGTTTGAGAGTATTTAAAGGTGCACCATGTCACTTTTCTGGTGGATTGTCTGCCATGTGTTTGTCTCTGTAGCAATGCTTTGCCTGTAATGTTCCATGTATCCATCTCCACTGAGACAAGCAGGTGATGTTACCTGGTCAGATCTGTGGAAAGGCAAGCCCGTTCACACGAATGCAATTAAACACCTGTAACTGAATAAATGCAAGCTAGATCGGTTTAATGCCATACTGTGGAACATTCCAGGCAAATCAATAGAACATCTTTATGGAGACAAGCAGGCAGTGGACCCACTAGTGTCACAATACTAACATTTCAAACTTGATTTTCATACTAAGGAATAGACTTGATGCTCAATACCACAGTGATAGTAAAAACACTTTTTATTTAGACAACAGAATGTGATTTTCAACAGTAAATCATAATACTTTCTTCTATATTACCGTGTGGCCTTATATCATGGGCATATACTAGTCTATGTGCTCTTAATCTTGTTCTGATACAGCCCCAGATCATTCGAAAACTATTCAGGAAAGGTTCATTTCTGTCCTGTGAATGTGACTTTTTTTTTAGTATCGATACCTGCTCAAATGAGACTCTAGCTTTGATACTAGTTTAAGTATCGATTATTATCCAATTTCTGGTACTTTTGACAAACCTAGAACCCACCACCAGAAAAGTTATAGTTTAGCTTTAAAGCCAAGACGAAATGGCAAAAAATAAGCCCAGTACTTGTTCTTACAGTAGTATTTTACTTTATGGGATCTTATAAGGAGTACATTTTTTTATAGATTAGAAAATGTACCTGGCAAATTTTGTTGAGCTCTCGAGCCAACTCCATAACGAACAGCTGACTTTCCAACAGCGGCTCCTTCTTATCAAGCTTCACTTTCTTGCGTGACTCCTGCAGCCAAAAACACAACCATCACTGACCAAAACCTGACCAGTTTCCACAGCAACCCTGATCCCATACTGATACCTTAAGTCGGATTTTCAGCTTTTTGGCCGGCTCTATTAGAAAATGCAGGCATTCCCTTATCATGTTGACCGCTGGAGGTTGAAGCGAAAGCCTGTGGTGCAGAAAACAATCGCCTTAGCAACTTGGCACTAGTTCAGTCACAAGCTAGCACAAATTTTATGAGAAAGCGCTGCACTTTTAAGCACACCCAAGCATTCCCAAACCCAGGGGAGTCATTACGATCCACCTTGATAGCTCGGGGTTGTAGAAACGATCTAGAGTGACAGGATGCGCAGTAAGTTTTCCTCCCCAAACATGTGCGGGTTGATGGGAATTAAGACAGTATTCCGAGGAGATCTGAGGCAGCAGCAGTGGTGGGCTGCTCTAGTGTTGAATCAGCAGTCCTCAGTGCCAGTTAGATGCACTTGGAGAGATGTACGGATCTTTTCGGAAGCCGTGCCAAGTCTCTGCCTGCTACTGATGCTGCTGTTGCAAGGGTTATTTGTTTAAAGAGCCTCTCTTGATCTGATTTGAAGTTATTCTTGTCAAGATAAATGCTCTTTACAGCTTGCATTGTATGAGAAGATAAAAACAGACCAAAATATAGTCTATTCATTTAACATAGCATTGTATCTGGTATTTTTTGTCCAATCCAGTACATTGTTCACCAAGAATCAAGGGAAATTAACTGCCTGACACTATCCCACATTGTTGATTCTGGTACAGGCCCTTTTTATAGGCTATTTGAGTTTTGTACCTGTACCATGACACAAAAACAAGAGTCATGCAGTCGGTTTCTTATAGTTCTCCAATCTCTGCTACTATTTGCTTTCATATCTTTCTTAAAAATGCAGTGTGACAAAGAAACGTGTCTGGGATAGTGCAACAATGTGCCTGATTGGAGAAAATGCTATGAATACATACAATTTTAGTCTCTTTTTTTCTTATTTAACAGCTTTTGCGAGATAATGCACGATGTAAAGTTGACAAGAACACACCAAATTAGGTACAGAGCCATTTGTTGGGGGATTAAACTAGAAGAAAAAAAAAGGAATGACTGTAATATCTGAGTGACCTTTGTTTATAATTAGTGAGGGTGTGCATGACATGTGAAAAAGAGAAAGAGAACATACAGCTTTAGACTTAAACTTGTTAAATAATTAATTAGATACACTTCCTTATTAGCAGGATTTGTGGCATCTTCATAGAAACTTCACTTTATTGGATGTGTTCATTGATAATGTCATTATGCTGTGATTTTAAACTTGCTAGGCTGAATTTTTCATGATTTAACGCGTTACAATACATTGAAATGACAACAAGTCGTGTGTGCTTGTAAGATTAGACAGAAAATCCTAGATTAGCGTGGGCGCCATTGGTGGTGAACTGTTCCCAGGTAGGTGGTGACTATTTTGGGACTGGCAGACGAAGCAGCCATTTATGTCATCGTCAAAACAAACTCTGCGAGAATACAATGCAGCCTACACTTGTAATGGTTGACAGTTTTAGGTTGAACAGGCTTTATACTGCAACAGTTATTTTTGATCAACTCGGAGAAGACTTGGGGAAAAAACCCGCCATTCCCTCTTGCACGCGCACATTTATCGAATTACCTAATGACGTACAGGTGGATGACAACGTTTGACTGACGTTCTAGTAGTTTATGTCATGCAAAAATAAATAAATAAAATACATAAATAGAAAATAACATTACCTTGAAAAACGATGTTACTCGAGCAGCAATAACTCCAATCTTGATTTATATTTAAAAAAATCTGTTATTATTTTTGCAGATTCGGTTTCGCGCCACGCTCTTCTTTGATGCGCCGCTCCTACCAACAAACTGCAACACGAGAGGCAGGGCGCGCGCTCTTATCCACAGCCTCGCGCCTCACAAAAACACAACAACAGCGAGTTACCGCGAGAGGACGCCATAGCTCCTCTAGATTATAGATGGAGCTGGTGTTTTATGGCGACAGGTTTTTGGACTGCTTTGTTAATGCAACACAGTGTAAACATGAGCCCTTATTTAGGCCAAATGTTACAAATGCATTTCAATATTAGGTTATTCCTCTTTATCAATATTAATAGCCGGGTTTGGACTTTTGTAATGATACATAGAATTAAATAGCCTAGATGTACTGTTCCTTTTTAGTGAGGGTGGCCGCCTGTCCCTCTTTTGGTTGCCATGCACAGCCATTAGCAGCCGTCTCTCGTCCTACTTTTATAATATTGCCACACGAATGTATAAAATGTGATTTAGGGCACAAAAAACATTCTCGCAAACAATTCAAGACATTTTGGGTGTACTGGCATTTAAGGTTGTAAATATTCTTCTGCCTATACTGCTGCTTTTGGGTATCATTTCTGTCGATACCGCTATGGATAGCTATAGGTGTTAATCATGGAAGAAGAGAATGAAATGGAAAAAAGTGGAGTTGCACAAAAATGTTAATGTAAATAAATAAATAAATAAATAAATAAATAAATAAATAAATAAATAAGGTGTTCCAATCTCTGTGCGTTATTGTTGCTGTTGTTACAAACTGAAAATCATATTGCAGTTATTATTATCTATGACTTTACATTTTCCCATAGTCCCTCATTCAACAACGTGTCCATTTTTTTTTTATTATTTTTTTTTTTTATTAATTAGGTGTTGACCCCAGATAACCTTTAAAATTTCAAGCGTTACCCACGTGACATCTTTGATTTTCAACCAGCGTGACGGGAAAAAAATTAAAGTTAACTAATACACATAGATATTTAATGAAGCCTAATTTGAGTGTCCTTTTTTGTTAGTTTGTTAGTTGTTGTTGTTGTTTAATGTTCTTTTGTTGGTCTTTAATAACAACAAACCGAACGACTGAAAAAAAGATTCAAAAACACTGCATTACATAATCTCCCTGAACACACCCCGAGTGTTCGCACGCGGCACAGCCTGTTCCATCACCTGCCTCTAGAGGTCGCCCTCACTCATCACGAGCCGCTCCTGTGCGCGCTCCTGTATATTTCTATATTATCTGCTGCTGTCAGTGAGTCACCGGCACAGGGCGGACTCACACCAGTACAGACTGTGCAAATTAGAACACCATCATGGCGCTTTGGACCGTTTGACCGTTGCCGTAGTGCGTGCGTCCGCCTGCTGTGAGGGGAAAGGTGCGTCGGTATGGTTATGAGGGGAGGAAGCAGCTGATCCACCGTGTTCACCGCTGTGCACCGCTGTTCTATATGTCACCAGAACTGGGGCTTTTCTGAGGAACAACAACATGGCCCCCAAAGACCCTCTGCTCGGTACTCTCAAAGGTAACACTGCATCATCTTTTCTATCACATACCTGCTGTGGTGATTTCTGTGGATTGCAGGTATTACTTAAGTGCAAGATCTTATGTGTCTGTATGTTGCAGTGTGTGTGCTGAACCTCCAGTCGAATGGGCAGACCATGACAGACAGTAGCCCGCACCTGTCCTCCTGCTGTGAGCTGCTGGAGCTGGTCCTGAGGAAAGGGCTCCAGCGTGAGTAGGCCTACTGCAGGGTGGATCTAGGCTCCTGTAGGGAAATCATGTAAAGCATGCACCAGTGATAAGAATGAAAGGACAGTGCTACTGTATGAGCCAAAGTGTGTTTAACTAATACCAGTAGCCTAAGAATGTTTTTTCTAGACTTATCCCTTGTTCATTACATATTGAGTGTAAAATAAATATAAAATATCACGTTTAGATTCAAAGCTTGTTGTTAGTTATAATCAGGACTGTATTGTTCGTAACTGTTGGTTACAAGACCTAGGCCTGTCACAATATCACATTTGAACATGGTAAATATTGAGCCGGCCAAAATACTGTTCCGTCTATTATTGTGAGAGGCCTTAACTAGACTAATAAGGCAAATTATAATTTTGGGCTGGACAATTAAATGTATTTGCCTAGGCTAGAATGTGTAGTTATGAGCTGAGTTCAGGATATTTACATTTGACAAACAAAAAACTCTCTCCCATAGACTGATCTCAGTATGTTTGTTCGTTTTCAGAACCAGTTCTCAGTCTGGTCCAGCGGGACTACTGGCAGTGCCTGGAGCAGATCCCACTGCATGACACCTGTGGCAGGTGGGGGGTCCGCACCCAATATCAACCATGCTCCGAGCTAACCAGAGCATCAGTTATCCCTATGTGTGTGTGTGTGTGTGTGTGCAGGCAGTCTGCTGTGTCGCTGGCTGTGGAGCAGACCAGAGCCTGTAAGAAACTGCTGTCCGCTCAGGGCAGAGGGCGCTACCTCCTCAGGCTAGCACTGAGCCGCAAGATACTGCCACAGTTTATCAACCACTTGCTGCACACGCCCAGGATACTCGAGGTCAGACACTCTCCATGTGTTATACTCTTTGTACAATACACAGTCAGTTATGGCTGCACAGTTCGTCACATTTGAATGGTGTTTGAGATTCAGTCATCTCTGGTCAGTGATCAGCTTGGGTCTTTTTGATGGAGAATTCCACAGCCAGTCTTCTGTCAGTAAAAGCATGAGGTTTGGAATAGACGCAAGACTCTGGAAGAAGAATATAGACTTAGTGAAAGATTATAATAAGAACTGCACATGAGGCCTGTCACCATATACTGACTCAGTGTTCATTATATGTCAGATAGAACAATACTCTTTAGGGGTCACGGGCACATTTTCTTTGTACTAGTGGGATTTTGTTATTTTGGTTATTTTTCTGTTCTATGATACAGTAGAGGGTTGAATAAATAACTTCTGTGACTCATTACGGACACAAACTAACTACTTCAGTTTTTTGAAACAATATTGTACATTTAGAATAGTTTTTTGGTTTCAGTATTATCATTAATTGGTTATCATGACAGGTCTACTGCACGCCCCATGATTTGAAACTTGTTTTGCTTTGCAGTGGTACTGTCCCACACTTTCCATCATCAGGAATGAGGAATTCTTAGGTGAGTGTTCTTATCTTGATGTATTGCCCTGCTCTGTAAACACAACATAAACCCATATACTCGGTGTCTTTCTCTCCTCCAGAACCATTCATGTCCCTGCTCCTGGTCCTTTCACAAATGGACTTCAAATTGGACATGGAGGTAGGTTACACAAAATTGACTCTTGTGAGCTTTAAGCCATGTTATAATGTTGTTACTTCCTCAAAAACATATCCAGAGTTTTTGTTTCATTCACACATGTTTGAGTAATCCTTTATTATTTGTCTGTCCACATCTCCAAAGCTCAAAATGCTCTGTTCCACCTTTTGATGTCATGTAGCAGTAGTTAAGTTAACAGCTACGTTTTATTTCAGTAGAGACTGGCAACACCAGAGCTGAAATAATCAACATGATTCTAGTGGAGGTGTATAGAGTTTTAAAACACAGTGGAACACTTCCTGTATTACCACATGACATCACAAGGTGGAACAGCGTGTTATCCATTTGAACGGAGACGTAAATCTGCAGGGTTTGTGTGTTAAACATGAGTGAATGAAACAAAACACAACTCCAGGTCTGTTTGTGATGAGGAAACATTTTAACATAAATCAGAAAACAATGTAATATGGGCACTTTAAAGATAAGGATAATAACCACATTGTGTTTTGTTTTCATTTACAGAATTGCAGTTTTCTGGATGAGAGCTGGCTTCTACCTGTAGGAAACACAATTATACCATTTTATCATGCATTAACCCCATTTAGTAAAAATAAGCATATGTCGGATCCTTTTATCATTTTGATTTTGTTATTTGCTCAGATCGAACATGTATAGTCCACATTTGCAAGCACATCAAAACATATTTCTGTTACATACAATTTAGACTTATTACTTTTGATTCACAAGGGAAATGACTTGGACACAGTAACTCACAAAATACAAGATAAAGCTAGTCTCTAATAGCAAGTATCAAAAAATAGCAAAAAATAAACGTATCAAATAAGGTGCACATTTACAAATTTGGACAGTTAACCAATATTTGTTTTGCAGGTATCTGAAATATATGAGGTTGTTCCATGTCGAGAGCTTGGGCTGGTCTTAAGGTGTGTATGCTCGAACTTACTGCTTACTGTTACTCAATAACTCACGTGATTGGCCAGTCCAGATGAATTTTAAGTTACTGCCAAGGGGTGTACCAGTAACACTTTTGGAAAGCTTTTATGTCGATTGTAGGAAAAAAGAACAGATATAGCATTCAGTTTGTGGTGTTCATAGTGTCAGAACTGTGTATGTGCTCATGTCCTCTCAGTACGCCTGTATTTATCAGTAGTGGAAGGTAACGAAGTACTGATAATACAATACTGTACTTAAAAGTGCACTGTGCAACTTTTATGGTGGAAGGTCCGGTACCTACTTGTCCTATAAATGCTAGATAGATATGTTTAATGTCATGCCATGGAACATTCCAGGCAACGCAATAACATCTCCATGGACATAAGTAGCGTACTCTTCACCAGAAAAGTTTTGCAGTGCACCTTTAAGTAGAATATTTAGGTACTGTACTGGAAACTTTTTACTTAAACTTCACTATATTTAAGAGCAGATATCTGTACTTTCTTTTAGTTCAAGGTTTGGCTTTGAGCAAACAACGATAAATACACAAAATTCATGAGAAAAAATAAGAAATTGATTTATATTGCTACTGTTAACCATAATCTGTACTTTTTAATCAGTATAACTACTTTTTAACAAAATAACAACACTTAAAATACATTAAATATTTTTACTATTTACTACATATTTTTACTACATTTTTAAACATGTACTTAAATACTAAATACTTTTTTCATGTGATAGTTTTACTTTTACTTGAGTAACTTTTTACCTCTATCTGTACTTTTACTTAAGTGACAAAACTGGGTACTTCATCCACCACTGGTATTTATTATGGGTTCACAAACCTTTTAGGCCCCAAAATAACCCAGGACCCTCACTACAAAATCAAATAGAAAAAAAAAAGTTTAATTGTATGGGTTTTTAGTATATATATAAAAAAAAAAGATATTAAAATGAAAAATTATGATTATTATTTTATTAAAAATCTATCTAAAAATGAGACACAGTTTTCAAAGTCCCAATATAATTTCATGCATTATTCATTCATTACCAATTTGCTCCTTCGACATCCACCAGTGACTCAAACGTGCGTGGGTGTCTTGCCAAAGGACACAGCAACGGACTGCCCCATCTCAGTGTAGATGACAGGCCTGTAGGCTGTTATGCTGCAGGTGTAGTATGTTTCTGTCACAGTTGTAAAGGGGTGTGTGCGTGTGTGTGTGTGTGCGTGTGTGTGTGTGTGTGTGTGCGTGTGTGTGTGTGTGTGTGTGTGTGTGTGTGTGTGTGTGTGCGTGTGTGTCAGGTACCTGCACGGGCGAGTGTTTGTGCTGGAGCTGAGCCCGGGCAGTCAGGCCTATGTGGACAAGTTCATCTGTCCCGGAGACATCATCGACGAGATCAACGGCACGTCGCTGAGGAACTCCAAGAACGGACAGGTACGCGTCTTGGAAATGCCAGTGTGTTGGCCTAGAGAGACTCCACCTGCTTGTCTCCATGGAGTTACTGTTTAGCCTGAAATGTTCCACAGTATGGCATTAAATTTATACCTGAGAACAAACTGGTGGCCGAGTTACAGGTCATACGTAGAGCTTTTTGTCAGCATTTTGTGAGTTTTTATTATTACTCATTATAAGCTCATTAGTCACTAACTAAATGGTATTGGCATGGTTGTTCAGTTAATTACCGTAGTTAGCCTACTAAAAGACTTATTCATTCACTTAAAGCAATAATATGTAACCTTTTTGCAAAAATAGACAAAAAAGTCCTACTCCTTACTATTTGTGGGCTTGCGTCTCCATAAACATGACTCTTACTTCCATTTTGGCTATAATATTCACCAATATGGTACAAAACATACATATCGCCACGGAGAATGTTCTGAAATATAGTTTTAACTTTCTGTTTCCATGGAATCATACAGGTGAAAGTAGTAGTAGTATATGTTCAAAATCTTCTATTGCTATTCTACTTTTATGGGGAAAAAAAATTAACAAAGAATGTTTTTTTTTTAAATAATATTAAAGGTGCACTATGTAACTTTTTGGTTGGGGGTCCATCAACTGCTTATTTCTATGGATATGTCATTGCTCTGTCTGGAATGTTCCACAGTATGACATTAAACAGCTCTACTTTACATTTATTCAATTACAGGTGTTTTTATAGCTCAAAAATACCTAGAAAAACAGGCATTCTGACTGTTAGCGGGGTCGCCTCCACAGATCTGACCTGTAACTTGGTCTGGTTTGGTCTCCATGACAATAGAAAGGTTTAATACCATACTGTGAAACATTCCAGACAAAGCAATAACATCTCCACGGAAATAAGCATTTGACAAATCCTCCACCCTAAACTAATGTGTTAAAAAAGATTTTCTACATACTAATCAATTAATGATTGGCTGATTACTTTTCTGAACAAAAACAAATTAAAAGGCTATTTTATATAATTTCCTGAACATGAAGTAGACCCCTTCACATAAAACAGAGTTGAGTTTGCTTTTACACATGCTTTTACTGCAGTCACTGATTATTAGAAATGACTGATATATTACAATCTGATTAATTGCACAGGACTAATTAACACTATGCCCTCTGTTCTGAGCGCAGGCTGGGGTGGTGCTGTCTCGTTTGAAAGGCGTCCCTCTGTCCATCCGTGTGGTGCGCTGGCAGCAGGAGGACGGGACAGTGTACCGGCCCCTCATTAAACTCCTGAGGGCTCTGAGGACAGACAACCCCGGTCTAGAGCTCACCCCGGCCCCCTCGCACCTGTCAGCCCACAGCAAGGAGCAGAGAGCCTCCTCCTCATCGTCACAATGCCTCAAAGATGGAAGGTATAGAAAATGTTTAAGTGCAGGTAGAGAGCAGGGGCGAATATTACTCTAGAAGTGCAGAATGAATGAAAACACCAAACTGGAAATCCACAAAGAATATTAGGGCTGGGTGATAGGACAAAATTTCTCCAAAATCTAAACTCCAAACCACATGCTTTTTCTGACAAACTGGCAGTAGAAAAAATACCCAAGCTGATCATTGAATATTAGGGATGGGACAAGATCTCGTGAGACAAGATCGTACACACAAGAGGAAAATGTTCTCGTGAGATTTTTTTTCCCACGTGAGTTACATTTCTTACAGTTTCAAAAAGCAGTACTAGAATAGAAAGAAAACTATGACATCAAATAAATCAAAAATTGTGAGGCCAAAATTGGAAACTGAATCGTGACATACATATATTAGAAATCATGTTAAAATCTCGTCTCGTCTCGTTCTCGTGGATCCAGTGTCGTATCTCGTGTCGTCTTGTGGAAATTTTGTCTTGTCCCATTCTTATTGACTATTAAACTGAATTAATTGCACAGCAGCCCTTATTAAAACTCTCAATACTTTTTAAAATTCTCCCAAAATCATAATAGATTTTTGTACTTTTGCTATTAAGAAATGTTCTAAAATGTAGCCTAAGTCTTGGTTGAGGTGGAAATGTCCCACAAAAAGTGAATGGGCTGTAAAATTATTTTTATTTATTTATTTGTTTATTTCATTCATAAAGTATAAAAAGACATTAACAGTGTCGTAACATTAAACACACAAGAAATGAATGAAAAGGAGCAGAAAGAAGAATCATTGTATGTTTTCTGCCCCCGTTTCCCTTTTCCAGACATAAACACTGAGAGCTACTTTAAAACATTTCAGATCAATACATTTCATTTCAATCACAAATACGAATCAAATGCAAACAGAAATCTTCACTTTTGTAAAATAAATTATAAAATTAACCACATAAATGCCCAGTTTCCTATTATTAATCTTGTGGCTGAAATTGGTATGATTGAATAATAGAATATTTTGATGTTATAGTGAAATATATTTTGTGACAATGTATTTGTGACATACATTGAACTTGTCAGTAGTTTTTGATTCATTCTGACTTTGATTTTAACTAAAAACTAAAACGTGATTGCGTTGCATGAATCCGTTTTGACCTGTAAAATTCTTCTTTAGGATTGTTTATATTGTGCAGTACCTGGGCAAAGCTAATATAGGAATGGTAACTATAATGAGGCTATAATTACAATACTTATAATAACATTTCTCTTTTTGAATTTCACTTTTTATTATTATTGCAATGATCTGTTTACATAGTTCGGAGGCAAAGAGGTGCTGCAGCACGCTATCCCGCAGGTTTTGCACAAGAACCTGCCGAGCAAGGTAGTGAAAACAACAAATATTAGCTATTAACTTAATATTAATTTCAAATGTATGCTAAAAGTAATGCTAATTAATATTTGCGTACAACAGGAAGTGCTACTGGATCTGAAGGAAACGCATTTGACATGTACAGACAAAAACACTAAAACAGTAAGTATGGGTTCAGAATTGAGAGTTCGCTAATGATGCTCTTGCAAACCTGAGTTATGTTTTTATTGTGTCCTATAGGAGGAGTTTGAGCATCACTATCCAGAGATTTCCTGTGTGGGGAGATACAGCAAACCAGATTACACGACTTTTGCCTTCTGTGTGGCGTAAGTATAAAAATGATCTTGGAATTGCATGTTATAAAGGTCTTATATTGTACAAAATGGACTCTTGTGAGCTTTAAGTCGTGTTAGAATGTTGTTACCTCCTCAAAAACACACCTGGAGTTGTGTTTAGTTTCACTGACACACATTTGAGTGATCCTGCATTATTAGTCTGTCTATATCTCCAAAGCTCAAAATGCTCTGTTCCACCTTGTGATGTGAAGTTAACAGTAAAAATGGGCAATTCCAGGGCTGAAATCATTTTTCTTCCTAGTTTGAAATGTGTGTAGAATCCCTCAGTCGTCCAGGTAGAATCCATAGCAAAAGGAGAAATTTAATTTGTCAACTGGACAGAGTTATATAAAAAAAACTCTGTCCAGTTGACAAATTAAATTTCTCCTTTTGCTCTAGTTTGAAATGGTAATATCACACCATAGCTGTAATTCCAAATAGGAAGTTCCCATACGGCTCTTCCGGCTCCTTCTGACTCTGGCTCCCATTGACTTACACTGGAATATTGTGGTCCCTCTCTCTGTAACTGCTGCTGTGGCCTCGTCATTTTGGTCTTAAAATGTTCATATTAACCCAGACATGATCCTGGTGTTTTTATTTTGCTATTTTCTCTGTAACTGTGAGCGAGATTCAGTTGACTGGAGTGAACGCTGTGGGTGACGTCACACTCGCTTAGTCCACTTCTTTATACAGTCTATGCATCACACTATAGAATTTCATAACTGTTACCTGGCAAAACTCATCTAATGTACAAGGAAATATTATCTGACAAAAACAAATATATGAAACCATCTTTATTTTGAGGCAATCATGTCTTTCTTACCTGTAAAATGTTTCGAACTTTTAGACAGAATTCTCCCCAGTGTGATGTCATCAGTATGTTTGACAGTTTGACAGGCAGATATAAGGCAGTGTCCACCAGCGTCTGACCAGAACTGAAGGAGCAGCTTGGATGAGCTGCGAAACGTATTCGACCAAATAAACTTTTGTTCAGTTGACAAAGTGAATTTCTCCTTTTGCCATATTTGAACTCTCAACTTCCTGTCATTTTCAACATATTTTTCAACTTTTCTTCAAATTCTGAATTCTTTCTTCAAATTGCTTTTTGATTGGTGTAAAATTATAATTTATATTTACAATAGTTTTAATCCCACCAAATTAAGAATGAGAGAATAATAAAAAATCTGTCATACACTTGAGAAGAGTCCTACCACCTTGCCTATGTGTACATGTGTGTGTACAGTGTTCTGAACACACACACATGTACATGGTCAAATCAGAGTACAGTATTCTAATTACTTTACTTTCACATTAGTGCTGCAAGGATGAATTGATGCAATTAGCAAAATACAAAGGCTGCAGTTTTTGATGTAGGTCTATGATAACTTCCTCCACAAACAACAAAATCTCCTGTCTTATTCTGCATAAAAAGTGCTAACCCTGTAGTTTAGATCTGTACAAACATGTTCTGAAAGTGATTCTTGTATTAGTTTCATATTTTAGTCTCTTTGTCAATTGTTCTCATAAACTGTACAGTCCATGATTCTTCTGGACGTGTTTAAAACGTGAACTTTGAACAAAATCCTATTTTGTATTACGCAAATGTAACCACAATCGCAACAGACTTACTTGTCAAATAGAAACAGTGCAGTAAGATATTTTTCTCAAATCGTTCAGCCCTATTTCACATCCAGTTAGTTGCATTGCAACAGCTTAATGTTTGTTTCACTGTTTATTGAAGGAAAAAAAAACACGAGCTCGATTTTCAGTTTTTCTCCCTAACACAGTGCATTTTGAAACCTAAGTTGTTTGATCTAGTCTGGAGATTTTAGGAAAGTCATAGTATTCTGAAGAGTAACTATACTTGAAAACAGTTACTCAAAATGTATACTCTGAATAGGGTGGTCAAAAAGTATTGAAAATCAGATAAACCCTAAAAACACTACTAAAACTAATATCAAAACTAGATATTTGAAGAAAAAAAATTATTGTGAATTGTGAAAAAAATTAACAAGATAAAATTAACAAGATAAAAATTTGAGCTGTCTTTAACAGTTTTAGGATGAGTTTGAGCTATAGCGAATACAAGACCTCATGGTACTATTTTATGCTGAAAATTACATTTTATTACTAAAACAATATTTTTAGTCTTCATTGTGGTAATCGTAGTCCTTATCAATTCTTTAGTGTTGAAATAGAATTTGAAATTTTAATGTCATAACCGATCCAATTCTGAATACATTACTTACAACGTATGTTTTCTTGCACTTAAGCCTAACTCTTAATTCTAATGGAGTTGTTGCACAGCTTTGTTTATCATTTGATCCAGAGCTCTCTAGTGGAAGCACAACCACAAGAATTCATCTTCAAAAAGGTCAATATAACAAGTTCATTATTAGAATTATACACACAGCGTGTTTATGAACGGAACTATATGGTGCAAGCATAATGCACCATAAGCAGTAGTGAGCAGGGCTTTGGTCACTTTAACTTCTCCAAGCATTTGTGATGTCAGAGCAGCTGTAGTATGCAATTGGCTGAAGTACGTGTCCTCTAAACCATGATTGGCTCTTTCCACAGAGACTCCCCAGAAACCCCTCACTCCACTGGGTTCTGCTGCGTGGTGCTCAAGGCATGCTCCATTAAAGAGTGTGAAGATATAGTCTGCCGTATAGGTAGGTCACGTCACGTCATGAAAAGTAACGCCACTCTAGTGCTGTGCTCATTTGTGTGTGTCTTTGTTACAGCTACTGGCTTTAAGCACACTGAATGGTTTGTATAATATTACTGTATTTTAAATGGTGTAAATAAATGTTATTTAAAAAAATAAATGCAATCAAGTTTTTGACAACAACACACTGAAGCCTTCTACTGATAAAGACCTTTAATAGAAAGACATGTGACAACATTTCATAAATAGTATTAAATGTAGCTGCCAAAATTTGTGTTGGAAACATGTAAAAAGCAGTCCAGAAAAGACCAGTAGGGGTCACTCATGCTCAGTCACTGAATGCAGGGCACAGCTTGAGAGCCTGTTGCCCAGACAATGCAATGAGATCTGGTGAGAAGACATGCTGGCATCAGGAGACAGACCCCATGGAAGATGAGAATTTTGCTTCAATGTCTTAACAGCCATCAGCACAGGGACAGGCAGCCCTGGCTACTTTAAGTGGGAGGTGAAGAGATGGATGACCCACGGTGAAATAGGTACAGACATTCCTACTGCACAACACTCCAACTAGCTTGTTTACTCAAACTTGTGGAATGGCTGATGTAGCATCAATCTAAAATTACATTACAAAAGTCAACTTATTAAAAATAAAAATAAAAAATAAAACCCAAAAAATAATGTCCACAAAAATGGTTAAGTACGATAAATATGGTAATTTGTGTGAGTGTTGTCACTAGCCCCTTAAGCCCTCTCGCCCCTTATCCTGCGGGCCAGCTGGATGTCTTTGGGCATGATGGTCACCCTCTTGGCATGGATGGCACACAGGTTGGTGTCCTCAAACAGACCCACCAGGTACGCCTCGCTGGCCTCCTGTTGACAGAACAACGTGTTAGATATGACCCATTATCCATCTTAAAAAATAACTGGCTTCCATATGAACATTGACATACCTGAAGAGCACCAATAGCTGCGCTCTGGAAGCGCAGGTCGGTCTTGAAGTCCTGGGCGATCTCCCTGACCAGGCGCTGGAAGGGCAGCTTGCGGATGAGCAGCTCGGTGGACTTCTGGTAACGACGGATTTCTCTCAGAGCCACGGTACCGGGCCTGTAGAATATACAAGACACGGGTTTAATTAAAAAAATAAAAAATAAATAAATGCTGCATTAGATAAACGTGCCGTATGTCAAACTCACCTGTAACGATGCGGCTTCTTCACTCCGCCGGTGGATGGCGCACTCTTCCTGGCTGCCTTGGTAGCGAGCTGCTTCCTTGGCGCCTTACCTCCAGTGGATTTACGGGCGGTCTGCTTGGTACGGGCCATTTGACACCGTCTAGAAAAGAGAGCAAAAATGAATATAACCGGTAGAGAAAAATCCCGGGCTTACAGGTAGCGCCCTGGTGGAGTTTTCATGCGGTCTCTGAGGTTAGCCTGGCCCAGTCCAGTGAACGCGACGCCGCTCCCCTCCCCCAGTCCTGTGCGCGCTATGGGAGGCGTCTGGCTCGCTCCGGTGCGCCTTTTCCATCGTTGGAGTTGGAGCCAAAATAATTAAACACAAAGCGAAACCAGATCACGGGAGTTACGAGTCTAACGAGCAACAGTATCACATGTGACCAGCTGTCCGTGTGAGCAGAGCGCCGCGCTGAGGACACGCACACCGCGGACACGGACCAGGCGTATTATATGGAGGCCATAACAAGCCTCTGCTGCTCCTCGCCTTCGCCATTTTTAATCGGTTCACCCCCAAGCGACATTGCCTCGACTCAAACACACGAGATTGTAAACAAAAACACACCTCACTACTCTAGATCTTTAGAAATTGTCTCTTTAGCGGAACCCGGAGTTAACGGATGTAAAAATATGTCCAAGTGGCTTTGTTTGGGTTTAATGGGCGAGAAACCCACAACGAAAAGATACTCTATTGTCCCGTTTAGCCGGTTTAACACGAGACCAATTCTTTTAAATCGGGCAAAATGACCAACATGTAATCCTCTCGAGTTAAAGTAAGACTCCAAATAAAGATAAAACATTTAAAAAAATAAACTATTTACCTTTAGGACACAAGGTACAGCGAAGAAAACCGGACGACGGAAGGAGGACGAACGTATTGCGTGAGGAGGGCTCTGACTCCATATTTATCCACTCTAATGACGTCATTCGCACCTCTCATTGGTCATTTTTTTTTGAATGACACATGTTTTAGCCAATAGGATTTCGAAAATATTTTGAAGTTAGTGTTTGAAGACGTCGGTTTTATGTGTAATACATTAAAATACATATTTTAATAGATAATGGTAATACGCTGTAGGATATTATATATAGCATTGTAAAAGTATCGATTTTGGCACACGCAGGATATTAATGAAGTACGAATTTTGAAATGTTGTAACGGGTTGTAACAAACTCCACAGTTCCGTATGGTCCCGGCATGGATCCCGGTCTTACTACTTCCTCATGTCCAAGGAACTTTGCATTTCAATTTTATAACTTTAGAATTAAGGATGGACTTTATTTTCATGTGCATGTTATTTCTGGTTTCTTCCTCAATAAAAACAAAAATGCTTCTTTTTTTATATACAAGCCCATTTTTATTTATTTGATTTGTTTGTTTTACTTATTACAAATGCCTTGAACTATATTTGAAATTGGAGAGCAAAAAAAAAAAAAATCATTTTCATTATTTGTTTTTTTCATATAATAATAATAGTTTTAAGGACTGTAATGTATAATGTGAATTTTCCCCTGGATCTATAATAAAAACGGTTTATTTTATTTTATTTTATTTTAGTTTAGTTTTAGATTTGATTTGATTTTAGATTATATTATATTTTAGATTTTATTATAGTTCTATGGTTTGAAGTTAAAGAAAAAAAAGCACTTCCTCCCGTTGTGCGCATGCCCACATCGTAGTAGAATGCGGATTGCAAAGCTAACAAGAATAGCTAGCTACCAAGCTAAAAACAAGGTTATAGTGGTTCCACTTTAAACACAGAAAATGTCCAAAACACACACACAGCCCTCATCGTCTTCGGCAGCAACGACCACCGGAGGAGCGTCCACCTCCTCCTCGCCTTCGCCCGCCGGGGGCTCGACATCTCCCGCCACCGTGTTGAACGTACAGCCCGAGAAACCTCAACATTACACGTATGTAGCCTGTTAGCTGCGGAGGCTAGCGAAACGTACACAAGCTCACGTGTGCTCCGATTTAGCTTTAGATCGTTATCCTTGGGTCTCAAAATAGTGTGTGCGTAACAGAGATGTTGGCTACAAAGCGACCGAAGTGTGCAGATGTGGCTGGGGAGGTAAACAATGCACTGATCGGTGATAAGGAGGCCTACGGTACCACTGCAAGACATTCCTTCATATCTAAAGAAATAAAGGCATAGTTACGCTTTTATCTTGATCATAATACTAAGAAGTGCAAAGTTATGAATAAGTTTGCAGTGAAGTGGCTGCTTTTGGTGCATTCTGTGTCTGTAAAATAATATGTAATACTCTATACATAGCTGCACTGTTGTTTACATCTGGCAGAGGTTGATAAAAGCACATAATAGAGCAGCAAACATTACAATAAGAACAGTATTTGTCAAGTTCAACGTTCTTATTCATAGTTAAATGACAAAACGAGCAGATATAGTAGTAGGGTCGAACCATGATTTGCTATGTGCGTTTTACTAAAAATGATTCTGTGATTCTGGTCAAAGTTTACATTTTAAATGCATTCAGAAGAATTGAATCCCATTGCAGAACATGTTTGCACAGATCTAAACCACAGTGTTAGCTTTAAATGCAGAATAACAAGTAATATTTTTGCTTCTTCTGTAGGAAATTGTGGAACTTCAAAACATGCAGCGTTTGTGATTTGTTCATTCAAGTCATTCAAATTCCTCGATGATTCTTGCAGCCCTGTGTAATAGTATTGTTTTGTTTTGCAGATATCTAAAGGAGTTCCGGACGGAGCAGTGCCCTCTGTTTGTCCAGCACAAGTGTACACAGCATAGGCCCTTCTCCTGTTTCCACTGGCACTTTCTGAACCAGAGGAGGAGGAGACCCATGAGGAGGAGAGATGGGACCTTCAACTACAGCCCAGACGTGTACTGTACCAAATATGACGAGGGCTCTGGCACTTGTCCAGATGGAGATGAGTGAGTGGAGGAGTACATCATTAATATACTGTCTTTTCTCATAAATATATATATACGCTAACAGCACAGGTTATGGGTGCATAAAGGAAAGTACTTGCACACGTTACCTTGGAAACAGTAAGACCATATAGAACAATAAAAAACTGAATAATGTATGTTTGCAATATTGACAAAAATCATTAGTGAATTTCTTATTTATTTTTTCTCCCAGTGACAATAATCATATAATACTAAATCATGCAAATGTTGAATGGGCTTCAAGTTTGTTTTATTTTTAATGCCTCCTGCAGCCTTTAAAAATGTATAACTCATTTTGTATATCTCCAACACAATAACTTTTTTGATATCGCTTCCACTTTTAGTTTGCAAAAGTCACATTACCCAAGATAAAGGACTAGTTCCTTTATCTTGTGTGGCACTGCTGAATAAGCGCTAATGAGCTCTGCAGCTTTTTAGAGCTTATTTAACATCATAATTGCTTTAAAAAGTTAACCGCGTGTATTTCAGCCAAGTTTCTGTTTCTTTTTGTGAGACAGAACTGAAAATAAAAAGCAACATTTGCAAGTGACTTTCCATAAAAAGAATCTCAAATGAGTTCAGTACTCATTTAAGTAGAATTAGAAACTTAATTTATATAACCATAAAAATGTTCTTTCACAAGTTTCATTTTAGTAAAATAGCCATCATGTAAAAAAGGCATACATTTTCTTTAATTATATTATACTGGGTAAGACAAAGAGTTGTGTGTTTACAGTGCTTTAGTTTATTTCCATTTTAACACATGTATATCCAGAGAGGAGGATATTCATGATTGATTTAGAATGTGTCCACTGTGTCTGACCACTGTAGCAGACAGGACACACCTCTGCTAACGACACTTAGAGCCCCGTGTGAATAGAGTGTGATGGCTGCTCTGTATGGACATTAGCACATGAACAAAGTGGGGCTAGACTCTGCGGGACTTTTTGGAGAAAGCCATTTGAGATGTAAACAGCTCTTTTCCAGCATGCGGTCCTGCTGATCTACTGGTATGTGCTAATGAAGCAGACACATTTAGCGTTTTAATGTCACTGGCACAGGGCTGCTTGAGATGTGATAACTTTACGGAAAAGTATAGTGTCATGTTAAAGGTGACATACTTAAAAAACTGGCCTGAATTTGAGGCTTGAGTGCTCCGAAAATGATTGTTTTCACCTACTCCCTATCCCTGCCTCCTTATCTCTACTTATTTGCGTTTAGATATTTTTCAGCAGTACAAACAAGTAAATATCCATGGCATGGTACGGTGTAATACCACTGAAGTAAATGGATTTGCTTCTGTTATTAATTCATTTTTGATCAGTATTGCGGTTTACAATGACCAAAACGGTTTAATACTAAATATCAAACAAATGATAAGGATTTAAACCATGTCAATATTTACTGTTAGTTCAATAGTACATGCAGACACACCAAGGGGACAGGTTTTATGAATGATGACTGAACTTAGATAATATTCAGAAATAAGAATAAAACTAAGGATAAAATCTATGTAACATGTTTTTAAATGAATGATTTTAAGGTAAAATATTGTTAATTATTCACTGCATTAAGGGCACCAGTCAAAAGTCTGGACACACCCGCTCATTCAGTTTTTTTTTTTTATTACTTTTACTTCTGTCTACATTTGCTATACACACAGAAGGCATCAAATATATGAAGCAAGATATATGGAATTAGATATACAAAGCAAGGGGTGGCTACTTTGAGGATTTGAATATAATTTTATTTTTTAAATAGTAAAGTTATTTAATTTTGTTCCTTTGCTACATAATTCAATACGTCTTGTTTCATATATTTGATGTCTTGTGTATATTTTGTATTGACTGGTAGTACATCAGTAGTAGGTTCAGTTATCATACTGCAAAGACTGCAATTATAAAGGTCTTTTTATAGGGAAAATGTAAAGCTCTCTACAAAATTTCTGAAGTTCCTGTAGTTAATTTCTCAATCTGCGCTAAGAGGTCAATGAAACATATATTGCAATAAGATATACCTTTATTAGTCCCACAGTGGGGAAATTCCAGTGTTGCAACGCACAGTTCAAGAACAGCAGGAAAATGGAACATGCAATAAAACAAGATAAAAATGACTGTATCTCTTGCTGTTTTCCTACATGTAACAGTATTGTCTTCATATCTGTCTCTCTGTCAGATGCCCATTCCTTCACCGGACAGCAGGAGACACAGAGCGCCGGTACCACCTGCGCTATTACAAAACAGGCTCATGTATTCACGAGACGGACTCCAAGGGCCACTGCAGCAAGAACGGCTCCCACTGCGCCTTTGCCCACGGCTCACATGACCTCCGCAGCCCTGTTTACGACATCAGGTACACACATCTGTAATAACCATTAAATCATGATGACATTCTAAAAGCTATGGGGATGTAGTGGTGGACACCATTTTGTTAAGTAAAAGCAAAGATACAGGAAGCCAAAAATGTGTATGCAAAAGTATCACATGAAAAAATATATGAATACTAAAGTACTCACATTTCACACACATTTTAAGAACTAGTCATCTTGATAAAGAATGGTGCTGACTTTCAGTTCTTATGTTTATATTTCTGTTTGTTCAGGGGATGAGTTTAAGTCTGGTCTGGTCCTGGCCTTTTTCGAAAATAACCCCTTAGTAGTCTCAAACCATAAAGGAAAGTTCTTTTTACTTTTCTGTTCTTAAATGTAGTGTAGTAAAAGTAAAAAGTAAAATAAAGTACAACTACCTAAAAATGTTAAGTCCAGTACTTTGACTTTTTTAGTTTGTGTTGTAGTTTTAAGACCTAGCCCAACTTGTGCAGTCCTCTGAACTCTGAATAAACTTTGAAAAAGAAGCTACTTTTTGTACAATTGACTGCTAGAGTGTTTCCTGATGTTGGAAAGTAAAATATTAACTGTTTGCTGTCTCCTGCCTTTACTGAAGAAAATAAGAAATTCCTTGAAATACACTTTTCTGTTCACACAGATTTAAAGGTGCATTATGTAACTTTTATGGTGCAGGGTCTGCTGCCTACACATCTCCATGGAGATGCTGTTGTTTTTCCAGGAATGTTATCCAGTGTGGCATTAAACTGATATCTTCAATACCTTGAAAAACATGTATACTGTGGAGCAGGTCTGCCTCTCCGTAGATCTGACTTGTAGTTTAGCCTACTGGTGTCCCCTGCTTGTCTCCACAGAGATGGATGTGTAAAAGTAATGAGGGCAAATAGTCAGTGTGTATATGGCAGTTGTAAGAGTCATTTTGCTGTTGTGTATTCCTCCAGGGAGCTGCAGGTGATCGAGTCTCAGGGGGGCTCCGGGACAGCAGAGGGGGGCGGAGGAGGAGGAGGAGGAGGGGACGGCCAGTCAGGACAAGCCGCCAGCACAGCCCTTATAGAGAAAATACTGAGCGAAGAACCACGCTGGCAAGGTAAACACTTAGAGGTCTGCAGCAACAGTTAGGACTGCATTAAATACACAATGTGATATAAGATAAAATAAGATAAGATAATCCTTTATTTGTCCCACAAGGGGAAATTGATATACTGTGTTGTGTGATTGTTTGTTTGTTTGTTTGTTTGTTGCGGTGGGATGGTTGAGTGATGATGTCACTTCCGGGTCCAACCAGCAACTTCACAGCTGATATCTAGCTTTGTTTTTGTTTGGCAAAAACAAACAAAGGTAGAATCCTTTTGCCATGGATTCTACCTGGATGACTGAGGGATTCTACACACATTTGTTTTTGTTTGTTATGCATTAAACGAGAGACAATTACCTTTTCAGAGGTGTATGTTTAACCTTAAATGTTCAGTATGTGTGTATGTTAACAGTGTAGTAATTATCTAGCGTAGCATAGGATTACCAGTGTGTATATCTCACTAACTGGCGGTCACACTAACACTAGCTTCTTAGCTCAACCCTGTACACTTTCTGTCACACTTAAAACCTTGTGAGTTAGTATTAAACAATTGCAAACAATCTCTTTTTAACATGAGATGTGTTGGCACTAAAAAGCTGATGTGCCATGGACCTGGAAATGACAATCCTATAACAATACTTTTCAGCTGGTTAGTTTCCTTTCTCCCTTTTAAATTCTTAATATTTGAATGTTTGGAACATATTATGGGATACATGAACAGATGAATATAATGAACAGCCTTAGCAGAACAATAAGCTACAGCAAGTTTTTTTTTTTTTTTTTTAATCTTATTTAAAACTAGGTTTTCTTATGCACATTTGTACCATTTCCCATTACAGATAACAACTATGTCCTGTCCCACTACAAAACCGAACTCTGTAAGAAACCTCCTCGCCTCTGTCGCCAAGGTTACGCCTGCCCCTATTACCACAACAGCAAAGACCGGAGACGCAGCCCACACAAGCACAAATACAGGTGACTTATGAGGATGGACTCAGCTACGAGTCCTTTCCATGTGATTGTTGTTGTGTGTACATGAAAAGTTACACATTATGGCTTTATTTTCGCTGCTCAGAGCACTGCCATGTCCGTCGGTGAAGCAGAGCGAGGAGTGGGGGGATCCCAGTAAATGTGAGGGAGCCGAGGGCTGTCAGTACTGCCACACCCGCACCGAGCAGCAGTTTCACCCAGAGGTTTGTCCAACTTCTGATACATTTCAAACCACTATTGTTCAATGGGAAGAAGGTTGTGCGGCCACTGTGTTTACACGCACTGGTAACTCATATTATTTTAGTGTATTTCAGTATGTACTCATGTTAAAGCATTTGTATAGCAGTGATGGGGAGTATATCAAACATTAAAAAGTTTCTAAATGGTTGGTTTGCAGTTATAGATCCTATATTAGTAATTCCAAGCCTCAAATGATCCAAATGATTCAGGTATAAGTGTATGGAGTTTAAAAATATCTGCAACTCGGCTTAAATCTGCAGTTTGTGTGTTAAACATGTGTGAATGAAACAAAACACAACTCAAACAACTCAAACAACATTATAACATTATAACTTTAAGCAAAATTAGAACATAAAATATATTGTCTGTAGGAAAAACTACTACAAGGAGGTACAAAAAGAGACAATTAAAATAAAACAAACTTGCTGTTAAGAGTGTTTGTGATACAGTATGTGTATTTTTTTTTACAAATATATTTATTTTTGTGTAATCATTGGACTTCAATCCAGACTACAAATGTTACTGAATTTGATAGATGATATTGAGAATATTTTTTATTTTTTTCAAAAATATAATTTTTGGGGAAATATCAAGTTGTATTGCCCGCTTCTGTTGATGCTTACAGCTGGTGTCATCAACATTCCCTGGGGTGTGACGCTAACTTGAAGCACTGCTCTGTCTGAGGCTTGATAGACTTTAATCTGAGCTTTATTTTAACACAATCTGACATTCCCCCTCAAATAACATTACAGTCTCAAGATAGCTAGAATTAGCCAACAAACGCCTGAATCTAGACCATGAACGTATGACCACAGACTCCTGAAAATGTGCTGCTAAATCCAGTTTGTATTTTTCCTTGAGTTTTCAGACGATCTTAAAACTTCTTTGGAAGTGTTTGCTAATGTGTGTATTGTGTCCCCATGGTACCCAAATACACATACTAGATCACCCCCAGTGTGATATCTCTTCAAAGTATACATATTCTTTGTAATTGTTAAGATACAGATAAGTGTTATGGAATAATTTGTAAGGTAAGGTAAAAACCCTTTGTTATGTGTGTAATGACTATAACCTATGTTCTTGTAGATCTACAAATCCACAAAGTGTAACGACATGCAGCAGTCCGGCAGCTGCCCCAGAGGACCCTTCTGTGCCTTTGCCCATGTAGAAAGTAAGTCAAAGTCCTCTGGAATTGTGTATGTAAGAAAAAGTCTTCTCTAACAGGCTCGCAGATTTTCAAAGAGTAACAAGCCTTTGAGAAAAGCCCAATACAAGCGACCTGAGCCCTAGAAAACAGTCCCAAAAAGAAGCAACTAGTTCAGCATTGTCTGTGACACACATCGTATTAGCATATTTAACATAGCTGGAAGAAGAAAGAAATAAGACAAAAATCTAACTGCAATTTTTCTGACAAGCATTGTGATTAAATTTGCCATTTATGTTTTAATATTAGGATTCTTTTCAAAGTTCACATTTTAAATGCATCCAGGAGAACTGACAGAAAGATTTGCCCCCCCCCCAAAAAAAATGAAGACAAAACAAGCCATAAAAAAGCAGACTTGGCAACCGCGACCTCTAACCTCTTCTGCCATCCCTGCAGAGCCTTTGGGCCCAGAAGACTCTCCAGCCTCCTGCCCCACACCCGGCTCTCCTCCAGCGCCTCGACCCCCAGACCCCCTGCCTACCCTGGAGCCACCGTCCAGCCCCGGGGGACTCAGCGCTGGGCTCGGGTCCGCCATGGACCACTTCTCCCCCGCCATGGGCTCCTTGGTCCCGGAGCAGGGGCTTCTGGGGAGTGTAGTGTCGCTGTGTGAGGAGGTGGGCGGGGCTGATGTGCTGTCTCCGTGGGCAGGGGAAGGCGGGTACGGGAGGGCACCTGGGTTTGAGAGAGAAGATCAGGTGAGTGCTAGAGACACTCTCAGTGAATGTTTAAAGTGCATATGATGGGTTAGAATAGCCATTTCACTAAAACATAGTTAACATCATTGTATTAAAATGTTGCCTAGTTTTTTGTAGATTTTTGGTGAGGTTTATCATTTTACTTCCTGGTTGGACACAGGCAGAGGTAATTCCATAACTGTTACCTAGCAACCATAATGTTAACCGGGCCCAAAACATGTCTAAATTGTGCAATAGTTGTGATTAAACTAATACAAATAAATGACAACACCTTTTATTGTCAGAAAATATTTTCCTTGTGCATAGATATGGAAGTTTACAGTGTTGATAGGCAGGCTTAGAGAGATTTTGTTTTTGGACTCGGCGCTACTTCCTGTTATTCTGTACTTCTTCTTAACAGTTTTTTTTCTACAAACTGCCACTTACCAGATGTAAAACTATGCTAAATATTGAATACTGTCCCACCAAGCCAAGTCAGAATTAGAAAAACTTGAAAACCTGTCATATGCACTTTGTAACTTTTCTGGTGGGGTTGTCCATCAAATGGTTTTCGTCATGGAGATGTTATTGCGTCATCTGGAATGTTTCACAGTATGGCATTGTTGTGGGTTCTTTTTGACGAAAAAGAAATAATATGGCGTAGTCAAAAATAGTGTTGGTGATTTTATTTACAGAAGTGCGCAAAATAGTGAAAATGGGAAAAAAAAATATATATTTACAGTCTATAGCAGTCTCTACATAGCTTCGGAGCTGGTGCCTGCGGTGCACACAGCTCTAACCCCAACACACACACACTGCCTCTGTGAAGATGGGAGGCCCCTTTTTAAAGTACAAGGCTCCTCCCCCAAATCAATTAACCATGAAAAAACGTTTTTTCTCCACATATAGAAACACATAGATCCCCCCTTTAATACAGAAAAATCATAAACATTACCACAAACAAAAGTACTCTAATAATAATCTCCCAGCATAGGTAGGAAAAAAAAATACATACCTTTTATATTCACAAAACGAAAAAAATCACCTGACGTTCCTGGTGACGTCACATGCGCGCCCTACGTGACGCAATAAAATGAGGAAGACCATGACGCTCGAGTTGGCCGACTGACACATGCACTACGGGGCGGCGGAAATGAAGAAAAAGTTTGGGCATGAAACAAAGGCTATGGCACGAGGAATGTATACGCCGCAATCAAGTGTGCACCCCTGACTGTAGCGATGATTATGTGAAGAAACTCGGGGATAGCGCTAAACGGCCGGGTAAGTGAAATGCCGGTGTGAGTGTGCATGTATCGGCCCCATGGCCTCCCTGCGTGGGCTGACCGTACTACTCCGTCACAGGCATTAAACCTTTCTATCTTCATGGAGACCAAACCAGACCGAATCACAGTCAGAATGTTGAGCTATAAAACCACCTGTAATTGAATAAATGTAAGGTAGAGCTGTTTAATGTCATACTGTGGAACATTCCAAGCAGGTGATGGACCCCCAACCGAAAAGTTCCATAATGCACTTTGAACTGTGGCTGTGTGTAATGGAGGGATGTTTGTGGTTTCAGGCCAAGCAGAGGGGCTTTGCTCTGGAGCGCAGAGACATGGCCTCAGCACAGAGCAAACAGGTGACTCCTAATGGTTTACCTTTATTATAATTTATCATTTGATGTACTTTGCTTATGAAGTTTACAACAAAACATCATCCAATACGTACAACTAAATAAGCATGGCTGAAGTTGAGGGGCTTAGCAACAAAAGTATGAACAGTTTCAACAATTTCAATGTAATAGGATAACATTTGTCTTGCCCCAGTGAAGATGTGTTATAACAGCATCTCCGAGGGTAAAAATGACTGCTGTCTGCATCTAATTATGAAGCGTTTTTTATCTTCTGCGAACCGAGTAAAGTAAAGCAGATGTGCTGTTAGCATGCGAGCTGTTTCATCTGTTTAAAAATTGCTATTAAGTACCGCGCATTTAAGATACAAGTTAAATAAATAAAAATATACGCACTTTTTATTCTACTTTTACTTTAAAAAGACAAAATCCACCTCAAGTCTTTTGAAATCAGTCAAGTAGATCTGTAAAGCAGTGATGGAAAGAAACAGTATAAAAGTGAAAGTACACTTTTTAGGTATATGTACTTTACTTATGTACATTTAACAGTGGTTACATTTTATTTTTACTTCATTTATCTCTACGTTCTACTCCACTACATTTTAAATCTGGACTGAAAAGTAAAAAGTACTTTTCTTTATGATTTGAGACCTGCTGAAATGGCTGAGGCTTACTTTGAGCACATTTGATTTGAGTTAACGTTCCGATTTTGAGCAAACTAAAAATTAGAAATCAATCGAATAACTTAAAATCAGCCGAATTCTTTATCAAAATCACTGTTCAAAAAATCTCTGCAAAATACTTTTACTTTTTACTCTTCAAGCACATTTTTAAACGGGTACTTCAATAGTTCAAGATCTTCTATCTTCAGTAGATTTTTTCATGTGATGCTTTTACTTTTACTTGAGTATTCCTTTGTCCCTGTATCTGTACTTTTGCTTCTTAAGTAACAAAATTGAGTATTTCATCCACCACTGCGGTAGTCGACTAAGCCAATATCAACATCCACTGTTTGATTTGAACTTTGGGTTGGATTATGAACAGATGTGGTAAATGTTTGGCTTGTTCAGGACCTGTTGGTGTTTTTACCCGTGGGCAGCCCCCTCAGTCTCTCCTCCAGTATTCCCTCCAGTCTGGCAGCCACACCGCCCAGCCCCGCTCCCCTGGGACCCCCCGGACCCTCCTTCTCCTCTGGGATGAACGCCAACGCCCTGCCCTTCTACCCCACCAGCGAGACCGTCGAGTCTGTAGTTGGTAAGACATGCATCACCCAGGCACTGAGCTCTCATATTTTCTAGCACCATTTTAAACATACACCACTTGCTTGTCTCCATGAGGATGCTAGTGTTCCACAGTATAACACATTAAACGTAGCAGGTGATGTCTCAGGGACAACTTACAGGTCAGATCTATGGCGAGGTGATCCCACTCACAGTAAAAAATGCATGTTTATCAAGGTATTTCTGAGCAATAAAAAAGGGGGTTTCAGAATGATCCCATAGGAACTCACTATTGATGTCCATGGAGACGAGTGAGTGACTTTTCACTATGGGGCTGAAAAGTCAGATCTGTGGAGAGGCGACCCCACTTACAGTAAGAATGCATGTTTATGAAGGTAATTTTGAGTAATAGAAAAAAATTATTCATGGGTTTCAGAATGATGAACAATTAGGAATGTTCCAATAGCAACTCACTATTTATGTCCATGGAGACAAATGGGTGACTTTTCAGTACAAAGTTACACGTCAGATCTGTGGAGAGGTGACCCCGCTCACAGTAAGAATGCATGTTTATCAAGGTATTTTAATAGAAAAAGAAAAAAAAGAACTATTTGTGTGTTTCAGAATGATAAAAAAAATTAGGACTGTTGACATAGCAATTAACAATTTAAAACAAAATATTATATCTTTTGAAAAAGTGGTTTAAAATTCCTCAAAATGTCAAATAGAACAATATATATATATATATATAGAACAATATAAGTATATTGTAATATAATACATTTGATTTCATAGTGTGGAACATTACTGACGAAGTGATAAGTTGTGTATGTGACAAACAGGTGGTGTTCTCTGCTCCAGAAAAGTTACATAGTGCATCTTTAATAGAGTTTAAATGAAAGGTTAAATGGCTGTTATGTTGTGCAGAATCCGCCCTGGATGATTTAGACCTGAATGATTTTGGTGTGTCAGCGCTGGAGAGGAGTTTAGAGAGCAGCGTGGGGGTCATGCTCGGTAATATTTTTTTTTACATTTTTCTACATATTTTTTAATTCTACCTGTTCAGTTGTATTATGTTTGTTTTTACGTTTTGCTCCAGGAGGTAGCCAACTCCAGAGTTCGGCTCCCGTCAATATTCCAGGCTCCTTCAGTAGCTCCGCCCCCTTTGGCTCGCCCTCACCTTCTCCACCAATCAGGGCGCACGCTTCACCGTTCTTATCATCACATTTATCTAATCCTGGCCAATCAGATAGCCCATTTCTAGGACCGTCTCATAGCTCTTTAGGTTTGTAAATTCATTTTCTAAAACTATTTACTATAAACCATAGCTGTACTGAATTATATCTGTGCTCTCTTCTGTACTTATTATTTGTGTACAAACTGAGCTAACTTGTCACTAAAATAACTAGCAAAAAAGAAAACTTACTTTAATGGATGGCGGCAATTAGCAAATGGTAAAATCTGCAATTACAGTATACAATATTTGTTTGGTTGTCTCCTTTGCTCTTGCTCTCTGCAGGTTTGAATGGTATGAGTAGCAATATTTGGGAGCACTTCCCATCTGGGCAGGGCTCTCCTGGAACCCCTCCGACCCTCCTGCCCTCAGCCCCGTGTCCTGAGACTGTGAGACTCAAACAAGAGCTGGACGAAGCCCACCGAGCGCTCAAGCAGTGGGGCCACAGCTGGAGGCACACGGCTCAGGTGTGTACTGTGGACGAGAGGAGCCTGTGTCACATGACACTAGAGGGAAGGTCATATTCAAGTATGTTAGAGTGGGGATGAAGTGAGGAGCAAACATCAGGTCCCCAAGAGCTAAAGCTTTCATAATTAGATCAGCAACATGGTGCAGTGCACATGGTAAATAATATGAATATTAGCTTTAGATATAAAGAAAGCCAACTGAATGTAGTAGCAGCATGTGCCTGCTTGTGTCGATGGATGTATGAATCTCAAACAAAGTCTCTGTGAAATGTGACCACATGTTACTGTGTGTTTGTTCTTAGTCGTGGGCAGCCATGAAGGCTGAGGCAGAGGAGTCCCGGGCCCATGCAGCACGGTTAGCCATGGAAGCAGAGCGAGCCAAACAGGCAGAGGAGGAGGCACAGAGACAGGCCTCGCTCCTCCAGGAGGCCCTGGAGAGCCTGCGTAGAGGAGAGAACCCTCATCTAGATGTGCACCAGCTGCAGCTGCTGCACAGGCTGCCCCTGGAGTCTGTGCTGAGCCTCCAGGCCCAGCTCTGCAGCTGCCTGCATGCTGTGGAACAGGTAAACACCAGCTCTATTTACAAACTTCTCCACTAAACCCATGTAACAGCTCTTATGGGGCTTTGGTTCAGAGCCCATTTCAGTGGAAGAAGACAGTAAACACCAACATTTAAATCAATAGCAATGAATAATTGTCTGTAAAAAGAAATGTCCGTATTCTCATCATTGTTAATTAGCGGACAGGTTTTCCTTACTTGGTGTTTTCACTATGAACATGAGTAGCACAACCATGTATCATCCTGATGATCATTCTCATTTGTAATGAGACTGCAGGCATTAGTAGTTCTAGCAGGTTATTGGAAGTGTTTAACCTGTCGTCTGTGTTCTGTGTGTATCAGGTGGTGTACCGTAAGCAGCGTCAATGCTGTGTGTCGTGTGGGGAGCCGGGCTCTCAGTCTCTGCCCTGTGGACATGGACTGCAGTGTGAGAGCTGCTCCTCCTCCACAGAGTGCCCCATGTGCCCTGAACACAACCAGGAGCAGAAGCAGCAGCAGCAGCAGCAGCCCCCTCAGCCCCTCTCCTGACCCCCCCATACACACCCCACCTGACCACCTCCACATGATCCACACCAGCCACGCAGCTCTTTTTATAACCACCTTTTTACTCACCACACCGGGCCGTGGCTGCCAGGTCAACTGCAAAGTCCAATGTACACTTTTTCATCTTAGCTTCTTTCAAATTGTCAGTGTTACTCTTGGAACAGCACAACATTTGACTGTGCATTGTTCTTGACCAGCGACACTGTTTGTATCAACTTGTCATCATTTAAAGAAATCTTACAAATCTCTACTACACTGATATTTGAACAGTGACTCTATCTAATCTTAAAGGGCCATGCTACAGGATAATGTCTGCTTAGGTTTAGGTCATTCACAGTGAAGGTTATGAGTCCAATATAGAACTTTACAGACTGCATTATGGGAGCATCTTGGCAAAATAACTTGGTGGTATCAAAATGGTTTTGTCCATAAAAACATTCATATATATTCCCCATAATACAGACAATAGCTGTCCATAATGTGGTCTGTGTGTAATAACAAATAACCAAATAATACAACTAATTGCACTGATTTTGTAAAGAAACAATAATGCTTGTAGAGAATGGTTTTAGCATTAATAATGAAGTGAAAATAAGAACAGAAGGTCAACAATATGTGTGTGAATTCAGGCAGACTATATTGTTCTAATGCTACAGCCAAAGGGGGCCCTCCTACCAGACACCTGGTAGCACTTTTGTGGATTTACATGTTTAATTTCATTTTTATATTACTTAGTTTAGTCTAAATGAGAAATAATGTGTTACAATAACATATTTAAATGTAGTATTTGTTTTGTTATACAACAGACGGCCTCTGTTAATACACTCAGGTTTTCTCAAGAAGAAAGCATGTTAACACAATCAAGGCAAATGTACTCAAACTTGTGTAGTCTTTGAAATTACCTTTTTTACTTTACAATTTTCATATACATTTAAAAATACACTTTGTTTTTCTGGCTCTTGTTTTGTTTTCAATGAATATGTGACAGTTTAATCTGCCAAATCTTGACATTTGTAGTAATCTTTGACATTTCACATTGTGTCAAAAGTAGGCTAATATATATATTATATATATAGATAACTCTCCATAGTCCCGTGCTGTCATACTTATCTGTTGCACTGAATAGAGAAGCATCAGTCTGGACACAGCGGCAGATGTCAAAGTGTTTCATGATCACTGTGATGTAACTTCAAACTGTCCACCACACTTCATCATCACCAGTGTTTGCCTCTGAGTGGAGTTCCTTTGTTTTTGGTACAGACCAGTCAAATAAATGGTATATTTTTGGAGGAACACGTGTTGGTTTTCTGTCAGGGTTGGTTATTTTCTTGGGACTGTTTCTCTCTTAAACGGCGCTTCTTCACAAACATTTGGGCCTCACGTTCTCCTTTCCTGGTCTCCAGCAGCTTCAGAATGTTGTCCTCTAAACATCAAAAACACATGCCTGGAGTCAGTCTATGTTTGAGAACTTGGGGTACCACAAGGGTCAGCGCTAGGATCAATACTTTTCTTAAAAATAGTCCACCATTATATATTTTCTTGCACCCTCTATTAAACATGCTGATAAAATGTAATTATAATGTAAAATACAAAATGAAATTAGTTCAGAAATCATGACCCTTTACCAAAAGTCAATCATTTTAATACTATACATGTTTCTAAAGCAGCCCTGTTGTTATTTAAATTGTGTCAAAATTGGAACTACTGCAGATGGACAGGACAATATATAACTGCAATCTCTACTATGACCACTTGATGGCATTAAAACACAGCAAATCAAAGGTCCTGTCCAATTAACCTTTTCACGTTATGACTATCAAGAGAGCCGGTGAATTGTAGTTGGCCTATTCAGTTTTCTAATCATCTTACCATTGGGCTTGGGGTGCATCAGTGGCAGTCGTATTTGCGCAGGCTGGGCATCTGGTTGAAAATTTGCACTATCCACGTTGTCTTCTTTTGCTCTGGGCACTTCTGGGATATTCTTAAGACCCAGGAACGCCTCTCCTTCAAAGTCATCTGTCCTCAAAGTGTCATGGTCCAGAACCGTCACCATCAAACATGCTCCCGGAGATTTGCACTGCTCCAGAGAAATCATACTGGCAAAATACAAAGGTTCAAACACTATGGGAAGAAGCGACTAATGTGATTTAAATCTACAGGCTACTTACAAGTCAAACACCTCTTCAAACAAAGGGTTAAGGTCACAGCTCTTGATCTGTGTACAGCGAGGTTCAACTTCACGGAAAATATGGTTGGGCTCCAGGCACAGCTGAACATATGGGTCGCTGAAACCTGTCAAATAAAGCGTTCAAATTGTATCTTTTTGCTTTTTGCAAAGAGGTTTTAACATTTTGATTTCCCCCCATAAATATATAAAAAACAATCTTGTTTTATCAATCTGTTTATAGATCCATTATTAAAGGGGACACACAAAGCGCAGGTGTGTAGTAATTCTGCATTTGAGGCTTGAGTGCTCAGAATAGTTCTTTGTACTTATCTCCTAACTCCACCTACTGCTGTGTACAACTGATTCTTAAAAAGGAAATTGACTCTGACATGCACTAAGGCTTAAAATATGTTGAAAAGCCATTTATCAAAAAATAAAAACACCCAAAATGGAAATCTGTTGCTTGTTATAATGAAGAGGTAGAAACAGCAACAAAGAATCAGTTGTGCAGTTTTGAGCAGGAAGTGAAAAATAAAAATCTACATATGTGATATGAAAAAAGTAAACCGTGTAACATTATTGTTGTAGAATAAATTGAAGTAAATATGTCTAGTCTATTCTAGACTGGTAGTTGGAGGGGTCAGTGGCACAAATTGACAGCCTTGTCAGTCTGCCCCATAGACTGTACAGCAAAAAAAAAAACCCACAGGATCATGTAGTCTTGGTTAATACGAACATTTTAAGACCAAAATGACGAGGCCACAGCAGCAGGTACAGAGAGAGGCAAGCACGCACATGCAAACTTCCTGTTTTGAACGCGGTGGCTAGCGTGTTAGCTAAGTCCATTCATATATACAGTCTATGATCTGTCCCAGGGCAGCTGTGGCTACAGTAGTAACTTACCACCACCGAGTGTGCAGTGAATGACTAATGCAGGGAATTATGAAGTGACTTTGAGCGTTATATAAAACGCTATATAAGAGTACTGCATCATTATTATTATTATTAGTGTGGCTATGCTTCCATTGTAGGGAGTATTACAACATAGGCCAAGATAACACGGACTGAGCTAGCAGTGTGGAGCAGGAACAGCTCAGGGACTCAATTCTCTATCAGAGCTGTATTCTGAATTAGCCTGAAAAAGATGTGTTTATCCCCCAAATCTCTATAAATCATGTCTGGAATTCATTGTTAGCTAGTCACAGACACTTGGTGTCAGTATTAGCAGAGGGCATTGTATGAGAATTGTATATATACAGTATATTACAGGACTATTGCCTTTGGCCTTCTGAACATTTTCCATTATATTGTGTGTGATCTCACCATTGGAGTCCATGGGTAACAGATTGACAGCATTCAACACCTCCACTCTAAGCTTCTGTTCTGATCTGTTGTAGGACACGAGGAGTGTGACTGCTCCGTACTTCTCTCCACTGAAAACATGCTGTCAAAAACAACCAGCACGATTAACAACATCACATGACGTTATCAAAGTACTGCAGTGGGACATGGTACCTGGTCTGTTATCTTCTTCTCAAAGAATTTCTCTATGAGCTGAAAGCTGCTCAGAGAGTTGTGTGTTAGGTGAGCTTTTAGCCTCTGTGGAGAGAACAAAACATTTTAAATAAAGATTTAAAAAAGTCAAGAAAAAAGTAAGTAAATAAGACTAAAGTAGTTTGATAATGTCTGTCTGAAAATGAATATATAATGATATATTTGAACACTACACTGCTCTCTTGTCCAATTTGTAGTAAGACAGGGTGAAAATAATTCAAAATAATAATAATAATAATAATAATAATAATAATAATAATAATAATAATAATACATCAAACTTGTATAGCGCTTTTTTGGACACTCAAAGACGCTTAACAAACAAAGTAGAAAGTAGCACTGTAAAAACGGGGAATTATGGGGGAAATGCCAGCTTGAACAGGTGAGCCCAAAATATACTGTAGGTCCACAAATATTAGCAGAGCTTTTTCAGCCATTGGTTTTGCTGCATTCTAAACAATGGAATAGGCCATGAAAAAGACTATATCAGTCATTCTCTACAGGAAACTCCATTTACTATCCAAAAGTTATTGTTTAAGAACAGGGCAAAGTAAATAACATTTGATATTCTTACTTTGTACTCGACAGAATGTAAGGTGCTGAGTGGGAGCCCATTTCCCTCTGCGTGAAAGCACTGCTCCAGACACTACACACATGAGGTAGAGTGGGGTCAGTGGATCTGATACTGTAGGTTAGGGTTAGTTTAGGATTAGGTGAGTCCAGTCCTGGTGAGTGCTGCGTACCTGCAGTGTGTAGGAGAGCCTCTGGCAGTACACCATCAGACCCTCCTGGTGCTGTGTCTGAGTGGCCACTTGGTACAGGATCGTCACTGAGTTGTTCCACAGTGGGGTCAGAAGACTAAAGAGCAATACAACTATCAACACCTCAACAGGTTATTTTCAAATATTATTTTAAAGCTCCACTATGTAACTTTTCTTGTGGGAGGTTTGGCACCTGGCTGTCTCCATGGAGAAATTATGGCTTTGCTTGGAATTTCCCACAGTGTGGGACATCTATATTCAATTTACTCCATTACAAAAATACTTATAAAAACATTGTCACTGCGAGCACAGTCACACAGATCGGCTCTATCTCCTGAGGAGACTCAGGTCTTTTGGAGTGAGGGGGCCACTCCTGAAGACCTTCTATGACTCTGTGGTGGCATCAGCCATCCTGTACGGTGTGGTCTGCTGGAGCAGCAGCGTCACAGAGAGGGAGAGGAAGAAGCTGGACAAGGTCATCAAGAAGTCCAGCTCCGTCCTGGGCTGTCCTCTGGACTCAGTGCAGCAGGTGGGGGACAAGAGGGTCCTGGCTAAGGTCATCTCTATGCTGGACCATGAGTGTCACCCCCTGCAGGACGCCCTGTCTGCTCTGGAGAGCAGCTTCAGTGATAGACTGATTCACCCTCGCTGTGTGAAGGAGAGATTTCGCAGGTCTTTCCTTCCTGCTGCTGTCAGACTGTACAATGAACACTATTAACACTGAACATGTGTCATTCAACTGTATCTATGTGCAATTACTGAAGACCTCTGGTACAATTCACTCATATCACTTTACTGATAATTATCCTGTCTGTACATAAACATAGTCATTACTGTAAATAACATAATATACTGAAGTCACTTTACTGAGATTTACTCTGTTCATATGCTGCACTGTTACTTTTATTGTACATAATAGTATTTTTTGGTATTTTATATTTTGTATTTTATATTTTTGCTCCACCAAAACAAAACAAAATTAGAGTCTATCTTTAAGTCTATTTCTAAATTATTCTTTTTTTAGCCATTATCTATTATATTGTTTTATTGCATGTTCCATTTTCCTGCTGTTCTTGAACTGTGCGTTGCAACACTGGAATTTCCCCACTGTGGGACTAATAAAGGCATATCTTATCTTTAACATGGCCTGGTGACATCAGGGGGGCTGAGGGGGGCTCAGCTTTCTGCAAACAGCAGTATGCACTCCAGCAATGACTGGAAATCCTGAGGTTGATGGGTGAATTCTTAACCCACTGACTAAAACCACAACAGTCCTCTGTTACAACACCGTATGCCCACTTACCTTAATGCATAAACTCAATATGGTTTTACCTGTTAAAGTTTTCTTGGACAAGGTTTTCATTCATATACTGCAGTTCTTTCTCCAGGTAGCGCATCAGTGGAGCAGCCACCTTTAAAAACACAGTGGTTACTATCAGTAGTCCCATTATATGTGATAGACACCAGACACACTGTGCACCTACATCCTCTGTGGACTTGGAGGGGAACCTTTTCCTTGTGCTCATGCTCCGGACGTGAGTCTCAATGTCTGTGTTCAACTGTCCAACCACAGCACATCATTAAAGCACAGATGACACAAAACAGACTTAACATCAGACTTAACATCAGACTGGTCCATCAGTCGTACCCTCTTGCCCAGCGTGTGCAGAGCAGAGCGGATCTCTTTGTTCAGGATGTCCTGTGCCTGCTGGAGCTGTGAGGGCAGAGTGTTGTGGAACTGTCTCTCTCCGATCACGTGCTGAGTGCGCTCCTTTAGCCCCACCCAGTTGAGCTGAGAGGGCAGCTGCATCAGGACCGAGCGCAGGTACTCCAGGTCGTTCACAACCACACACAGCTGACACACACAGGGAAACAAACACACAAACACACAGGAGACAAAATCAACTCACATGTCTGATACTCTGATATTTAGTGATACCACGCTCGTAATATATCAAGCTGCCCATATATCGCTCTCAATGTTTTGCTTCTTTTGTTGTTTTTAAACAAAATTCTGGCTGCACAATCATTTTCTTTCTTATTAGGAGAATAAGAAATCATATTTCATATTTATAGGTCACATTATCATATATCATATTTATAGGTCACATTATTATATAAATATATAAAATCTTGCCTAGTTTTCCCTACTTTTATCATTTTGGTGAAGTTTATAATTTTACTTCCTGGCTGGACACGGGCAGCAGATATGACATATGTAGAGGTAATTTCCTAACTGTTACCTAGCAACCATTCTGTAAACAAGAGGCAAAGCACAATGTTTACACAAGAGATATGATTTGATGACTAAAATGAATGACATCATCTTTATTTTGATAAATGAATGTTTAAATTAAAAGAAAAACCAAGGACATGTTTGTGTGAGTTCTCACCATGTTGATAGCACTGCCGTACTCTGAGTTCTCTGTCAGCACTCTCACACGTTCCTTCAGGATCTTGCAGTAGTTGACCACAATCTTACACACATCCTAAAAACACACAAGTACATATGATCATCATGTATACTTTATGATCCCTTGTCTTGCCGTGTTTCTTGTACCTCGGTGACTTTGACCATGAGCATGAAGGCCTCTTCTGGGTCAGGCCAGCCCAGCTGCTCCCACAGCTGACAGATGGGCTGGACACAAGACACCAGGTCCACTGCAGACGAGCTGTGTTTGATGGGCACTGCTCCGATCTGGAGGGGCTGCAGCTGGAGGACCATAAATACTACCATTAGAGAGCAAACAGGGAGCGACATTTGTGGAACAAATAAATGATTCAAAGAGCAATACATTCCGAGGTAAAAGTGTAAAGCAGTTCAAACACTACACCATATTAAAGTACTTTACAATTTTAAATGGAGACAGAGCAACTGTTTTGGCATTTTGCAACATTTTATTTCTTCTCATTTCTTTATTTTTTGTTATTAATAGGTGTATACACATAGGTGCAATAAAGATGAAGAAACACAAATCAATATCTGGTCACTTAAACTTATTTTAAGGGTTGTGTACTCATTTCTACCCAGTTTGTACTCAAGAGTTTTGTTACGTCAGAAGGATATTATTTTGGTAAAAACCAAGATTTAAGTAAATGTTACTGAACTATTGACAGTATAAATAAATCTGAACATGGAAATCAAAATGAAGAGAATGTGATAGTGACCTGGTCGACCTGCACGGCCCGCTCCACTCGGTCCTGTGTGGTGCTGAAGGCCTGGTGCAGCCAGTAGGGCAGAGCCTCCCTGAACTCCTCATGGAAGTTTGTCAGCTCCAGAACACCCCTATAACACACCAGCAACACAAACACACACACACACACACACACACACACACACCCATGCACACACACACACACACACACACACACACACACACACACACACACATCACATGAAATGCTATTCAAAACCCCTATAACACACCAGTAACACACACACACACGCTGTGTTTAGCTGCATTCACACAAGTTTGAGTAATCTCGGATTATGTCTGCATCCCAAACATTGTGATGTCATGAAGTGGTAGTTTTAAAGTTAACAGCCATTTTTTCACTCAGCTAAGCCTTTGAACTGATTTACTCTTCAATACTCTAGAATGGACTTACGTTGTTGCTTTAATTTTTGTATATTTTTGTTTTACCGTTTGTACAGTTGAGATTGTCAATGGAAAGTCTTTAAATCTGCTGAGGAGTGAAGCAGTTCATGTTTGTTTGTGATGAGGAAACAACATTATCACATAGATCAAAAATAATGCAATATAGGCCCTGCGCAAACTACTGCATGGCTAAGCAGGCTAATATTTGAGGTGTATGCTTCAGTGTGTGTACAGAGAACATGAGCAGAGCACAGGGGCTAGCGTAGCACCACCCACCTTTTCTGTAAGAAGGCCTTGTCTTTGTGGATCTTCTGCAGGCTCAGGTACACTGGGAACAGGTTGTTGGCCAGAGACTGCTCCATCTGACCCTCCATCACACACATGGTCTCTCTCAACTCCCTGGCCAACTGCCACACAGAAAACGAGTGGAGGAAGAGACAAAGATGAAAAATGAACAGGATTAATAGCAATAACCTAAAGGTACTATGTTTGTTCAACATTTTATACCATGTAATGATACAGGATATATATCAAATACTTGGATGAGGTGTGTGTCACCCTCTTTTGTGGAGTGAAGTAGAATGAAATGGTGATACAGCTACAGTACTAGTAGACAGATGCTTCATGCTCTGTGTGGAGATAAGAAGGAGATAGGTCCAGTGCTCATCTTTTTAAAGTGAGTAAGGACATAATTTACTGTGTATAATGTTAAAAGTATTTGATGATTTGTTTGAAATCATTTGTCCCCAAATACAGCACTTGTGTACACAAATGTATGAATTCAAGTGTGATTACAAAATACAAGCTTTATTTAGATGTCACCAAAGCCTTTGAATTTTTCTTGGCAATCCAGAATGGTCTCTCTCTGTCTCTCAGTGGTGAAAGGTAACAAAGTAGTTGAGTACGGTACTGTACTGTAAATTTTTGCTATCTGTACTTTACTAGTAAAGTAAATGTTATAGTCGATACATTTTACTTTTCCTTCACTACATTTGAGTTACATGTACTTTCTACTTGACTACATTTTTGAACTGAACTGACAAGTAAAAGTATTTTTTAAATTTTTTTTTTGTTAGAGTCTTGCTGTTAAGCCAGAGGGTTTATTTTTGAGCAAACAAAATACAGCTAGAATACAGCTAGAAAAAACAACTGATTCTTGAACAAAATTCAACACAAATCTTTATCAAAATCACTACATTTGAAGCCTTATAAGACCTCAAAGTCTGCACCAAATACTTTTACTTTTGAACAGGTACTTTAATTACTTAATTTTTTCTTGTGATATTTTTACTTTTACTTGAGTATTTTTTGGCTCCAGTATCTGTTCTTTTAGTTTAGTAATAAAATTGAGTACTTCTTCTATCACTGCTGTCTCTCGTGTCTCAAGCCAGAACCAAACATGATTGTCAAATCAGATTTGTTTATTACAGTGACACATGTGAAATGAAGGAGCTCACTGCTCACCATCATTTTGAATAACCTCACCTCAGATGAACAGACTTTAGTGCTTCACTCATTGATTCTGCAGTCCCCTGTATTCATTTTTCCTTTCTTTTTTCTTTGTAAGCATCCATATTTGTTTTGATATATAGACAGACTATGTGTGTCCCTGATTGGCTAATCCACCTGTCAGTCATGCCCATTTGAACTCTGGGAGATTCACGGCACCAGAAGTGTGTATTCTGGATCCCAGGCAACTTTTAATTGTTTGTTTTGCACAAATTTAAAGGTGCATTGTATAACTTTCTGGTGGTATGGTATTAAACCTTTCTATCATCATGGAGGCCATACCAGACGAAGTTACTAGTCAAATTTGTGGAGAAGCAACTCCGCTCACAGTCAGAATGTCTGTTTCTGTAAGTATTTTTAATCAGTAAAACAACCTGTAACTGAATACGTGTTTAACCTCAGTATTGTGGAACATTCGAAGCAGAGCAATCATCTCCAAAGAAACAAGAATGTGACAGACCCCAACCAAAAAGTTACATAGTGAACCTCTAACATTAATGTAGGCTACATGAAAAGAACACAAATAGCACCTCACCAGAGAGTCGAACTTCTGGTAAACCACAGTGAACACATCCACTTGTACAGCACTGCAATGATAAAAAAGTCATATTCACAATGAAATTCAACATTTACTGATTTTGTGACTTCAAAAAGACACAGTAGCGTTAAAGGTCAAGCAGCCTGACCTGTTTTTACCTGGCAAACACTCTATTGTACACATCTTTGTTGTGCTTTATGTCCTCCTGCACCTCGTTGATCAGCCTGGAGAGGGCGTTCACAATCTCTGACAGCTCCTGGGAACACACAACGCAAAGAGGAATAAAAGCTTTACACGCTCAGAAAATACTTTTGGACATAGCATTGGTATTGCAACATATCTGGACACTGAGTAAAAATAATTCAGCCTTGAACAGTGTAAACTGTAAAACAACCTGTATTACACAAACTTTAAGCCATGTTATAATGCTGTTATCTCATCAAAAACATTGTTAAGTTGTGTTTTGTTTCATTCACATATGTTTGATGTTGTCTGGCTACATCTCCAAAGCTCAAAATGCTCTGTTCCACCTTGTGATGTCATGTAGTGGTAATTTTCAAGATAACAGCTCCTTTTAATCTTTTGTTCATTAGAGATGGGCAATTCCAGGGCTAAAACTATCCAAGTGATTCTCGTGAAGGTGTGTGGAGTTTGCAAACAGAGTGGAGCAGTGGAGTGTTTTCTGTTTGAGAGAAGAGTCTAAATTTGCAGGGTTTGTGTGTGAAACATGTGTGAATTAAACAAAACACAACTCTATGGACCCATATTACAGGATCCTTACCTTGGTCATAGGCTGGTGTAGACCCTTTTTGACCAAGAACCACTCCTCTGTTCCGTTCTGGTGGAAAAGAAAAGAAAATGCTGGTTAATAAGCATATTCATTAAAATATGTAACAGAATATGTGGATGTGAAAATGGTTACTGACCTGAACAGCATCAATGACTTCCTCTTGCAACTCAAACTGTGCCGGGTTTAGCTTCTGGAATGCTTGAGTCTTACAGATTTGCACCAAGATTCTAACAAATAAATAAAATAGTTGAAGCACATGAGGAAAAAAAGATATTTTCTCCATACATATAGAATAATTCTGTGTCTGACTATATTGGGTAGTCATTGATAGTAAAATATTTTTTTTAGTAATATTCCCAGGAGTCTCCCATCACAGCAGTGACCAGGTCCAATCCTGTTTAGCTTCTGAGTACAGGCATCCTTAGTGTCCGTGTTTGAACAAGTATTGGTGGGTTTAGGTGACATCACAACATTCACACACTCACACAAAATGTCTTTTAGCAGACATGTGTGAAAGAAAAGTCTGTTAATTGTTTTTGGTATATGATGTCACATAGACCTACACCTTAACTCTAAACCCACACAATCCATGTACACTCATAGGTGCTAAACCATGGTGATGGGGGGCTACACCACCAACGTAACTCTCCGTGCACCCAGGTCTCATAGTGATTCATTTTGCTCCGTGCATGCATACAATGAGCTGTACTCTCACTCTGTCTCACTCCTCTCTTTCTCTCTCCCTCAGTGCGAGCCTGTAAGTCATTTCAGTCACTAGCGCATAAATCTCTTATTTACCCTCCCCAGTGTACGTAAGTGTGTGTACCTGAGCAGTGTGTGGAGTTTGGGGGTGGAGCTAGGTGTAGGGTGAAAGATATCTCTGTACTTGGACACCAGACACAGGCCGTACTGGAGGAAGCCATGGAGAGAGTCCCCCAGCTCCTGTTTCTGAAAGACACATAGGCACATACAATACAGCCTTAAATCACAGCACTGCAATTGCAGTCTGTTTGATGGAGTGTAGATAGGACAAAATGAATATTACTCTTAATTTGGGTAATGTTAACAGTATAGTCCGTACTGTCTGCAAAAATGTGGTGTGAATTGACAAGGCAAGGTCAAGATAAACATTCTCACTCGAATTGTGAATTTTAGTTGACATAGAAATAAATAAGTTAAAGGGCCCATATGACACTTTTTTCTGATTTATGTTATAACATTGTTTCCTCATCACAAACAGATCTGGAGTTGTGTTTTGTTTCATTCACATGTTTAACACACAAATCCTGCATATTTAGACTGAGTCTTCAATCAAACAGAAAACACCTTGTGATGTCATCTGGTAATACAGGGAGTGCTCAACTGTGTTTTTAAACGCCATGTACCTTCACTAGAATCGTTTGGATCATTTCAGCTCTGGAATTGCCAATCTCTATTGAACTAAAGGTAAAAGGAGCTGTGAACTTGAAAACTCCCACTTCACATCACAAGGTGGAACAGAGCATTTTGAGCTTTGGAGAAAGTCAAGTCAAGTCATTTTATTTATATAGAACGTTTAAAACAACCGTAACAAGTTGCGCCAAAGTGCTTTATTAGACTACTAAAAAAGGATTACTCAAACATGTGTGAATAAAACAAAACAGGAGGTAACGGCATTCTACCATGGATTAAAGCTCACAAGAGTCACTTTTGTGTAATTAATGTTCTTATTTCTCAGTAATTCTCTATAAGGGCTACATAAAGATAAAGAGTGTTGTTTAGCAGCAGACCTGTTGGTACGGCAGCTCCTGCTGGTGCCAGTGGTACTCGATGCTGGTGAGCTGCTGCAGTAGAACAGAGGAGTCCACCTCTAAACTCTGGTAGAGTTTACTGTAGGCCACCCACTTCCTGTCAAACACACACACACATGTCCACTGTCACTAGTAACATCGAACATTGTGTCTGTAGAGAAATGACTTCTTATTTAATATATCATTCAACCGGTGCTGGGACAACTGAGACCTTTCTTCAGATTTAGATTTTTGGATCATTTTTGGATGATCAGGAGTGCCTAGCTTATCTAACATATTTAATTAGACTGACTTTTGATTGGGACATTATTGTTTATTCAATGGAATCAATGTTTCCCAAAGAGGAGTACAGAGAGCACTAGGGGTACAAGAGCACTTGCCAGGAGGTACTTGGAAAGTAAAAGCACAACTGTTTAGTCTAAATATCTTTGCAGACATACTTTTTACGTGAAAAAATGAACAGGTTTTGCCCTTGGCTCAGCTAATAGTATTCTACTTGGCCCGTCAAGTAAAAATAATTGGGCACCCATGATGCATTTTTGGTCATACATGTTTCAGCTACCTTCCTCAGATTCATCACGTGACACATCTGAGGAAGTGCAGCCAAAACATGTCAAGGTATGGCACAAAAATACAGGTCTATAAGTCTGTAAGAGTCTTCTTGAATTTATTAAAACATGAGGACCTAATGGAAGAAATCCCATTATAAATTTGTGTTTTTAACATAACTATCAAAAATTGTTAACATAACTATCAAAAATTGTCTGCTAGAATTAAAAAGAACAGAAACCTGCAGTGTAATCTTCAATCAAACTGATAATTTAAACTTCTGTGTTTAAAGTGCTTGTCCTCTGATCTGAAGGTTAGCAGTTCGAATCCCGCTCAGTGGGTGAGCGGGATTCTGATCCACAGGATGGCAGTGCGATTCCAGTTCTCACAGATGTTGATGTGCTCTTGAGCAAGATACTTTACCCTCCTTGCCTCTAGTGTGTGTGTATACTGGTGTGTGAATGGGCGAGTGGTTCCTTGATGTGAAGCACTTTTGAGTGTCTTGAAGGTGGAAGTGCTGTATAAAAATGTGACCATTGATAAATGCTAATCATTCCTGTCTAGTATAATCATTGCCGACCTCTACTCATCACATGTCGCAACAACCCCTAACCCTGCCATGGTATATTTTGTTTTATTGCATATTCTTCCTTTGCCAGTACCAGCAGCAGTATGTGTCTTACGCCAAATCTTGCAGAAAAGGTGAAAGGTCATTCTGTGTGGCATACTGCTCCAGAAGAACCTGGGCCTCTCCGCACAGCTCTCCTTTCCACGGAGCAGAACTCTGGTGCAGACAAGAGCCAATCACTATTCAACTATTTCATTCTCCCACAACCACCCCCAAACATGCAGCAGTTAGTATGTAGTATGAGTACCTGCTGCTTGGAGATGTAGGCCTGGACAAACTGCTGCAGGATCCCACAGTAGTTGATGTAAGCGCTGCGGCCGGCACTCAGAGTCCCATCTCTCTGCCACACAAAACAGGATGTGAAGGTGGATTCACACAAGTGCTAAATCCTCTTTTTGTTCTCATTTCTGCCTGATGATTTTAAAAACAAAAGTTAGGATACATTTATATTTTGAAGATGTGAGACAGGCCTCTGCTCTGACAATGTCTAAAGATCCTAAATTATGCAAAATTGAGTACTGTGAGCTTTAAAGGTGCACAGTGTAACTTTTCTGGTGGTCCTCTTAAGAGATGTTACTGCTTTGGTTGAATGTTTCACAGTAGGGCATTAAACTGATTTAGCAAGTCTGGTGATGTCACTGTTGCCCAAGCTGCGGGTCAGATCTGTGGACAGGTAAACCAACTTACAGTAATAATACAAGTTTTTACTTTTTTATTTTTGGCAATAACAACACCTGTAATTGAATAAATGCAAGATTTGTAAGTTTAATGTTGAGCTGTGAAACATTCCAGATAAAACACACTCTCCAACAGAAAAGTTACACAGTGCCCCTTTAAGCCATTAGAATCTTGCTACTTCATCAAAAACATTGTTTAAGTTGTGTTTTGTTTCATTCACAAATGTTTAACACACAAACCCTTCATATTTACCCTAAAAATGCAGGGTTCCACCTTGTGATGTCAGGTGGTGATACAGGAAGTGCTCCACTGTGTTTTTAAACTTCATACACCATAACTAGAATCATTTGGATAATGGCTGACAATGTGCCCTGGAATTGCCAGTCTCTACTGAATTAAACGTAAAAAGTAGCTGCCAACTTGAAAACTACCGCTTCATGACATCACAAGGTGCAACGGAGCATTTTGAGCTTTGGAGATGTAGACAGACTAATAATAAAGAATTACTCAAATATATGTGAATAAAACAAAACGCAACTCCAGGTGTTTTTTTGATGAGGTAACAATATTTTAACCAGGCTTAAAGCTCACAAGAGTCAATTTTGAGTAATATAGGACCTTCAAGTACTTTCTTGCACCATTACATTGTACTTGAGTAATTTTGAAGACAGTACTCTTTGTTCACATTTTCAGCTTCTCCCACTACACCAAATTGGCCTTATTTCTTACTGATTTGTGGATGAACTTCAGATTGAGGTGGCACTGTCCACGATCGGGGTATGTCTCAGTTCTGGGCTCCAAGTTGTACCAGTGATCTTCTGTACAGTGGAGATCCTACAGACAAAAATAAAATGTTAGAGGAGGATTCTTGCTAAGGCTGGAGTAAACTAGCAGATATGACATGCTACCTGTAGCTTCAGACAAATTCTTCCCAAAAAGTCATCTGTTCCTTTCTCCTTTTTGGCATCCTTGATCATCCTTGAAGTACATAAATCAGATTTAAAAAGTGTTTTTTTTTCTGTATTGAGTATTGAGTCTATTCTATATGTTTTATTAATATATTAAAAACTGGGGTTGTATTACCTTCTTAAGCTGTCAAAGGTTTTAATCTCTTCCAATTTTTGAGTGAGTGACACCTCTTCGTCCTTATCCCTGAAATAGCATTTGAAAAAACTTAACAATTTTGACTAAACAAAAAACAATTCATCACAATTTATGTATATTTCCTGTTCTTAACTCCTTACCACATCTCTAGGTGGAAATTTGCCCCGGCCATGTCACCAAATTCCCTGAAATGAACCATGAAAAATACAGCTCATTTCATTTGTTTTTCTCTGGCAGCATTAAGTACTAAGTAACTTCTTCTATTACTGCAACAACTGCTGTCTTCAGTATCATACTTCCACTTACTACTACAACTTCTAATACTGTAACTGCTACTACTGCTCCTGTTATGCAATGTACAAACTGCTACTGCTACTATTTTTATAGACTTTTACTACAACTACTCTAATGAGTAGTTTTAACAGACTACAATGCTACAACTACAACTGCTACTACAACTGCATTACTGCTACAGTATACTATAACTGTAGTACATTTAAAGATAGTGATGCGACTACTTCTCCTGCTACTACTACATCATCTACTGCTTCTCCTCCACTTACTGCTAGAACTTTTGCTACTACTACTACTACACTAGCGATTACTTCTCCTGCTACTACTACTGCTACAACTCACTACTACCACTCCTACTACTACTGCTGTTAGTCCCACTACTTTTACTACAACTTCTTTGCGACTATAGTATAGCTATATCACAATTAATGATGATAATTTTACTACATCTCCTGCTACGACTTCTACAACAAACAACAAAATCTACTGCCAATCCTCCTATCATTTTTTACTGCCAATACTAACTATTGCTGTTACAACTTTTACTACTATTACTACTACTACTACTATTACTACTTCTCTGCAGAAACTACTACTGTGTATACTACTGTACTACTGCTACAACTTCAACTGCTATTAACATTCTCACTATCTACTCACTATCTACTATCTGGCCCTCCAGCTCTGTAGGAGGGCCAGCTCTGTCCTGGGCTGTCCTCTGGAGTCTGTGGAGGAGGTGGGTGAGAGGAGGGTGCTGGCCAAACTCACATCCATCATGGCCGACACCTCTCACCCTCTGCACCGGACTGTAGAGGGACTGAGCAGCACCTTCAGCGGCCGACTGAGGCACCCTCAGTGCAAGAAGGAACGCTACCGCAGGTCCTTCATCCCCACTGCTGTCAGACTGTACAACTCCACTGTTTAACACTTACAATAACCTGTGCAATAACCTGTGCAATAACCTGTGCAATAACCTGTGCAATAACCTGTGCAATAGCCCGTGCAATAACCTGTAACCATGTCACCTCATCAGTAACCGCCTCCACTGTCCTCAGATTATATATTTATATATTTGTATATTTGTATTCTTTTACATATATATATATTATATAAGAGATATGTTTTATTATATATTTACATTTCTTTCACTCCCTGTACATAAGAGCTACCTGATGTTGTAAATATGTTAATATTTATTGTGATTTTATTTTTTATTTACTTATTGTTCTGAGTGTTTTGCACAATTTTTCACAACTTTTTGCACTATACTGTCCCCTGACTGTGAGCTTCTGTCACAAGTGAATTTCTCCTCTGTGAGATCAATAAAGTCTTATCTTATCTTATCTTATCTTATCTTACTACCACTCCTACTACTACTGCTGTTACTGCCACTACTTTTACTACAATTTCATTGTTACTATACTACAACTAACTAGACAAGATGAGATTGCGTCTACTTCTCCTGCTACTACTACTACTACATTTACTGCCAATCCTCTCATCACTAACATACTAACTAATGCTGTTACTCTTACAACTTTTACTACTACCACTACTTTTAATACTATACTACTTCTCTGGAGCAATTACTACTGCATACACTACTACTATTACAACTACAACTGCTATTAATATTCTCATTAGTACTACTACTACTACTACTACTACTACTACTACTACTACTACTACTACTACTACTATTACTGTACTGCTAGATCTCACATGATGAAGGTCTGGTTCCAGATGGGGTTGAGGGTTTGCTTCTTGATGTCAGTCTGGTAGATGTCGTCCAGATTTGCGTTCTTCACCACAGATTTGCAGGGTTTGGATTTGGCCTGAGTACTGCGTCTCTGCTCCTCGTCCACCATGATGGTCAGCAGGCAGTACGGATCACTGAAACCTGGGTGGATTTTTCACAGTACTTTCACAGATACACACATATTTTGCAGTGGATTATATCGCGTCCTACATTTATCTTTCTGTAATAGTTCAAATGTAAGTTATTTATCAAGTTAAAGGTCCTCTATTACGCAAAATTGACTTGTGAGCTTTAATCCACGTTATAATGTTGTTACCTCATCAAAAACATACCTGGAGTTGTGTTTTGTTTTATTCACACGTTTGAGTAATCCTTTATTATTAGTGTGTCTACATCTCCAAAGCTCAAAATGCTCTGTTCCACCTTGTGATGTCATGAAGCAGTAGCTTTCAAGTTAACAGCTACCTAATACTTTTTGTTCAGTAGAAATAGGCAATTCCACAGGGCTGAAATGATCCATGGAGCTTTAAAATACAATGGAGCACTTCCTGTATGACCACATGACATCACAAGGAACAGTGTTTTCTGTTGGAGAGAAAAACTCAGCCTAAATCTGCAGGGTTTGTGTGTTAAACATGTGTGTATGAAACAAAACATAACTCCAAATGTGTTTGTGATGAGGAAACAACAATAGAACATAGAACAGAAAATAGCGTAATTACATTCTTTAATTACATTCTTTATGCTCAACTTATCCCCACCCACTCCTCTTATTGGTCAGTCCTCTGTCATGTTCTGAGTGAGTGACAGGTGGATTTAACCAATCACAGTGAACTCTAAACTCTTAGAAGAAGCAGCAAGTTTTAGAATCCTCAACGGCAAGAGTGCACTTAAATTTAAATCATTATATAATTATGTAATATAATAATAATAATAATAATGATAATGCATTGGATTTATTATAGAGGCTTTCAAGACACCTAAAACACTTCGCCATCGCTCCTCCAACCACCACCAACATTCACTCACACACCAATACTAGCCAATGTGTCTTGCCTAAGGACACAACAACAGATTGCATTAGATTGCCCCACTGTGTCTAAGAAAACTTTTGATATACATTTTTGCTATATCAGCTATGCCACCATGGTCTCAAAAATCTCTCCTGAAGTTTATTTTCTTGATGCTTTGCCCTTTATAATGGTTTATAATACGGGTGGGTGATGCCAAATATACCATATCCCAATTTGACTAGATCCCTCTTTGATCATGATTGAAGTACAGTAGTTAGTATGTTTGAATATGCCTTTAAGAGGTAATTGCAACTCTTCAGAGATTGTACTTCACTATGATTGGTTATAATGCTGAATTAAACAAAAAAATACTGAATCACAATCTGACAATATGACAGCTATAACTAAGAAAGGACTTACCACTGACATCTTTACCCAGAATTCCTTTGGCTTCTTTAATAGTAGCCATCAGGCAGTAAACTGGAGGCTGTGCAAATCCATATTCAAGAAAATAGATGAAGTCATACATCAACAAACGCTATCATCACCAATACAAATATGCTGCTGGCTCTGTCACCTCGGTGTCCTGGACCTTCTGCAGGAGGCTGCTGTGCTCGGCGTCTGTCATAGTGAAAGCCTGTGGAGGAGGGGGACATGTGTTGTGAGTGTACCCATCAGAGGGGTGCCCTGCGGGGGGGTAAGTGTGAGGCGCACTCTGCTCACCTCCTGGATGTACTGCTGCAGCTGAGCCTGAGAGTACACCTCAGGACTGGACGCCTTCCCCAGTCGGTGAGCTATGGTGTACAGCAGCTCTTTGTACAGGGGCTTCAGCTGCAAAACAACTACAGAGTTTTATTAAAGGTGCACTATGGCACTTTTCTGGTGAGGGGTCCATGAAATAAAGGAGCTCATTGGTCCTTCATCATTTACAAGCAAAATTACATTTCTACCACTTCAGATGAACAGAGCTTAGGTTTCACTCATTGATTCCACAGAAATCTACAATGTTTTTTCTTGTAAGCAGCCATATTTGCTGAGGAGGTGTTCAGGGCATGTCCTACTGGAAGCTCCCACCAGCTGAAATTTAAACTATGAGCAGTTTAAAAAGTATTGATGTCAGATGAACCTGCACCTCAAACTCTTTGTGCCTCCGGGCTTTCTCCTCTGGGTTCTCATCTTCTTTCACGTCCTATAAGACAAGTCAACATATTTACAGTGTGGAAACGGTCACAGGATTCAGACACACTGAACACATGTTAAGAGCAACTCACTCTTCTGTCCCGCTTCCTGGTCAAACCTAATTTGCGTACATGACCGGGGGAAGACTGAAAATATGAAAAAATACATTTACATAAAAATCAATCATGAGTCTATAAAAAAGGACAAAATACTGATGTGTAAAATCTAATCGACGTACATGTGTGGTGTGTTGTCTGTATTAGGTAACTATGATGCTGTTTAATAACTATGTTGAATATTACAATAACAAGATTATTAGGAGTTTCTTTAAATACTGGCTCAAACTTAAAGTTAATATAGTCACAAAATCAAACCAAAAAGAACAAAAAGGACAACATTGATAAGCTAATGACCAGAACTGATCTTCATGAAAATTTTAAAAGTGCACTATGTAACTTTTCTGGTGGAGGGTACAGCACCTGCTTGTCTCCATGAAGATGCAATTGCTTTACCTAGAATGTTCCACAGTATGACCTTGGCCTAGTAGCGTCACCTGCGCATCTCCAAGGAGATAAATAAGTGCCGCATAAGGCTATACTGTAGAACATTCCAGGCAAAGCAATGACATCTCCATGGAGACAAGGACAAGGATTCATGTAATTTTCAACAAAGAAATACTTCCTGTAATGTCATCTGTCTGTGGTCTTATACTAGTTCAGATGCAGGTAAGATCATTCTAAAACTATTCAGGAAATGTCCAAATTTTAAAGGACTCATATTACTATGTTTTCTAATCTATGTTATAATGCTGTTTCCTCATCACAAACATAACTGAAGTTGTGTTTTGTTTCATTCACACGTTTAACACACACAAACCCTGCATTCCGTTCCACCTTGTGATGTCAATGCAAGAAGTGCTCCACCATACACTTCACTAGAATCATTTGGATAACTATAGGCTAAAAGTAGGCATTAACTTGAAAAATACTGCTTCATGACATCACAAGGTGCAACAGAGCATTTTGAGTTTGGAGATGTGGACAGACACTAATACAGTGGAGGAAATAAGTATTTGATTCTTTGCTGATTTTGTAGGTTTGCCCACTGACAAAGAAATGAACAGTCTATAATTTTAATGGTTGGTTTATTTTAATATTAAGAGATAAAATATCAAAAAGAAAATCCAGAAAATCATCCATCCATCCATCCATCCATTTTCTCCCGCTTAATCCGGCTGGGTCGCGGGGGCAGCATGCTGCCCATTACTCTGTGCACCAGACCCAGACCCCTATGAACCTCACACCTCACACCATCACATTATAGAAAATATATTACGGTAATTGATTTGCATTTCATTGTGTGAAATAAGTATTTGATCCCCAACTAACAATTAAGAGTTCTGCTCCCACAGACCAGTTAGACTCTCCTAATCAACTCATCACCTGAAGTAGACTCCTGTTTTAACTAGTCACCTGTATAAAAGACACCTGTCCACAGAATCAGTCAATCCAGCAGACTCCAAACTGTCCAACATGGGAAAGACCAAAGAGCTTCAAAGGACGTCAGGGACAAGACTGTAGACCTGCACAAGGCTGGAATGGGCTACAAAACCATAAGGATGAAGCTGAGTGTTAAGGAGACAACTGTTGGTGCAATTGTTCAAAAATTTAAGAAATACAAAATGACCATCAGTCGACCTCAGTCTGGGGCTCCACACAAGAGCTCACCTCGTGGGGTTTCAGTGATCATGAGAACAGTGAGAAATCAGCCTAGAACTACACGGGAGGAGCAAGTCAATGATCTCAAGGCAGCTGGGACCACAGTCACTAAGAAAACCATTGGTAACACTTCATGCTGCAATGGATTAAAATCCTGCAGTGCTCACAAGGTCCCCCTGCTTAAGAAGGCACATGTGCAGGACCATCTGCAGTTTGACAATGAACACCTGAGTAATTTAGAGAGTGACTGGGAGAAGGTGCTGTGGTCAGATGAGACCAAAATCAAGCTCTTTGACATTAACTCAACCCGCCGTGTTTGGAGGAAGAGAAATGCTGCCTATGACCCCAAGAACACCATCTCCACCATCAAGCATGGAGGTGGAAACATTATGCTTTAGGGATGTTTTTCTGCCAAAAACAGGGCACAGGACAACTTCACTGTGTCAAAGGGTGGATGGACGGAGCCATGTACCGTTAAAATCCTGAGTGACAACCTCCTTCCCTCCACCAGGAAACTCAAAATGAGTCGTGGATGGCTCTTCCAACATGACAATGATCCAAAACATACAGCCAAGGCAACAAAGGAGAGGCACAAGAAGAAGCACATTAAGGTATTGGAGTGGCCCAGCCAGACTCCAGACCTTAACCCTATAGAAAACCTATGGAGGGAGCTAAAGCGCCGAGTCGCCAAGCAACAGCCACAAAACCTTAATGATTTAGAGATGATCTGCAAAGAAGAGTGGACCAAAATTCCTTCTGATATGTGCACAAATCTGGTCATCAACTACAAGAAATGTCTGACCTCTGAACTGCAAACAAGGGTTTTGCCACCAAGTACTAAGTGTTTTTGGCTAGAGGGTTCAAATACTTTTTTCACTCAATGAAATGCAAATCAGTTTATATTTTTTTATATTTTATATTCTTAAGAAACGCTGTATGCTGTTCAAGCTATTTTTGAACACAATCCGGGCAAAGGACATGTCCATGGGGAAAATGAGGAATGGACCCCACCAGCATAAAAGTTACATACAACACCTTTAAACGAGTATCTAGTTTGAATGCTTTTGTATCGTATTGATTAGTATCTGGCTATCTATACTTTTGGCAACCCTAATGTGTGGTCACAAAACAACAGGAAAATGCAAGATAAAGTGATTAAATACACACACACCACATGCAACATTCAGTGGTTAGTTAGTTTCTATATCATACCTGTCTTTGTCGTCCAACATTACGGCCCTATTAAAAAGAAAGCACAGTTAACATTATAAGAACCTTGCACAGGTGGCTAGAGTACAGCCAAAAAATGTACTCAAGTAAAAGTAACATTACTTCCAAATAATATTCCTGAAGTAGAAGTACAAAGCAGTGGTCTAAGGAATTACCCAAGTAAGAGTAATTTAAAGAGTAACTGTCTGGACTAGGGATGCACAGATCTGATACTGGTATTGGATATCGATACTGATAATGAAAAAATGGTTGGATCGGATTTCAGTTTCCAAATATTGGTTCTGCTGATATCCTGGTTGGACATATAAACTGATATAATAAGACTATTTACTGGTCATGGAACTTTTATTAACACAAAGATGTTCTGTAGTGGCTTGAGAGATAAATACGTTATCAACCGATACAAGTGCAGAGACTGAAAACTGCATTTATTTCCTTAAAACGAAAATAAAAAAGACAGAACTGATCCAAATTAGTCTTTTTTATTTTTGAAAAGACTGAAATAAATGAAATGTTTTCAGAATTTGCACTCGTCGGTTGATAATGTATTTGCTATAGTACTGGAATTGTTATCGGAACTGCAAGAAACACAAATGTTCAAATCATTTCATATTGTCAACATGAAGCCTTTATCACTTGTAGACTTACTCACAGTGGGAAGAGTACCCAAACCTCTACCAAAGTAAGAGTACTGTTACTTCAATAAAATAAAATAAAAAATACTCAAGATGGAGTAAAAGTATGCTGCTAGAAAAGTACTTTGGAAAGTACCATTTCTTTAAAAAGTTACTCAAGTAACTGACCAATCCATCTCTGAAACCTCATTAACATAGCTGAATCACAATAGCACAACTATTTATGATCCAGTACATTTTCCCGTGTCACTCGATGTGTTTTAAGCCTTAACATTGTACATATAACATCATTTTGCTGGCTTATTCAAACTTAACTTATAACTTATTAAAGCATATTAAAGCAACAACGTGTTACTTTCTGGAGGTGTCATCTGCATGATTCCCTGGAAACAGTTAAAACCATATTTCAAAACATTTTTCATGGAGACAGATACGTTTTATACTACACTGTGGAATGTTAAAGCCAATGAAACATTTCCACAGAAACAAACAGAAGGAGGGGTCAGGTTTGTGGAGATGCAAGCCCACTCACAGTAAGGGTGCTGTCTCTCTACGTTTGCAGCCCAATAAAACAAATTGAAAAGACATAACATTATTTGAGTCTATTTTTTGGCCTAAAAAGTTGCGCGGTTTGGCTTTAAGTATTACTGGTGCTGTTGATCACTGATAAGGCACACATCTTAGCAACTTCCTCTATTGCTGATAATGAAACTTTTCTCACATTACTCCATCTCAAGTAAAAAATAAATAAAGTAAAATAAAATAAAGACAATGCAAAAACACAGTAGGCATCGTTTCCATATAGTAAAATCCTATTGAAATCGTCTCCATTAACAACAGGCTTACCAGAGACTCACAGTATAAGCTCAGTCATACACCACATGCTACATCAAAAAAAATATGACTCATTGTCATGGCAACTTAAAATAGCCTTTTGAACAGTGTCGGTCTCTTTCCTCTACACCTCTATTGGACTATTCTTAACTTTTAACAGCCTCCTTGTTTAAACTGAATTTCTAAGGAATACTAGCAAACTGAAAACAGACGTGGGTATTCATTACCCATTAATGGGTATGAAGTAATGTTACTTCAAATTTCAAGACATTACTCAAGTAAGACTAAAAAGTATTTGGGAAAACTACTACCTAAGTAACTTAAACAGTAACTGTCTGATTTGAAGTTAATGTAATAGGCCTATACAGTATTTTCAAAGGATGGACACAAAATACTAAATCATATCTGAAGGAGTGGTGCAAGAAACACAAATGTTCAAACAATTTAAAATTGTTCCTTCTAAAATATTAATAGCAAAAATAATAATAACAAAAATATTGCTCAAATAGGAATAAAAGTATGCTGCTAAAAATACTCTGAAAAGTATAATTTCTTTAAAAAGTTACTCAAGTAGATGCAACTGAGTAAATGTAATGGAGTACGAACTGGAAGTACAATATGTAGTTACAAAGAACAGTTCTGAATGTGGTTTGTAGATACCTGTTGTGGGGCTTGGAGTCTGTTGCGTCCCAGGTTTGGCGATGCTGCCATGAGAGCTTCCAGTGCGCAGTACACAGGGAAGCAGAGTGCAGTGTGTGAGTGTGACAGCAGCAGTACAAGCCGGAAGTGCTCATTTCCTGTACAAGGTGCCACCTCCAGCAACGGCAACTTCGAACTATTCTCTCTGCAAATGTGCGTCCCATCACCCATTCTGGCTTCACTGTCAAATATAGCATCCATAATAAGTTAGGTTAACTCAAGACTACAAATGGGCAAGTGAAGATGGCAAGTTATAATGATACTGACTTTAAAAAGGAAAATGATAACATAGGAAGTTTGATCAAATTGAATGATTGGACAGTTCCTTTCTGAACTGGTTAATAATGTCATGTCGTATGTAAGATATATAAAATCTTAGGTTCATTTAACTCAGTATTACAAACTGGTTCAAAAAGACTGCAGCCATAGTTAGCCTAACATTTAATCTAAAATAAATAATATATTAAAATCAACAGTCAAAGGGCTCTGTTGTGTGATATTGGCTTCACTGTGAAATATACCATTATTAATAAGTTAACTCAAGATTATGGGTAGGTTAAGATTACAATGATACTGACTTAAAATATCAACATGATAACATAGGAAGTTAGATAAAACGAGATGATTTGGTAGACGCCGTACCGTGTTAATTTGAGTTTAGGCTCACTTCAATATTTAAAATGGCTGTAGTCATTATATTAGCATTTACAAGCGAAATATTCAATCAGATACTTTCACTATTATACAGATTGCTTTCAGAAGGTTGTGTTGCCTACTATAGATGGATTAAGAATTCAAGCTACAGTATTTGTCACCACTCAAAAACTTTTACGTTAGTATTTAATATTTTAAAAACTCCATTGGTAAAACATTATACTAACGGAAAATTCTCTGAAACTTGTGACAACGCAGTCTCTATTGAATTACAAATTGGTGTAGATTTTAGGACCTCTGAGGAAATCATAACTAATACATAATAAAATATTGAATTGTTACTTTTAAAGCATACAGCCTTAATTATCAAAATTAGCCAGTCATCAGAAAATGCTTTACTCAATACTTTCATTTCAATTTATATTTGTTCAGTTTTCTTTGAATTACAAGCCATTGCATAGTAGTTCAAGCATAAGCCTAAATTATGTAATAATAATAATAATAATAATAATAACGTCACTAGAGCTAGGTTAGAAATCCTAATGCAAACGTGTAGTAGTGTAATCACCTTGTGTAAAGTCAACAAAGGCCACCTGTGTTTGCTGTAATGTATTTGTATTTACACTGTGTACCTATGATTATGAGCCCTGCCTTCAAATACATCCATAAAAAGGTTTATTTACTTTGTATAAAGCACAGTACATGCGCTATACCTGGTAGTTTATGTTGGGCTAAAATACTCGCCTGTAAAAGTCTGATTTTTCAAGATAAATTATTTATTATAATAGAGATGATTATCTTGAGCCAAAGGTGGTGCAGTAGGTTCAGTATTTTCCCACCAACCAGAGGGTAGACAGTGCCATATTTGTGTTTTCATCATAAACTGTATAAAGAACAGGACAAAAGTGTACGAGTGTGATGTTACCTACTGTATAGCGTTCGGCTCCAGTCAAATGAAGTTCACAGATGGAAGCAGTTACAAATCTGGAGCCAATTTCTATATTAAGAATAGGAATTGATTAACAAACAAAACAGCGAAATAAAAAAACAGGATCACGTAGAGCGGGTTAATACGAACGTTTTAAAACCAAAATGAGAAGCCTGACTGCAGCAGTTATGGAGAGAGGGGCGATGTTCAATACAAAGTTAATTGGAACCAGAGTCAGTGGAGCCGGAAGTGCGCCCATGCTCACTTTCTAGCAGGTTAACTATGTCCATTTATACAGTCTCATGCAGTAGCCCTACACTAAAGTACACAGCTAAAGTCACATGAGTACTGAGCAGAACCCCAAAGCTCCAGTAGTAGTAGTAGTAGTAGCAGTAGTACTGTCTGTGACTCCAAAATATCCAGAAGTGGTGAACCTGTGTGAAATGATAAAAACAGATGTTAGTAATATTAGTAATAAAAACAGGAAACTGTGCTGTGCCTCTGTGGTCACATGTGGAGAAATAGGTCTGGTGTTTTCGGGCAGGGCAAACAAATATGTGGAACAAGGACTGCCAACCAAAACACGGTATTTGCATCACTTTGCATCATTCCCATAAAGGTGTAACATCACGTCGGTGACAACGAATAGGCTTATAAAATAAAATAAAAATACAAAATGTCAGGATAATAACATGGGAAGCCTATTGTTGACCATTAAAAAACTTGTAATATAAAAGTATCATACATAAAATAAGTATTAAAACTGTATGCATCTCTTGGTATTTCGCACTACATTCTTACGACCCCTTACTTTCTGCGGAAGGATAAAATTCAACACGAAATTTACGGGCATTTAGAGTTATAATTTGACATGATATCCAGTAAAATTGCATTAAATCTGAACTAAAAGTCCTATCAACATGATGGACATTATTATTTCAAATTATCCCGTGTACAGTCCTGGTTAAGAAGGATTATTTTACCGAAAATATCCATCTGTCCCATTTCTCGTAAGAAGTCTCCGCGGGTGATGATTTGCCGAGAGCGTCATTACGTAACATTGGAGGCGTGTACGTGATGCGGAAGAGCAGGTGCACTTCATTCACAGCGTAAACATTACAAGCATCGCGTCGCTGCCCAATCTGTCACAGGTTGCCTTCGTGCTGATCGTACCTTTCCCAACTGCAGAAAACTGTCAGATCATCTGCATTTGGACTGGTTTTAAGGCGGTGAAGGGCTGCCGACATGACTTTAAACCAGAACCACTCGGAATCTGGAGGTGTAATTATCAACAACAGCGAAAGGTACCGTTAGCTTGTTTCACTACTACTAACGCTAGCCATGTTTGAGGGTGTTTAATCTACGACATTAAAGAAACAAACACAGATTAAACAGAATCATACTAGACGTCACTGTGTCGTATACAGACTATTTCATCTATTCAAACGGTTAGTTATTCACTGATGACAGATGTTTAATATATGTGTTGTTTTGTGTTGATGGATTGCCTTGTGCCTTGAGCCTAGTTTGCCAATTTTGTAGAATTTTAAATGAAGATACCTAAAAAGATGTGAACAAAAGTTAATTCTAAAGTCTCTCCTGTGCAGATTACATAAAGTGAATTATTGTTACATCATATTTACAGAACTTCACTAGAATTCCTTTCCAAGTGTAATGTCTTCATCTAGAATGTAATGAAAGTTATCTTGATTAGTCCACATTTATCAAGACAGTTTTAACTGATTTGCCAATAAATCATAAGTTCATTACTAATTTGTGGTATTCTTAACATGCACTATTGTCATTGAGTAGCAGCTTATCATTAGCAGACATACACCCAGTTACAAACACTACATTTCACCTTCTAAGTCCCTAACATTCTGCTTTTATTACGCAAACTTGGTCTAATGAAATTGAGAATTGCTGCCAGATCTTTCTAGAAACCACCGGATTGTTTGGGTAAGGCCATCAGAGCCTGTCGCTAATCCTGTTACTGCACTGATGTTTACTGTCAGCATGTGAAAGCTCATGTCTGGAAAAGGGGCAGTTGCACAAGTATGATGTCATCCTGTGGCTCAAGTTATGAAAGTAGAAACCCCCCTTTGACATAATCATGTACATCAAAAATTCTCTTATTTTGTAAGGGTGTTCTGAACAAAATGACAAGAATGACAAGTTACAACAGTTACAGTAAGTTATATCCATAGTCAAAGTATAACAGCAATTTTAGTTGTTGAATTTCACTTTCAATTTCTTTTTTGACAGACAAAGAAAAATTTACCCCTGTGGACCTCAGTAAAACAAAACAAAACAAACAAAAAACAACAATGGTAATATGAATATAAATTATAACTAGAAAAGCACTCAGAGAGCGCAGACCTCCGCCAAGCAGCTCAGTTTTCAAAGTGATCCAGAATCCAGGATTTCTTCTGGATCATCACCAAAATCTAATCATCTGTTGGATTTAACATTAGGAACATTTCCTGAAAATTTCATCAAGATCCGTCCATAACTTTTTGAGTTATCTTGCTAACTAACAAACTAACAAACAGACAAACTCAGGCAAAAACATAACCTCCTTGGCGGAGGTAATAGAAGTATATTCAATTACAAAATTATAAAATAGTACGAATAGTCACTTTAAAAATAGGGATGGTAAGAGCAGTTTTTCAAATGATTCATTTTAGTTATTGATTAAATAAATATATAAATAATGAAGATATTTCAAAATCTCAAATGCCATACAATTCTGCTGTGACCTCAAATATGCTAAAAGGGCATGGCTAAGATAACTGATTCTTAATAAAAAGATAATGTCATTGCAGTTTAGAGGTTATTTTTATCTTCAATTCAGACACATTGTTTTATGCATTTTTTTTCTTTCTTTTTTTCATTTTGTAGGGTTAGCCTTTGATGTCTCATAAAATTATTATGGAGGGAGGTTACCCATAATATCTGAATAGAGAAGATTCAGTCTATTGAAATATAACTACATGACTATAAAATTTAGATAACAATCATTATGTTAAATATGTGCCTTAGTTTGTGCTGTAGCCATATAATAATAATAACCACAACCTTCTGATTTGGCTTGTTCCAGTGTGTTGATGAACCATGACAACGTGGAGCTGGCCTTCTGTGACGCTGACAGTTTGCCCGAAGCCTTCAAAAAGAGCAAGAAAGGCAGCATCTACCTGACCCCGTACAGGGTGAGATGCCTCATGCTTTATTCAGAGAGTCTAGTGTGCAGAGTGTATAGCCCGGGGTATCACTGTCCACAGGCCCGTACAAACCACACTGTTAATCTGAGTCATTATGAGAGGGAGAAAGTGAGTACTGGAAAATGTGGAGAAGAAAGTGGATTCCTGAATCTGCAAATTATAAATAATAATAAGAATATCTTTGTTAACGGTGATTACAAGAATAGGGTGGTTTCGTTTGTTGTTGTTTATATTTCCATCATGAAAAATAGTACTATATATAATGACAAAAACATTGGACATGAGGCCAAGCTGTTTATGTTACGATAATTGTCCAACTAGAAAGCCGAATGAGCCTCCATATACTGAGAATGAGAAAAACATCAGCCAGTGTATCAAAGCATGAGGGAACCCTATAATGCCCAGTTCTTAGCAAATCTTTATTGTGAATTTTATAGTCAAAAAGCTAATGTTATGCGATTAATTGTTCTCTTTTGTGTAACAGGTGATCTTTGTGGCTAAAGGCAAAGACGCACTACGCTCCTTCATGATGCCTTTCTATCTGACGAAGGGATGTGAGATTAAACAGCCCGTCCTGGGAGCCAATTACATTAAAGGCACTGTCAGCGCTGAGCCCGGAGGTGAGAGCATGTACTCACAACAGAACATGTACTAAAACTAAACCCACATATGTTGAATGTTATCATTTTTCATATGGGATTGGCTCCAAAATATGTACTTATGTAACTTTCTTGTTGCTTGAAGTCCTTTCAATTGACAGCTATTTAGAGTTGAAAAATAGAATCAAGGTGTGAAGCTATTGTCAGAAAAGAATTTCATTTTGGTTATATATGCTGACAGAGAAGACGTTGAACTTTGTGCCAGTTTTTGTTTCATTTGCATAGGTCCAGGAATTTACAGAGATATGAACCATAAACCAGGTCAACAAATCTGCAATCTGACATTTAAACAGCAAATTTCACCACAGAATTCTGACCTGTCCTCCAGATAATTTTTAAACTATGGAGATTCTAGAATGTTGTAATGTCACATGAACGCAACCTAGTACACGTTATATATGTTGCAGCTAATGCCATCGACATTTCCTGGGAGGTGAAACTAACTGGAGGCTCTGCTCTGTCTTAAACTCTGTTACTCAAATTAGACTTTAATCTGACCTGTGATGAAACACAATCTGACTCATTTAAAAACTGATTTAGCTGCAGCTACAACAGGAGAGCTGTTTTTAAGTTTCTCTCACCTTTTTTGTTGAAAATCAAACACCTAAACAGGACCATGAATGTGTATTGATCACAGGCTCCAGAAAATGTGTTGTTTAAATCCATTTTGTATTTTTTCTTGGGTTTTCAGACAATCTAAAATGAGTCTATTTGCTAATGTGCATTGTATCATCATAACTGCTGCATCATGATAACTTCTGCCACTATGCGTGCATAAAGTAATTCAAAGTACTACATGCAGTACCCCTCCAGTGTCACTGCAATGTATGTATTGTACACTTGACATAAACTTTTCTGTTCTTTTGACAGGTGGATGGGAGGGCAGTGCTACGTTCAAGCTGGTGTTTCTGGCTGGAGGGGCCATAGAGTTTGGACAGTACATGTTGCAGGTGGCCGCTCAAGGTAATACTAACTAGTCTCAAACTAAAATGAATTATTAAACACAATTTTGACTGAAATAGCATTTTAGAGAATAATGACTGTTTTAAAACAACCAAAGTACCCTTGGGTAGTTTTAAGACCTTGTACAATATTAAAATGTACATCACTAAAGTTGCAAATGAAGTAAAATGACCTTTCGGGCCTACTTATCCTCATTGCTGATTTAGACCAGATTGTAATGATTTTTTAGTTATTATTTATTTTATAGTGCAGATGACAAGTTAAGACTACACATTTCACTAAAACATCGTTAACATTCGCATGATGCAAAATCTTTTTTTTTTGCGTTCTACCATGTCAGCTAATCAAAACATGTCTGAAGAGGTTTAGATGTCATCCATGTTTCAGTATCTTGGCGATCTCTCCTGGGCCCTGTTCAAACCCTCTTTACAGTTAGCTGTAAGATTCTGTGCAGTGCTTCCCAAAAGACCTGCGCCATGCTCCCACACAACATTTTGGATAGAATTTTCATTGTTGATGACACAGGTAGGGGTGAGGTAACTCAAGGCTACTTCCTGTATTTTTGTAATTTTCTTCTCTTTTTTTCCCCCACAAACTGCCACTTAACTGATGTAAAACTGTGACACATATTGGCCACACAAGTACTATCCCACCAAACCAAAAAGATGAACACCTGTCATATGCACTCATTATAATTGTAGTTGCAGCATTTGTGAATAAAATGTTCATATCCATGTTGTTCTCCATTTGTTCTCCTAGCCTCTAGAGGTCAGCCTGTGACTGCTGGCTTCGGTGGCTGTCCCTACATGGCTAACGGGGCATACGCATACCCCCCACCTCCAACCAATGCCATGTATGCTGCAGCAGGAGCACCCCCGGGATACGCCTACCCCAACACACCCCAAGCTGGTAAGCATTCTGTTACATCAAAATGATTGTTTTGAAGAAATGCATAGTTAGAATAGCAAGTCTATTGGCTCTATGAAAAAACAAAACTCAAAACTGGAAAGAAGAAAAATTTAAGTTAAATAAACTTTTTTTTGTCATATTGTCAAAATATGATTCACTATTTCTCTATTTAATGCAGCTGTTTTCTCAAACAGTTTTTCCCCACCCATTTATCCTATTGGTCAGCCTCTGTAAGACCCTGATTGAGTGAGTGACAGCTGAATTTAACCAACCACGCTGAAGATGATGACTTCATTTACCTTAAAAGGCAGTGGAAAAATACAAAGTCTATGAATAGTGATAACACTGAAATTGTGATCTGGCTCCAAGAAAATCATGATCTTACTATATCACTCACCCCTAAGTGATTTTTTTGTTGGTTATTATGTTGTTAATTATCCCTACACATTTGCTATCTTATCGGACGTTAGTTGCTTTGGAATCTAAACAGTTGGCACGGACCATGAAAAAACCATATTGGTCTGTCTCTAATGATGCAGACATTTTACATTTAAATATTTGTGTTCTAGGAGGCTTCTACCCCAGTCCGCCAGCGTTTGACGGAGCTGCTGGCTACATGCCCCCTCCCCCTCCATACTCTGCTCCTCTGGGTCAGCAGCCCCCCCACAACCCGGACCTGCCCATGTCCGCCGCAGGTCAGTCCCATACCCCCTCTGCCCCCTCCGCCAAGACAACCAATACAATAAAGACGAAATAAGAAGCAGTCTGTGTTTGCTTAGGACAGTGATTTTGTAATGTTTTTAAGTTTATGTCATAGTAAAATTTTATGTCAGTTTCTATAAGGCGTTGTAACTTTGAAAAATTGTACTAAGAATTGTTTTCATAAACTGGCAGTGGACAGAGCTCATCATAGCCTTTCATTTAAAGGTATTATGCTCCAAACTGACACTTTAGTAATAGAAATAGAACCACTGACTTCCGATAAAAAACTGAAATTTGATAAGTTCCACCTTTTCACATTTGCATTTCTAGCTAGCAGAGGATTTCATACAAACTTCTTAGTAGTTGAACATTTTTTAAATGTATTTGTATGGCCTGGAGTCACAAGCTTACAAGCTTATATACATTTAGCATAATATGTGCATTAATATAATAATTGACTTACTACTTCACTTAAACTTTCCCAATATGTAACTGGCTTTTAATGTTGGTTGATGTTCCACCATAAATTGACTCAACTGAACTATGACTAAACATCTCACAATTGGGATTATGCAACCTAAGACTAAACAAGGGTACAACCAGAAGTGTGTGACTAGCAAGATTATCTGTCCATATAGTACTAGAAGGAGGTAATTTATCGGCTTTAAAATAATATCGAAATTGTTGTTTTGAAGAAGAATATATACAAAATTAGAGTAATAGATAAAAGGAAAAATCTGAAAAACCACCCATATCCCATGTATAACCTTGAGCTGATAAGACTGTGTGTTCATCTGTAGCTCTGAAGTGTGTAAGTGTGTGCACTGACTGTGCACTGACTGTGCTTACACCCTGTGTGTTTCAGCAGAGGCCAAAGCTGCAGAGGCCGCAGCCAGTGCCACCTACACTCTGCCCCCCACACATGTGTACCTGCCAGAGGTAAGACCATCCCCTACTCACCCAAGGACTCAATGTGTCTGCACACTCTTATTTATATTTACCATTATGTACTCAACTATATCATATTTAGAAAAATCATAAATACCTGTATTAAAGACATAGTATGTCACTTTTTGGACAAAAAATAAACTAAATTAAAAGCATGTTTTTTTTCCATAATGAATGTGTTTATTGCACTGACAAACATAGAAAAACATGTGTCCTAACTGAGTGTTGCATCTCCACAAACCTGACTCATATTTGGCCTGGAGGAGGGCCTGTTCCTGCATGTTTCCATGGAAATGTTGTTTGGCTCTAATATTCCACAGTATAAAACATATCTATTTCTGTGGAGAATTAAGTATGGTTTTAACTTACCATTTCCATGAGATCATGCAGATGATTTTCCACCTCCAGAAGGTTTCATACTATCACTTTAATTAATATTTGTCTTGGGTATGAATCATCTAACAAGTAGATGATTCATGATGCCTACAGACATTGGGGTTTTTTTTTTTTTTTCCGCTCTCACTTTTGATTTGAACACAATAGTGGGTAGCGAAGTGGTTTGAAATGATTTCGCTGTGTAATTTCCTATCTGACTGGGGTTCAATGCTAATAATTTTTAAATAAAGAAATAACTTAAAAAATAATACATTTCATCAGAATAATAAATAAATGTGCCATATTGTCTCTCCTAGGACAAACCACCTCCATACTCTCCCCCAGAAGACAAGAAGAACCAGTAGATTTGCTCTTCCCTTCATCGATTCTATAATGAAACATTCCTAATTTGTTTTTCTGTCATCTAATAAACACCCACCGAGACAAGTATTTTGATTTTCCCAACATATTTTTTTTCTTTTTCTTTTTTCTTTACTATTTTAATTCCATTCCTATTTGAACGTAACCAAACGCTATTCTTGCTTCCTTACAACCACTACTCATAAAAATGTGAACTTTGTTAGCTAAAAAATGAAGCACTGTTAGCCAAAGTAACTAACGACTCAATAGCGTGGCTTGGACTGAAACTAGCTCAAATGCTAGCTTTAGCTCTGCTCGGAGACTGCTAATTTTCTAAACTTGGTTATGCTACCGCTGGCTAAAAGCAGTATTTTATTTTTGTATTATTTGTGTATAGGCTAAGCACTTGAAGATATGGTATATTTTGGAGAATTTTAAAGTACAATTTTGTAAAGAAACGTTTGTAAGCTTAGTTGAGAGTATTTTGCCCTAATAAAGACTGAAAAGGAGGGAATGATGCTAGCATGGATTAGCTTTGTAACGTAATGTCTTTTTTTTTTTTTTTTTTTTTCCTGTTTTTGCATCTGTTAGAATCTTCTAGAAATCACAAACTAAAACTTCAGTTTTTTCAAAATCATCCAATTTTCTTGTTGGTCTACTCTGAAATCTCAGTCTGTGGCTAATTCTCAGCAGTTGCTGTGCACTGGAATTGCTGTTATGGCTTTATGTAAAATAATAACTGTAATGTATTTTTAATTTATTTGAAAAGTCTATAAAATTATTAGCATGATTATCAACTACTGTGACGTACTGTATGCGTGCAATGGATTTTAATAAACAGCCTAACTTCACTCTTTGCTTTTTTGGCCCTATCTCGCAATAGAGAAAAATTATATATATATAAAAAATAATATTCCAGAATCCAAGTATGTACATCATTTTAATGTCCCTCAAAAATTGTCTTTCATACAATTTGTGCAAAGTTTTCTAATAATACAAACTTGGCATTGCCCGTTGACGATATTTGCAAAAAATAACATTGACAAAATACATTTAATACACACACAGCAGAGGTGACAGAAGAAATTCTAGTAAGAGAGATGTCAATTATTAAACAATTTCAGATGTAACACAACCAACAATTTCACAACACTCAGACTTTTCAGCAAATTCTGAGTGGTTTATTTTAAGCATGTTCATAGCTAGTTTTAGCATTTGTTTCTCAAAATCTGAAATACATTTTACTCTTGAATACTTTTACGTAAGTAGACTTTTTCTATGCAATAATATACTTTTACTTGAATAATCTTTAACCCCTGCTGTATTTGTACTTTTGCTTAAGTAAAAAAGTACAGAATACAACTATACTTGTACGGCATCTGAGTTTGGGGAAAGGTGAAAATATGAAAAAATGAAGTACTTTATCCAAAAACAACTATGAATGGTCTTGACTCTTATACTCTGGGCTCAGTGTATCCGCTAAGGGCAGGAACAGAAGTCAAACAGTCAAAGACATAGCACCAGTTTCATGAACATTTCACAGACTCCAGAAATCACTCCTCCAAACGCGAGTGTCTTTTTCAAATGATAAGTGCAAAGGAAATTTAAAAAAGGTTATAATACAATATACTAAGATCTGCAAAGGCTGAGTTACATGAGTTACGATGACATGAATTCAGAATAGTCATGTGGATTTATGTATCCCAAGTCATTTGATTAGTATTTACTGCGACAGAAATCAAGATTGTGTTATCAGTAAATTGTGATTCACTGGCTAAATTTTTTGTTCTTCTGTTGACTGAGTGAGTCCTGAGTGACTGCAGGTGGATGTAACCAATCAGCAGCTCATGGCTTTAGTTATCTCTTCAAGGCAATATAAAGTTAATGTACAGTAATTGTGATAGAAAATGAAATTATGATACCACCCACCCCTACGATTGGTCTAGATTTTTGAGGTGTTTAATATATTTCTGGTTATAATTTTATTTTTGTTGTTGTTTCAATGTGATCGGCCGATGGAGTAAGATTTTTGGTAACACTGTACGTTAATTAGCCTTAATAAAGCAAGACTTGACTTCTAACCATAGCCCCTTAAAAGTAGCCCCTTTATCTTCATAAAATTTGTTCATTCTATTAAGACTGTAAATAGTATAATTATTATGAAGTGTTACCAGATTTCATTCTTTTGCCTGGTAAATCGAGACAGTCTGGTCCCCACGCCCTCCATCGTGCCTAGAGCCAGAACCAAACATGATCGTCCAATCAGATTTGTTTATTTCAGTGATGCATGGAGCTCATTGGTCACCTATGATTTACAAATAAAATGACATATTTCTTACCTAAGATTAGTTTAGTGCTTTGCTCATTGATTTTGCAGAAATGTCCCCAATCCCCTGCATAGACTGTATACATAAATGGACATAGTTAAGGTTCCAAATAGGAAGTGAGGATGGAGTCAATGGGCACTTCCGGCTCCATTGACTCCAACTGACTTTACATTGAAAAACTGTCACCCTCTCTCGCTAACTGCTGCAGTGAGCCTCTGCATTTTGGTCTTAAAATGTTCATATTAACATTTACATACTACATGATCCTGGTGTTTTTCTTTCACTGCTTTGTCCGTTAATAAATTCCTACTCCTAATATGGAACTCGGTTCCAAGTTTGCCCCATAACTGCCAGCCTCGGTGAGCTTCATTTGACTGGAACCGGACGTTATGGGTGACGTCACACTCCATTAGTCCACTTAAAAATATCACAAGGGATCATAGACTGTATAAAGTCTATGGTCCCCTGTGATAGTTTTTTTTTTCATATTTGTTTTGTACGTTATGGACGGACCGTGCGACCTTATTGGCTAATCCACCTGTAAAATATACCCATCTGAGCTCGGGGAGATTAACCAGTGACTCACGTCTAAAGTATTGGAGAGGTGTGTATTCGGGATCCCAGGCAAGCTTGAACAAACAATAATTAAATAAAATATTCTTAAGTCAGTTCATGTTAACTCATGTTGATATCCCATGTTTAAAAAGCCAAGTGTCAGACATGTCCTCTGTGCTGCTGTCCCGCCTCATGTCCCGGGGGGGCAGAGGCTGACGCTGACCCCCTCCCCGATCCAGCAGGCGGGGTACAGCGGGTGTGTGAAGGCATGGTGGAAGGCGTGCAGGCGGCTCTGGTCTGGCCCGTAGAAGGTGAGGGTGCCCGCGTCGCAGTCCAGGAGCACCCCAATGCGGCAGTGTGGGGGAGGGGGCCCACTCACGGGCTCCTGTCGGCCCCCGTGACAGGCGCTCAGCTGCCTCTCGTCCAGCAGCAGGCTCCAGGACAGTTCGTTCATACCCACCATGCAGCGCTTACCTTTCTCTTTCCTCGGGATGGACTCGTACGTCACCTGGGGCAAAATGCACAAGCACAAAATGAAATTCAAAAACTTCATGCCCAATAAGCTCTGACAATATTTGGGGGAATTTTACATGACCTAGAACCTAGAACTGTCTTCAAAGTGAGTAACAGAGGCGTAGAAGAGAATAAGAATAAGAAGAATAAGAGGATGAAGAAAAACATATGCAAATGAAACATCTAAGAGAGCAGTGTATACATTCAGCATAGAGCTCCATTCCCAAGTGATTTTAGTTGTGGGATTTGACAACTGAAGTGAGAGACTCGTGGTGCAGGCTGAAAGTGAGTGAGGAAGTGAGGATGCCAACTTGTGCCATCGGCCTCTCCAACCACCACCAACACTCACACACACTCACACACACCACTTTCATACTAGGCAATGTGGGTGAAGTGTTTTGCCTAAGGACATAACAGTTTTGCCACACTGCCTCACTGTAGCACCTGGTATTCCCCGCAGCCTCCCATCTAAGTCCTAACCAGGCCCAGCCCTGCTGAGCTTCTGAGATCTGATGAGATCAGGTTTTGACAGGCCTGTAGGGCCACAGTAAATCAGCATTAGAATTGCTGGCCATTTCTGAATTGAACATGTTTACCTCGTATCTGGGGACACAAATAGGTCAAGTTTATGAAATGTGAAATACAAATTCTACATGCTCTCCCTTTAAAGGTGCATTGTGTAACTTTTCTGGTGGAGGGTTTCTCTGTGGAGATGTTATTGCTTTGTCTGGAATGTTTCACAGTATTAAACCTTTCTATCTTGGAGACCAAATCAGAAGTTACAGGTCAGATCTGTGGAGAGGCAACCCCACTCATGGTCAGAATACTTGTTTTACTTTGTATTTTTGAGCTAAAACTGTGAATAAATGTAAGGTAGAGCTGTTTAATGTCACACTGTGGAACATTCCAGTCAGACCAATGACGGACCCCCAACCACAGTTACATAGTGTACCTTTACGCTCACTGCTCTAATTGCATAACTAGCTACTAATTGACAAAGATGAGGCTGTAACATGTCTCACCCCGACATACGCCCAGGGTTTGGACACCTCCAGCTCCCAGTAGTTCATTCCCTGGCTGAAGCCCTGGCAGCACAGGACCTGCCAGGTGTGATCAAAGCGCGCCTTGTCCTCCGGGAGCTCCCGCGGACCCGAGCTCAGGTGCTCCGCCCGGGTGTTCCCATGAGACAGGGACAGGTGACCGTTAGCTGTGCGGGGGTCAAACGTCAGAGAGCAGCGGTCTGAAAAAACAAGATGGAGATTGTAATAACTTGTGTCAGGGAGAGTGAGTTGCTCCTAGTTTCTACTATATCCAAGTATTTGAATGTATTAGAATGACATAGATGGATTATAGGTATTTTTGGACTATCAAAATATTCTAGATCATATCATGAAGTGTTAAATACTAGTACTACAACACTAGCCCTATTCCTGAGTTTTCATCTTACATTTCACTGCAACATTCAAAAGATAGGATATTTTGAAATCGTTAATTGCTATGGTGACATTCCCAATTTTTCATTATTCTGAAACCTAGGGATAGGGATATGTTGTTTATTTAAGTTTTAAAACATTGATATAAATACTTTCCATAGTCACATGTTTCAAATGTACATAAAGACATTTGAAACAGTAGTGAAATGTGTTACTCACGGCTATCGAGTCCCTCCCTGAGCCCCGGAGCAAAGGGTGCTGCCGGACTGGGGACCACGGCCAGGACGGGCCTCTTGTCCTGAGGAGAGGCTGACACACACAGATGCACAGTTTCAGATTTCAGTGTCTTGGGGGACATTACATTCATCATCTCCTTAGTATCAAAATAGAGTTTCACTATGCGCTTGTTTAAATAAGCCTGTAGCTCACCTTGCTTGTCATGGCCCAGTGCGGTGCCCACAGCTCGCTCCAGATCCTCATGCAGCAGTTTGGAGACCTTGGACAACACTTCGGTCACTCCGCTCAGACGCTCCTGCAGACTAGGACTGACCTCTGTGCTGATGTCCTGGTACTCTGGCACTGTCACCAGCGTGGACTTCTGTCACAGCATCATAAGGGTTATGAGCTTTGGGGTGAAACTGTGTTGTATTGTGTATCACAGGTATATTAGACAGAGGACGAGAAGATTTGACAAAATGTATATCTAAATACTGTGTCATTATTATTTTTCTAAAACTGATAATAGATTAAGAAAGATTACAGTATGTTGCTACTAACCTATCCAAACACCTTTTGGATAGGTTTCATAATAATCATAATTCATAATTAGGGTAGTCAAAACAATACAGATACCAAAGCAGTATCAATAATGATCACATAAATATTCACACAAAAGCTGACCTTTTCTGAGTAGACTGCCATCGTAATATAAAAATACAATTATGTAGAATATTAAATATGAATTCTCTTGTCTAAAAAGTGTTTTTTATTATCACTGTGGTATCGAAATTGTGTCTCAAGTCTTCCTTTTACAGACTGTAGAACAAGTCACCTCCCATAGAAAAGACCTATACACAAAACGCCAACAGGGGGTGCAAGAACTCCACACCATAAAGTTCAAGACTAAAGCCCAGAGCAGTGCACACCAGTCCCCCTGTCGCCCATATGAAGCCAGCGGAAGGCATGTCTCTGTCAGCTGTGTGTGTGTGTGTGTGTGTGTGTGTGTGTGTGTGTTTGATGTGCAAAGTATGATTAGCCCTTGAAGGACACAGATCTGTCTCACAGAAGAACTAACAGAATGTGTAATTGGCCATAGAGGTCTTTGTCAACGGAGCACTACAACATTCAGCCCATCATGGTGGAGGATAACACTATTCAATGGGAAAAACAATCCTGCAGAATCGGGTGTGTTTTGGATTTTGCTTCCAGCGGGACAAGACACAATAGATGGTGGACGGAGGATTGGTGCGTCCTGGACTTTAACCATACTCTGCACCAAAAGTTAAATAAATGCTAACCTTTATTAGCTCTGTATCCGTCAGCTCTCTCAGTGCACCGACTTGCTCCTTATTTTCTCTGAGCTTTTGGGCACGTTCCTCCAGCTCAGACAGCCTCCCCTGGGCCTCTGTGATGGTGCTGTGTCTCTGCTCTTCCAGAAAGTGCTCCGTCACCTCTTGCTTCTCCGCTAGGCTCTTCAGAAGGCTCTGGAACTTGGTATTCACCCATTTGGACGTTTGCTGCAGGGTGACCTAAGAGTAGAGAGTGGTGGTTGATTTTACAGGAGTGACAAATGGTTCTATCATATACTGAACAATAAGTTGATAAAGTTATTATTGTGACCTACATTTGCATGGCCGATGTTCTCAGACAGGTTCAGGATGCTTCTCTCTGTTTCTTCAATGAGTCTCTCCATTTCTTTCTCTTTCCTCTGGAGAATCAGCTGAGACACAAAAACAGAGGTATGAAGTTAATAGGATGTGTAGCATACCAAGCGAGGTGACAGAAAAGCTATTTTAAGTAATTCAACTTGAACTGAGAGCAGACGTGACATCACTGGTCAATGAAGTTTGCGACAAGTGGTGTATCCAATCCAATAAACCAGTAGTTCTCCAGTACCACCTAAGAAAATATTTGGATTTCCGAGTACCACCAGATCTAAACCTGGACTCTGTCATGGATCAGGTAGTTAGAAATAATAATTCACCCAAAGGAAGACAAAAAGCATTAAAAGATTTGTCTCAAAATAAAGCAAATACTTGTACTGCAGATGGCGCTTACTGCCAGTGCTACACATACCACCAGTGGTATGAGCTAGGGAAGCACCAATACCGGTTTTTTAGTGCCGATACCGTTATCAATACCTTGATTATAAGTACCGGTGTCTACTGATATTAACTGATACCAGTGTAGACATGGAAAATGGCACTTATTTCCTTACAACACAGTTAACTTATTACACAAAAGAGCCAGTTGTGTTATGTAACTGTTATTTATCCTTTACATCACGACTGAACAGCTTTGTATGAATAAAAGCCCAACCAGGATATCAGCTTAACTGATATCATGGAACTGATACCCGATTCAGCAAATTTTTCAGTATCTGCACTGATATTCGACACCAGTATCAGTATCGGTGCATCCCTAGTACGTGCACCAGAGTTTGAGAAACTATAAGCCATTCATCAGTGCAATAATAGGATATGATAACTAAACATACTGACAGGTGGGTCAGTGTTTTATGTATAAAATATACAGAAACCTCATAGTGAGCAAATGAATATCAGCAAATGCAATCCGAAGAAGACTTTGTGGAGAAATGAGAAACATAACTTGTACTGTATTGTACTTACAGTGCTACACACTGTTCATTATCCTTTCACTCTCCACATTGATGGGTGTACACTGCTTCCACTGGCAGACATCACAGCTGCTCTGATGCCATCTTTGTTCAACACCAATCACATAACATAAACTGTTTTTCACACTGGTATGATGGTGAAGTGCCAAGAACATGATCATTTATATCCATTTATATCTATTTGAAATCTGTATGCTTGCATTGCACTGTTCTTAAACTAGGTGATTGATTTAGAAACCCTTGCTTCCCACTCTTATTACCTCTTGGTGGTGCCGCTCCTCCTCCAGCATGCTCTTGTCGTGGCTGTCACACTGTTTCACTGCGCACTCATAACAAATGGACATTTTCTCCTGGTTACAGAACAGCACCAGAGGCTTCCCGTGTCTATGGCACAGCTCCACGTCCCCGCCCTCCTCTCCCCCCACCGCCCGTCCCTCCACACTGGACCTCCCCGAGCTGCTCGCTCCCTCTAACAGCTCACAGAAGTCCACGTTCCTGCGCAGGGTGGGCTTGGTGTGGTACTCCTGATTGCATATGGGGCAGTAGTAGCTGGTTGTGGAGTCCCAGTGAGATTTGATGCAGGAGTGGCAGAAGTTGTGTCCACAGGGGATGGTGCAGGGGTCTTTATAACGGTCCAAGCAGATGGCACAGGTCATTATATGGTTTTGGGACTCCATTTTGAAGAATAAGCTGAAAGAATGAAAAAAAAAACAAACAAACACGTGGTTATACTAAGCTTACACAAACTTTTGTTACATCAAAAAGAAACAGTCAATATAGCAATAACAAAAATAAGTTGTTAGGTTAGAGTTTGACTGGTATGGGTCTTTCATGGCTGATATGATTGTTTAGAATCCAGAGAAAATAGGTGATAAGTTCTGCTGATATTGTTGCTGCTTAAAGAGCCAATAAGGAGAAAAGTGCAAATATCAGCCTGGTATATCAGCCCACCGATATATCAGTCCATCTCTACTTCAAAGAGCCCATATTAGGCTATTTCCCTTTGTATGTAATAATGTAGTTTCCTCATCACAAACAGACCTGGAGTTGTGTTTTGTTTCATTCACACATGTTTAACACACAAACCCTGCATATTTAAGCTTTCTTCTCTCACACAAAAAAAACACATCATCTTGTGAAATACTGGATATATACACAAAAAGACAATTAGAAAAAGTTACAAAAAAAGAAAAAAGAACAGAAACTTGCAGGGCATAAATTCTTCTGAGATTAAATACAGTTTATTTATTTACTGTGCAACATCTGAACATCTGACTGCTGCCACTGCCATAATAATATTGCATGAATTCTTTTATATAGGACGGCAGCTATAGAGATATGCTTTCATGGCCGATGCAGATACTGATTATTTAAAATCCAGAGAAACAGATAGCTAATAAGGTCTGCCGATACATTTTGGGCCCATATGTAGGGTTGATTTTGATTATTTTCCCCAAATTATGAAATTTGCATTTATTATATATATAAAAACTCTAAGTGAGCTGTGCAGTTATCTTTTTGCACTTAAGTGTTCAGTGAAGTAAGCTGGAGATTTAGGTGATGCTCTAAAAAAGTACAAACATCTCTAGTTGATTAGTCAGTGATATATATATATATATATATTTTTTCCCAATTAGTCAACTACTTAGAATTATTGAGATTAATTAATAGATTTTCAACCAAGCAAAAGAATAAGGTGAGTGAAGGCTTCTAGATAGAGATTATAAATATACAAATAAAGTGTGTTATTGATAAAAATCTGAAATTGTTTATTGCCATATAGTTTATATTTGTTTTCTCACAATTTTAGCAAGGGTAAAAAGGTGTGTCTCCCAGTCATATGCTTATTACAGGGCCTAATAAGCACAGAACCAAATACATAATAATATTGTAATAAATGAATAATAGAATAGAATAATGCCAAACCGTGCTCAAAATGGCACCATATAATAGGAAGCTAAAACCCATGAATAGTGATGAGAAGAAGGATCGAAGCTTCAAACACAGTAACAAAGAGATCATTACATTAGCCACAATATAATAACAAAGCGATGACAGCGCTAGCAGTTAGCATGGCTGTCAAAGATACAATCAGCTCACGTTAGCAGGCACAGATCTGGCACTGCATTACCTTCTATTGCAGTCGTTTCCTGTATATACTCACATACTGAAGATTTACAGTAAATAAATAGATGAAAACAAGAGTTACCATTAGAATCGGGCCGTGCAGCACATTAGATCAGACAGGAGTGGAGATTGAATTTCGGTATCGGAATCTAGCGTCTCATGTGACGTCACCAAAAAAAAATATATAATAATGACGCGTTCACGTACTCTCTGGGATAAATTATTCCTTTTTAAACGTTTCCGGTTTAAATTTAAAAATATAAGTAAGAAAAAAGATGTGTGTTTGTTTATGTTTTTCTTAGTTTTTTCCCTTCTTCTTTCTTTTTTCTTCTATTATTTGCAAAATAAAAGCAATATTACATGTACTGCATCCATTATTATAATAAAAAAAAAAAGAAAAAAGATTACGGTTTTAAAGTTAAACCGTAAAAACAAATTATAAAAATATTGTTTGATATATAACATCAAATCATGACAGTCATCAAATATATAGAATCGTATTATTCGTTTATTTCAGTCATTTCATTTTGACAATAAAAATATACTTTGCTTTTTGGTCGTCCGTGCGACCCGTACTGCACTGTCGGAAAAAAAGCATCATGGCGGTTCGCAGGTTGTGCACGTCTGCCTGGAGGACCGGGACAGAAATAGGGGTCAATAATGCAAGAACACTGACCACAACCGGTAAATATGAATAATTGAAAGTGATTTCATGTGCTCGTGTAAGAACAGATGGTTTGTTTTGGTTGTTCTGTTAAAACTGGGGCGATTTCGAGTCACGCGTGGGGAAGATGCAGCAAGAGAAATATTACAAATAATATAACTTTACACTTTGATGGACACTTACAATCAGTTACAATAACTTTGTATAATTAGGCGTTCGTCTGTTGAATATTACATTTATGGATGTAGTTGATGGCTTGGCCGCACAGTCCTGCAGTGTCTAGACTCTTGCCCTTGAGACTGGAATAGGGGCCTCTCCTCTTATGTAGGCAGGGTCTATCCTAAATATATGCAATGTCTAGTTCTACTGTTTTTGCAACTGGGATGGGTAAGAGTGTATTAAGTGCAATTACATTTATATTTTCACTGTGCATTCATTATAAGTATTACTGTCTTACTGAAATGTTTAAACTGAGCTAATCACTTCAGTAGTTCAGAGCACAGTCTTAAAGGGTCCATATTACACTATTTTCTGATCTGTTCTAATGTTGTTTCCTCATTAAAAAACAGAGCCGGAGTTGTGTTTTGTTTCATTCACACGTTTAACTCACAAACCCTGCAGTTCTTCTCGCAAACAGAAAACACTCCACACACCTTCACTACTAGAGTCATTTGGATGATTTCATCTGAAAATGCCAGTCTCTACTGAACTAAAAACTAAACGTACAAGGTAGCTGTTAACTTGAAAGCTACCACTACATGACATCACAAGGTGGAACAGAGAATTTTGAGCTTTGGAGATGTAGACAAACTTATAATAAATTATTATTCAAACGTGCGTGTGAATGTATGCTTCAGAAGAGATAATCACATTATAGCATGGCTTAAAGCTCACGAGTCAATTTTGCATAATATAGAACCTTTAAATATCTTGAATTCCCAGATTAAAATGACTTACGAGTAAAGCTATAGTAAAGACAGAATGTGCAGATGGTGGTACTTTGTAGATGCTCAGTCTGACAGCACCAGGTGCACTATGGAAATGTTCATATCTTCAGGCTGTAGTTGTAGACTAGATAAACATTGTGTGTCTGCTGACCTTCAGACATGCATACATTGTAAAAATGACTGTGTGTGATCTTACCTTGCTCAGCAAGATGAATTTGCAACATTTGTGAGTTTTCAAACTAAAACTTGACTCAAAAGCTACACATTTGAGGGTTATTTGCGATCAGGATATTACTAAATGAAAGTCATATATAAGATCCACGTTTTCTCTCAGTCATTGTACTAAGGCTGTCAAAAGTATCGAAAATCAGACACTAATTGAAACTAGATACTCATTTGAGCAGGTATAGCTTTAGAATGATCCGTGTATCAGAGCACATAGATTAGTATATGCCAACGGACCACTATGGAACCTACCGGGACGTTGACTTCTATTTTCTAAATTATATATTTGTTTTTTATTATCTTGTGGTATCAGAATCAGTATTGAGTATTGAGTCTATTCCTCCTTTTTATTTTTAGTATTGTGACAACAGTATATTGTGTATAGCCTAACCAATTTAAAATGACCCACTATTTGTCCGCTGTCCTCCTCAGTCTGTCTGTGGGTGCGCCGGGCCCCTGCTCCTGGACCTCTGCCAAACGAAGACATCAACGTGAAGAACTTGGAGTCTCTGGAGAAATATCGCTGTTACAAGCGCTACTTCAGACAGGCTCAGGAGGCCCACAACAAACCAGTGTGGTGGCACACGTACAGGAAGTACGTGGAGCAGGCCGATTCAGACCATGGTACGTATCCATGTACACTTCTAGACAGGGCTGCATAATGAACAATCATAAAAATAGAACATAGAAATATATTGGGGTTTATATTGGAATTATTTTTTTCTACATTTATTTTATTTTTTAGTTACATAAGTTTAAATGAAGGAAACAAATCGATGTGTGTTGATGCCAGTATTCCTGACTGTTTCCATTCATTCATATACGGCATTTTTCAAAACTAACATTCAGTATAGAGCCTGTTTGTTTCCGATAAAGGCCATTAAACCTTGCAATTAATCTTGACCCCACAAGTCTCTCAAAAGCTTCAGGTTAATCATGTCCGTGCAGGTGCAGAGCAGGTGGACATTGGCTTCCCATTTAACCAGCCCAGCAGAATGAAACAGGTGAAAGAGAGGAAGCAACTGATGAAGGAGAACAAGAAGAACATGGAGCTGGAGAGAGCGGCTCGACTGCGGACTCGTAAGTCTGACCTGTACTGTGTCCCCCTCCAATACTGGTCCTCAAAGTGCCACGTTTAACAGGAAGGTGAAACTCATGAATAAGGTTCCACAGCTTGGCATTAAACTTATCTTCTCTGTTGTGTTTTGTTGTTTTGCTAAAAATACAATGAAAAACATGCATTCCTACTATGTGCTAGCTTGCCTCTCCACAGAGCTGACCTGTAACTTGGCCTGGTAGCATTCCCTGCTTGTTTTCCATGGGGATGTATAAATTTAATTTATGGAATATTCTAGACAATGCAATCTCCATGGCACCTTTATGCATTTGTCAGGTTTTTATGTTTTTCTTTACTTGATTTGGAGCATTAGTACCTGTGATAAAAATGTATCATAGTTGTACATCAGTGAAGTTTGGGGGAAAGGTTGAGAAGAAAAGTACAAAAATACAGGAACCTGTACCTATGTCATCGCTACTGAAAACTCTACCCAAAATGCAGGAACAATTTACACACAATAAATGCATTTTTGTGGCAGTTTAAACCTTCATTTAACAAAATAAAGTCGTTGTCATTTATTTGTATTAGTCTAATCATAACTACTGTGTAATTTAGTTTTGTTATGGAATCACCTCTATGTATGTCACTTCTGTTGCCCGTGTTCAGCCAAGAAGTAAAATTAGATTCCAATTTAAGAACTTTCACTTATTATTATTATTATTATTATTATTTATTAGGATTATTTTTATAGACTTCACTAAAATGCTCAAATTAGAGGAACTATGTAATATCTTCAGTCACGTCTTAAGTATATTCATGTTAATTGTGTTTATTGAAATGTGCAGTCTAATCGGTCATATGCTCTTTAAATTGTAATGTTTATCCAAGTATAATAATCCCGTTTTGTCGTCTTCTTCCACTGACAGTGAAGATTCCGCTGGAGCGTGTGCAGCAGGTGTGGGAGCAGACCAGCGGGCCCTTTCACATAAGGAGACTGGCCGAACACTACGCTGTTTACAAAGATCTGTTTCCCAACGCTTTCTTCTTACCCATAATCCCTCTCAGAGTGAGCTACGGGCAAGACGGCAGCGTGCATTATGGGAACAAGCTCACCCCAACAGAGGTAAGGATATTAGGGTTTAAATGTGGAATCACTAGAGTAACTATTGTGTTAATTTTTCTGTAGGCAGAGTCAGCCCCTCAGATCAGCTTTGAGGCAGAGGAAGGAACGCTGTGGACGCTGCTGCTCACATGTCCAGGTCAGGAAACTTTAGCCTACATTTTAGACATTATGTTAAAATGTAATATAAATACAACATTAAGACCTCTGTGAAGGAATTCACCTGGTTTATGGTTAAAGGAAATGTATGTAGCCTGCGCCCTTACAGTTTTAAAAAAGGAACCACAATCACAACTGAACCAACTGAACCAACTGAACCAACTGAACCTGGGCTGCCTGTAGTTTAACAAGCAGATAGAGCACACATCCAAGGTCTTCTCATTCACAGTATATGGACGGCACCATATATTGCAGTAGCAGAGACACTGATTCCTGATTGGTGCTGGGGTTTAGGTAATGACCATTCAGATCAGAGAGAGTCCTTTTAAAGTGCCTAGGACAGGTTATACTACTCATTCTACTAAAACACAGTAAAGATTAATATATTTTTTGCAAAAACACATTCGTTTTCCCAATTTGGCTGTTTTTTTGGTTTAAAATTTCACTTACTGGTCCGTGGTTCCTCTTTACTTTGTATCTGGGGACGCATGTTTATGGAATTTCAAATCTACATCTTACATACAGTTCCTTTTAATATCCCTAATTACTGGGCCTATCCATATGTAACAAAAAACTGGCACAAAGTTGAACACCTTCTCTGTTCGCATGAATTGACAAGAAATTATTTGATCACTATAGTCATGAAAAGTGACAGTAATATCCCATAAGACAGGCATAATTGTATACAGATGACAAAAAGAGGTTAATTTTCATAATGAAATTTCATATTGAAATTTCATTCCAGAATTTGAACCCAACCACACATCAGAATTTAGGATTAAACCCTGAACTAAAGCAGGACTAGCAGGGGTCCAAACCAAGTCAGCCCCAGTGTACGCGCTTAACTTTGTTTTTGTTTCCAGACGAGCATTTACTGGACGGGGAGGCTGAATATGTGCACTGGATGGTGTAAGTTTCACACATTTTCTATTTTTGTAGTCACTTTATTAGTTGGAGCAGTGGGGTGGAAAATGTTTAGAATGATTTATTTTTTGAGTGGTATTTATTGTGGGGACTGAAATCTGTATACACACTGATATCAGCTGTATACACACTGGTATCTTTAGCTTTGTGGGGATCAAAAATCAGTTTGCAGTGGTCCAAAGTTATGCCTCAGGCCTAACCCTTACCTTATGCATTCTGAGCATCCTAATTATTCATGTGATGAGTTTATAAATGCTTTTCACAGCTCCACACAACTCCAGGTATTGTAACATAGATCAGAAAATAGTGCAATATGGGCCCTTTAAGGTTAGGGTTTAGGTTATAGTTAGGCAGGTAGTGACTGTGCCTAAGGTTTGGATCATTCTCCTGGAAATAAATACAAGTCAGTGTAATGTGCCCACAAACATACTCAACATTTGTGTGTGTGTGTGTGTGTGTGTGTGTGTGTGTGTAGGGGGAACATCCCAGCCGGAGCGGTGCAGTCCGGGGATGAGCTGTGTCACTACCTGCCCCCCTTCCCCCCCAGAGGCACGGGCTTCCACCGCTACATCTACATCCTCTTCAAACAGAACGGACCCATCGACTTCAGGGAGGATGCACGCCCGTCGCCATGGTAAAATGATCACTTTAAAGGGCTTTGTTTCATTCACACGTTTACCACACAAAGCCTGCATGGTCTAAACCAGGACTAAACCAGGACTAAACCAGGACTAAACCAGGACTAAACCAGGACTAAACCAGGACTAAACCAGGACTAAACCAGCACTAAACCTCTGTCTGATTGCTGGTCTGGTCAGGGGTCTTATTTTTGTTTTATTTTAAGGTGTATGATGTGTTAAATTACTACTAACACTAACCTTAAAGACCCTGTACCTGTTTTTTCCCCATTTATCTGATCTGCTCTTGCTTCAGTACAGATGTCATACCTATCCCTCTCTGTCCCTTTCCCCAGTCACTGTCTGGAGGAGCGCACTTTTAAAACAGTGGAATGGTACAGGAAGCACCAGGATCACATGACCCCCGCGGGCCTGGCCTTCTTCCAGAGCCAGTGGGATGCATCGGTCACACACACCTTCCACCACACGCTCAGTGAGTACTGCTGCTTCCTCATATTGACTGATCAGTTTTTATTTTACATTTTTATTACAGACTAGACAAATGTTAATTTCTTGACAGACTTTTAATTAATGCAACACAAAACATTGCACAGTTTATTCTTCCAAATCTGAAATCCACATTTTTTCCTGATATGTTTGGGAATAGACCTGTCCATCAAAAAGCTACAAACTGACCATTGACAGTGAATTGGATCCTGATTTGATTACAATTAAATTTATTGTACTAGGAACGGGCAATATATCCATTTCAGCATCTGTAATATCTGTTGATATCGATATTCAAAACTAATGTTTTTTTCCGCTGTTCCATCTGTGTCCCCTTTTGAACAGACTCGTGAGTCAAAATGGAAGGGTGTATGTTTAAACAGGCATGTAAAACATTATTTTATATCACAGTAAAATACATTTAATTATTTTTACAAAAGTGAAAAGTTAATTTGTATTTCTACTTCAACTCAAGTTAAGATCAATTTGTGGGCCTTGCTATAGATTTTAAATTGCGTTCAGTGAATTGCCAGAACTGTAAAAATAAATATTAGACTAGTCCACTGAAAATCAACGTGTAACATGCTCAAGACTTTTTTTATTTAGAAGTATATTAGGATTATCAGTGTCGTGCAGGATGTTTTTGCGGCGTCCAGATGCCCTCCCGCAGCAGAGCACAGCCCCTCACCCGCTTCCTGCACCGGCTCAGCGCTGCTCTATAGTTTGGTTTGATCTGGATCTGTACAGAAGCTGCTCATTCACATGAGGCAGTTTAAAGTGTGTTTTCTTACCCTGTCTGTGGTCCTAATGCTGCGGTGTCGGATTTCTTCACATCCTCGTACCCTTTCTGTCATCAGCTCCATTTAAATTTCGTGACCAAATTATTCCCATTGTGCCGCTTTGGTTAGTTTATAAAGTTAGTCACCAGTAGGTAGACTAACATCAGAACCGTAGATAACTGCACAGAGCTGAGACCGGACTCAGATATCAGTGTGCGCATTCATTGACAGCTTGGTGCTGTGACAGAGGAACGAGCAGGTGCATGTCTCGTATGTGCTGCTCTCTTGGCAACAGTGGTCAGCAGAGCTTTGGACAGCGGCTCAAGAGACGTATAGTGCACATGAGCACTGCTCTGTACAGACCTGTGCATCCTGCTCTGTGGGCTCATGGTGAATATCAGTCACTTGTGCAGCGCAAATGCAGGTCGTGCAGTCACCCAGAAACATTTGTATGACAATAAACCTATTCAGTAATCCACAAGACATCCACCTGTGTGGGACCAAATGCAGTGGACATCCGTGAGATAAGAATGTGAGCAGTCAGCAGTAGCAGCGGTGGACACTCGTACCTCAGGTGACAGACACAGTAGCGGAACCGGGACAGGCGGGAGCGGGTGCGACCAGGGAATCTGTGTGACGGGGAGTGCATGAGATAGACACTGGTCTGCTGTGTAATGGGAGGTGTGGTTGTTTTCAGAGAAACCACCGGAGCCGAGAAAGAGTTTAGGTGATATTTATTTCAGATAATACGGTTACAATTACCATTACAATGACAGGTATTATAAGTACTGTATACTGTGCTCTAGTTAAACTATAGAGAACTTTATAGAGAGTGAGAAATGCACTTTGGTAAGGACAGACGCATCTAGAGAGAGACGCACGGAGATAGGGAGACAAGGGCCACCAGCTACCAAACAACCGATTGACCACGAAGAACTTCCTCTCTGGAGTTATATCCCCATATCAAGACAATTCCCTAGTCACGTAATCACATTCCCCATTGTAGGTCACTCTGACATTTTGGCAACTAGAGATGTTTTAGCAACCCAAAGTGTTGCTGCTCCCCTGGATTCCCAGAATCAACCATACTTGGTTACAGCCCCCGCATCCCTTGTCCTGTGTCTCTCTTAAAGGAAACATCTGTGCTCTAATGTTACATAAGACATTTGGTTCACAATTAATCATAACAAAACATATTTTCCACCACAGAGGCAAATGAAATGAGGAATGCAGAGAAAACTAAAAAGGCTGACGTGTGTGCGCGTTCAGGGGAGGCATCACAGTGGTGGCTCTTCATCGTGATGTTGAGTCATCCATCACAATCACTCCTGGTCCAGGAACTTCCACCCCTGATCCAGGTACTTCCACTCCTGGAGGTGAGCGCTCTGGTCAGGGCGCTCTGTGAAGAGTTGGAGCGAGCAAGGGCCAAACTTGCAGATCAGGTCCAAATAAGCAATTCTTTGGACCACAAGCTCAGGTCTCAGGAGAGAATCAACCAAGAAAAAGACTTGGAGTTGAAAAAGCTCAATGATTCTCTCCAGAAGAAAGACAAGCAAGACCAGATGAATGTGCATAAGGAGATCCGGTATCTGTACAGCTCTAAAGTACAGGAAATGTGCAGCTGAAGCCAGAGCTCGCAAACTCCAAAAAAGTCAGGAATCAGACTGATGATTTGGAGATGCAAAAATTCAAAGCTTCTCTCCAGAAGAAAGACAAAAAGCTGGAAACCCAAATGAATACATACAAGGAGATCCAATATCTGTATAACAGTTCAGTTAGGGAAAAAGTCCAGCTCAAACAAGAGCTATCCAGCACCAGTAAAGTCCTTCCAGTCGCTGAGATGAAAAACACAAACAGGTCGGATCCAGAGGCCTGTACAGACTCTCAAACCACTGGTATTGGAGTTGGTGGAGAAGATACAGCCCACAAAGACAATGGGAAGCTGTCTAAGAAGGTACAGGAGCTGTCTGCTGCACTCTTCTCAGCACGAGAGGAGCTTCGTTTCCTCAAGTTTCATTGTCAAAGTGAAAGAGCACAGCGATCCACCCGCCCGAAAGGAGCGGACATAGTGGAGGAGCAGAGGAGGGCGCCCAGGCACGACCAGCGCTAAAGCCCCTCCCCCTTTACCCTTTACATTAAGAAAAAAAAATAAAACATGTCTTAACATTATGTCTGTGGTAGTTGTTCATGTTTATTGTTTCAGATGTTGAATTCACATGCCAGCCACAGCTGCAGTCGCTTGATTTTTATTAATTTGTAAAGTGGAAATAGAAAAAAATAATAATATATGTTTAACATTTCTTTTACTTTTAATGGGTCATTTACACCACTGACCACCACCTCATTTTTTATATAAATCATGACTATTTTTTTCAATCACCTTGTTTTTATTTTCTGATCTTTGTTATAATGCTGTATCCTCATTAATCCTCATCCTCACTTTGCGTAGGACCTTAACGAACTTGATAATCATGATGAAGAAGTTATGCTTGCAACACACATTTTACAATAGAATTCAATATCCTAATAAATATATTGAAAAAAGATGTATTTAGATTTATACATAAAACATTATCATACACTAATATATACTGTATACTATATAACTTTATTGGCTTTTGGATGAATAGGTTTACTTCCACCGTGCAGGGTATTTTTTAACAGCAGACTGTATATATCAAACTTTTTTTCTTCAAGGGCCGTATATCAAAACACAAATGAAGTGCAGGGCTATAAACGGGGTGGTCAGTACAATGAACAATTCAAATCTGTGCTTTTAAAATGGGTTAGAATGAGCCATGAGCCCTTTATTCATGCTTAGATACTGAATACGACACAGTAATTATTTGATACTGGCTTTAACAAGGTAGATTTTCAGGAACTTGTAGTAAAAAGTACTGCTTAAGGCAATATGGGCCAATTCACCTGGAAGCTTGAGGGACAAGAAAAATAGGTCAGAGGGCCGCTTTTGACCCCCCTGGCCATAGTTTGGACAAGTGTGGTATACATGTACAGATATATGTATCGATAAAGTGAATCATGTGTTGTGTGTGCAGACATGAAGGAGCCTGTGTTCGAGTTCATCCGCCCTCCAGTGTACCACCCCCCCCAGGTCAAGTTCCCCCACAGAAAGCCCCTGCGCTACCTGGACCGCTACAGGGACGGACAGCCACACACCTACGGCATCTACTGACCATTTATGAACTGTTATAATCTACCAATGTATCAGCCATATTTGTGTCAAATAAACTTCAGACTTTTGCTAGATGACTGGATTTTGGCGCTTATTGTTAAAGGAGTTGAGTAAAAATATTATCTGGTGCCAACTGCTAATCTGAACAGAGATTTCATTGCTTCAACTGAAATGATTCACAGTGTGGCATTAAACATCTGTCTCTATGGAAACAAGCAGGTGACACCATCAGGCAAAGTTACAGGTCAGAGCTGTGGAGTGGTGCCACCGGTAAGAATGCATGTTTTTTAGGTAATTTTGAGCATTAACAAAAAAATCTGTTTTGAGCAAATGCAAGATGGAAGTTTAATGCATAGTTACACAGTGCCTCTTTAAATAAACATTTACCTGTAATGTTTTTAAAATCAACTGGATAGACAAAAGACATGCCATAAAGTATATGTAAAAATATGGTTAATAATGAATACATATTTTATAAATAAGTTGATGCCACCAATAATGTACATTTTTTTTGCACAAAATATTATCTCGTATCACTTTTCTAATGTTCGCTAAATGAGTGGTGAATAAACACATTTTTAACAGTGGCCATGTTGTCTGAAACTTCCTCTACGTAACTCCAAATTTGAGCTATTATGCTTTTGAAAAGTGCTACATGATTGTTCCAAATTTAGCATCAATAGAACACATTAATTATCAGAAAATTATAAGAAGTGCGTTTTTTTTATGCTAGTTGTTGATTATTATTGTTCATAAACTATATTATTGTGGGAGGACGCACCCTATTAGTCAAATTTGGCTTTGGGGGCGTGTCCACTTTGTCTCAGCCAATCAGAAGCCCCCGCACCTGCCTTTTAAAGTCTCGTTACGCACATGGACAGCAGCTGTGACAATTGTAGCTAACAACCGTGTGGCTCTACTGACTGACTGGAGGTTTCTCCTGGACACCGGCGAAATGGGACCAGTGTGGGTTTGGTGTTGCTTTCTCCTCAGTCTTGGAGCATCCACAGGTAAATCCCCTTTGTTAAACATCAAATTAAATCCTAAAAACTGTTAAATGGACATATTTTGTTTAATAGTTGGCAAAAAAGAAGAGAGCTGGAGTGTAAAGGAGCATGACCTGGAAGGTACGGTTTTGCTATTAATAATGTAGGCTAATCTATTTAAGAAATGGCAAAAGGAGAAATTCAATTTGTCAAGTGGACAAAAGTTGAAGAACTGAAGAAGCAGCTTGGATGAGCTGTGAAACGTATTGGACCAAATAAACTTTTGTCCAGTTGATAAATTGAATTTCTCCTTTTGCCATGGATTCTACCTGGACAACTGAGGGATTCTACACACTATTTAAGAAATGTTGGCTTATTGGAGTGTGGTAAAGTGATTGTGATGTTTTAGAGGAAAAACTGTCTGAGCTGAAGAATGTAGTGAAGCTGCTCGAGTCGGTAGTTGTCAGTGAGGAACCCAAAGTTAAAGAAGGTAAGTCCATGCAACATGCACAAATGTTGGCTTATTGGAGTGTGGTAAAGTGATTGTGATGTTTTAGAGGAAAAACTGTCTGAGCTGAAGAATGTAGTGAAGCTGCTCGAGCCGCTGGTTGTCAGTGAGGAACCCAAAGTTAAAGAAGGTAAGTCCATGCAACACACAAAACCACAATGTTGACAAGGGCAAGTTTTGGTACGTCATATCTGCTGCCTATGTCCAACCAGGAAGTAAAATGAAAAACTTGGCTGAAATAATAGAAGTAGATGAAAAATGGGCTTTTTTTTTTTTTCCCTTTAGCCAAATCTTGAATGGAACTGTTAACTTCGGTTTAATGAAATTAATATTTGAAGAACATTGCCACCCTTAACTTGACTTTGTGCTAAAATGTTTGATTTCAGTTCACCTGGAAAGCAGTGCAGTGGTGTCAAAATGGGTTCCTCCAGTCCTGTCCAATGACTCTGCACACGCTGTGGCCCCAGGGAATGCCCAAAACGAGGTATCGCCCTTTTGAACTTCTACAACATTCACTGACGGTGGAGATGTGTTTTTTTTTTTTTTTTTAAAAAGCAAACATGCTAGTCTTCACCTACAGTCCCTTGACCAGTGAATGTCAAACATTAAAATTGTATTACACAAATTGCTGACTTTCAGTCTTGCATCACATTTAACAAGTGGAAGTCTCTTAAACTAGTGGAGAAATGTATAAAATGAAAATGTACCCAGCTGTTCAGGCTCACCGGTGCTCTCTGGTCTTGTCAGGCAAAGCTGGCCCACTATCAGACAGCAGTAATATAGATGGGCAGTGGTTTAATGTGAGAATGCAACAGGGCTGGATCGGCCAGTCTAACTACAGATGGTAGCTTTAAAGAGGCTATACAGTAAACTAAAATCAGAATTGTATTAATACTGCCTTTTTCCGTTTACAGACAAGTCCTGTCACTCATAATGATGGTCAGAATGCCACCCTGAATGATGCTGGTAGCCACGAAAACCATGGTAATGCCACCCTGACTGATGGCTGAATGATGCTGGTAGCCACGAAAACAATCCACCCCCCACCGCTACAGGCCACGCACCTACGGCATCTACTGACCATCTATGAACTGCTATAATCTACCGCTGTATCAGCCATATTTGTGTCGAATAAACTTGAAACTTGTGCTATATGACTGCAGTTATTTTTGTGAATTTTGATGCTTATTGTTAGATGAGTAGAATTAAAAATATTTGTTTGGTGCCAACTGCTGGTCTGAACAGATTTCATTGCTTCAACTGAAATGATTCAGTGTGGCATTAAACATCTGTCTCCATGGAAATGTAAGGGAGTGACCACTAGGTGGTGCACTTGTACTTTGTGTTCATGATGAGCCTACTGTTACTGTTTGGCCCTTCATGTCCAAGTGCAGCTACTGCAGAGGCTGTGCAGTACGCCATCCAGCCTCTTCAATCTGCCCTTACTGTAAGATATGCACTGCCAGTTGCTGTTAATCTAATCTTTCAGTATCTTGGTCGATATTTGCTACCTACAAGTTTATTGCACCAAATGTTATACAAGATATTCTGTTAACTCTTGGTCCTGTTCTGAGCGACCAGCATGTTGATTAGTTTATGTTCTCGGCACTTAAATTTGCACTAGCAGGAGGTATTGTGTGTGTGTGTTGTAGCCTACTGTAGTGACCATTTGGTGTGGTGTTGGTTGCACTAGGTAATGTTTTGAATTACTGTACATTTCTTAGGCAGCATATTAGTAATTATTGAGGTAACATTGTATTTACTAACTGGCTCTCTTCAATCTGCCCTTACTCCATAACATCCCATGAGCCAAGCAACTCTGAAAACACCTGTTTTTGTAACACCTGTGTTATAAGAGTAACACACTTAAGATGCTTATAATTGGTAATGGTAATAGTGATTAAGCTAGTTATCAGAAGATTCCAGGTATCACTCAAGGAGAGAGTAGGCAGAGACTGAATATTGTGTTTGGTTGGTACCATATATTGAATAGTAGGGTGACAATAGGGAAAACAGTAAAGTGCAACAGTGTGAATGGCCATTCGGGATATTTACACTGGGGATAACAATAATAGCGGTACACGCTCAATTCAAGATTGAATCACAAATGCAAACATACAAAACACAAGTGGTTCTCAGCAGTGCAATTACCAGCACAGTAACCATGAAAACAATAATAACCACAGTCCAGCATTTAACCCAGCCCTCCCACAGTTCATGGATCACCCACCTAGAATGTTGGCCCGCTGTCTCGCGGGTTGAGCGTCTTGGTAGGGGTGAGTTAGAATCAGCTGGACTACCCTCAGAAGGAGTCAGTGATGTAGCTGCCGGGATGACTTCAGCTCTTTCTTCCATACTGGCCCAAGATGATAACTCAAGTTTGTTAGGACCCTGAGGCACTACCCAGAGGCCAGTTTCATGTGGGCTCCAGGTTTCTGTCAAAGTGGAGCGCCGCGCTCCTGAGGAAATCATCACCTACTGCCGCAGATTTACGGTGACGTAATGGCAACACAGAAATCAGACAAGTGTTTAGTTTTACTTGCTGCAAGGGAGCCCTGAGACAAGCAACAGCTGCTGTTCTGTCTCCAGAGTCTCATAGGACACCCACTTGCTGCAGCTTTTATTCAGTTTCAGACAATAACACGTGACCAGGAAGCTGCAACCTTTAGACTCCCTGTACACACGCTAATCTTGGGTCTCACTTTCTGTTTACACAGTTGTTGAATTCTCAGTCTCGTAGGCACTTCTTTTGCACACATAAGCACATATAACTCAGTAGCTCAGTACACTTTGATAACATATTTTTACAATTCTATAACAATTCCCTCCTGTTTATCAAAGTCACACAATAAAACAAAACATCAGTCTTCTTTTACTCCTTGGTGAGGTTTTCAAAAGAGACATCAAACAGTTAGGTGACATCTTACACTCAGAGGTTGTTACACAACATCGTCAGATAATAATGAGGTGTTTTCTGGAGTGAGGCACTCATCAGCAGCTGCAAGTAGCATAGTATATTCTTCCTGCATCATAACATGTACAGATCCAGTAACCATTTTCGTCATCATAGATCGGAGACATGGCAAAATACAAGAAGTAAAAATACAGAACAATAGAAGAATAACAAATACAGGTGTTAGACCTTTCAGGAGTATTTGCCATCAAGAACCAGAGGTAAACCATGACATTACATCAAAATGCATTCCACTAGGGGTCTTCATGCTTTGGATGTGGTCCTGGAGTTCGAGGACCTTATCATGGATTTCAGTTTGATGTTGAGCTAGCATGGTTCTTTTATTAAACATAAGCAAAACTGGAGTGTCTGTACAAAAACATTGCTGCTCCAGGTCTGGTCCAGGTTTAGTTGAGCTTGGTGACGCGGACGTAGACAGCGGGGGTGGAGATGGAGCATCTGCAGCTGCCCCAGGACACGATACCCACCAGAGTCCAGGCACTGTCCTTCTCACAGACCAGAGGACCACCAGAGTCACCCATGCAGGACGTAGCTCCAGCTGCTCCAGCACAGATCATCACATCACTGATTTGGCTGCCCCAGTGTCTCTTGCACTGATCGTTGGACAGAAGAGCCAGAGCGGCCTGCTGCAGCTTGTTGGAGGTGCTGGGAGCGTTGTAGCGGGTCAGGCCTCACCCAGAGGTCACACAGGTCGTGCCAGCGTTGTAGACATCGCTGGACTCGGCCACACAGATGGGGGACACGGACTTGCCCTTACTTGTCCTTGTGGATTGTATTTTATACATGTTATACATAGATTACAAAAATTTTTAAATAAGCATTAAATCCAATCCCACTGAATTCCTGTTGTACCCGCCCTACAATCCCTCCTGTTGACACATGACAAGGACCATGTGTCACTATTGTTGTTGTTTAGATGTTGTTAATGATACATGGGGCTGCCTACACCCTTGATTACTGTTCGCTCAGCACCAGAGTCACACAAAAACACCATTGGTTGGCCATTTACGAGCAAAGTGACTTCAGGTCTTTTACTCGGGTCAACATCTTCTAATGTCAAAAATAAATCAGTTATTGTTTCACTGTCTGAGTTAGGGTCGTATGGTTCATGGTGCTGGTGGAAGTATTTTTGTTTATACTCTTGATTTACATCCAGAGTAGTTATGCCTAGCATGTGTCATAAATTGAGTAAGAGTGGACATAGACAACTCGACTAAGTACTTTTGGAGATGCCCCCTAATTTCTGGGCAACAGTTATTAAGAATAGCATTTTTCAATTGTTGTCTGTATGGTGCATTTTCATCACCATCATCACACAGTCCACTATTTTCTTTAAAAACTACTTCTAACTTACCTCCTTTAATGTTACTATACATACTGTTTCCTTTTTTTTCTCTACTTCCTTGTCTATTACTACCTGTTCTAACCATTTTTGTTTCTTTCTCTCTCTCTCTCTCTCTCTCTCTCTCTCTCTCTCTGTCTCTCTCTCTCTCTCTCTCTCTATCCACTGCCTCTGTCTCTTTGGCCGCAATTTTCTAAGTTAAGAGACTACAATCTTTCACATTCAATTGACCTTTGAACCCATATTTCTTTTTCCATTTTGTCAAATAACATACTGACTCTGGACACACATTATTCATAAATTTAGCGTCCCCTTCTAATTCCTCTTCCTTTTTCCTTCCTTTTAGTACAACAATTTCCCATTTTACTACTATGAGGTTATGAGGTAGACCAACATGAAAATGCCTCCTCCGGGCTTCAATACATCTCCACCAATACAAGCTTCTACAGGAAACCTAGTTTGCCTGCGGTATTGGTCTTGGGGTTTAATCCCAGAGATTCAGAGAATTTTAGATTCAGAGGTCTTCCTCCAATCATACAAACATTCACACGTGTTAGTACTCTTGGGAAGCCACTTCCCCGTCTGTCTGACCTGTTTCAGTTGTCATCTGATTTCCCCAAATGTGACTCACTCGGATTCCGTCTGATGTGAAGAAAGGGTGGGTGAAGGTCCGCTGGCCACATGAAAAAGTGGTCTTTAACCCTGGAGACGTTCTTCCTCCAGACTGTGCACAGATTTCAGCTTCCCGTCAGTCACCCTCTCGACACAGCATTGGAATCCGGCTCGAAGGACCAAATAGAAATGTCAAAGTGCAGCGCCGCGCTCCTGAGGAAATCAATCACCTACTGCCGCAGATTTACGGTGACGTAATGGCAACACAGAAATCAGACAAGTGTTTAGTTTTACTTGCTGCAAGGGAGCCCTGAGACAAGCAACAGCTGCTGTTCTGTCTCCAGAGTCTCATAGGACACCCACTTGCTGCAGCTTTTATTCAGTTTCAGACAATAACACGTGACCAGGAAGCTGCAACCTTTAGACTCCCTGTACACACGCTAATCTTGGGTCTCACTTTCTGTTTACACTGTTGTTGAATTCTCAGTCGCGTAGGCACTTCTTTTGCACACATAAGCACATATAACTCAGTAGCTCAGTACACTTTGATAACATATTTTTACAATTCTATAACAGTTTCAGACCCAGGGCTCCAGTTTCCCGGGACCGACCTGTTTGTAAGAGGGGGGATGGAACAGCAAGGTATTTAGTTTAAACATATTCCTTTGCACATAGTGTACCTCTGTGGGCCTATCTTGACGAGCAACTGCATACATGGACTGGCCAGGACCTTAGGCTCCTACCACAATGAATACCTCAGGAGCCCAGGCATCTTGTATTTTGTTCCGGCCCCGATGTGAGTGGTCGTGGAGGTACACCTTTTGTCCTACTGGCACCACTTCTTCTTGGGCCCGTTTATCCGTTCTGTCCTTTCTCTGTGCTGCTGCTATTACCATACAATCCCGAGCGTTATCAGCTGCTAATTTCAGCCTACGCTGATGTTCAGTTATCCAATGAAAGGCTTCATCTGCAATAGGTTCTTCAATCCTGCCTAGGAGGAAATCTACTATGAGTTGGGGGTCATGGCCAAACATAAGGAGGACGGATGAATGTCCGGTGGTTTGATGTGGGGTGGTGTTATAGCTGAAAAGAACTTGGGGTAGGTACTCAGGCCAACGGTGCTTCTGTTCTGGAGGTAAGGTCTGAAGGAGATCATGGAGAGTACGGTTGAAACGCTCACACTGGCCATTTCCCTGGGGATGATATGGGGTAGTCCTGGACTTCCTGATTCCGTATAGGTCACATAACTGTTGTATTAGAGCATGTTCGAAGCTACGGCCTTGGTCCAAGTGAAGTCTGGCAGGGAACCCATATTTGTAGAACCACTCTTTAACCAAGGTTTGAGCTACCGTGGTTGCTTGTTGGTCACGGGTGGGGATGACCACGGTAAACTTTGAGAACACATTACCAGCACTAGTTCCCTCCCATCCCGAGCAGGTTCTAACAAAGGGAAATCGATGGCTAAAATCTCATTTGGTTTTGATGCCAACAAATGTCTCATGGGTGCACGTACCTGGGGTTGCGTGTCTTTAGCCAGGCAGCACCGTTCACACCTTAGACACCACTCCTTAATCATTCTTCCCATTCCCGGTCAATAGCATCTTTCACGAATCAACTCTGTTGTACGTTCCACCCCTTGATGACCATGAAATGTATGGAGCTGCTGGAACACCTCATACCTAAGGCTCTCCGGCAATACTAATTGACTGAACTCCTCTCCACCATCTGGTCGTTTACATGTGCGATGTAGTAGTCCTTCCTTTAGCAACTTTCTGACAGAGGGGTTGAGTGCATTTCTCTCCATACATCCTGGAGGGTGCTGTTGCTCTACCAAAATCACAACAGGTGCAATAGCTGGGTCTGCACGTTGAAGCACCTTCATGTCAGCTGTTGATCGCTCATGAATGGCAGACATGGCAGATTGGGTAGCCCTTGTGGAAGATCTTATGGCCAGCTGCACAACATTTGAAAGTGGGGTTCCATGGCATGTTGGTACAGAGGCATCATGAGATGGAGGTTGATGAGACAGGGCATCTGCATTTTGGTTCATCCGACCAGGGCGGTATTTGATTGCATAGTCAGAAACTGCGAGTTCTGCCACCCAGCGCTGTTCCGTAGCCCCCAGTTTAGCTGTGTTCAGATGGCAAAGTGGGTTGTTATCAGTCCATATAGTGCATCTGTGGCCCAACAAATACTCACGAAATTGTTCTGCCATTGCCCACTTCATGGCTAGGAATTCGAGTTTCATGGAACTGTAATTTCTCTCAGCTGGATTTAGGCTGTGGCTGGCATAAGCAATAGGCCAAATCCTTCCCTCCTGTTCCTAAGACCAGACCCTCGTGACTGGCATCCACTTTTAAAATGAAAGGAAGCTGAAAGTTAGCAAAGGCCAAAACTGGGGAGGCAACTAACCTTCTCTTTAGTGTTTGAAAGCTCTCTTCACACTCAGATGTCCAACTGTCCTTGAGGAGCTCCCACATACACCGGTAGTTTTTCTTTGTAGAGTTAATATGATTAACTTAGATTCAGGAGCTGGACCACGCCTCAACCTCCTTGCCAGCCAACCACAACTCATCTCGACCACGCCTTCAATTACTCAGAAGCCCTATTTATATAGCCTATCCCGACAACACCGTCAGTGTCAGCTCTCTCGACCCGGACTGTGAACAACCAGTCAGATTCAAACACAGACCTGTCACACGTTTTCTAGTTCCTTCCAGTTCGCGAAGTCCTCATGCCACGATGGATACCACGAGAATCTCATCCAAGAATCTGCAGCCAGAGGATCTTCCATCGCATGTCCGTAAGAACTTCCGGCCGGCACTCCAGCCCATGGCCCGCGCCGCCCAACGAACGCTCCAGGCTTGCGCCTACACAGCGGACCTCCGTCTCCAAGGAGCACCGCGCGTCCACCGTCACCATCTCTGTAGCTGGCGGTATCTACGGGTTATCCTCGTTGTCCTCCTAGGCCACCTCCCCCTCCTCGTTTAGGCATTCGGCACAGCCCGACTCCCAGCGACCACAGCATTCAGCGCGGCCCCGGCCTCCAGTGACTACGGCGCCCGGCACGGCCTAACCCCAGCAACCACGGCATTCGGCGCGGCCCGGCATCCAGCGACTACGGTGCTTGGCATGGCCCGGCCCCGGCAACCACAGCATTCGGCGCGGCCCGGCCCTGGCAACCACGGCATTCGGCATGGCCCGGCATCCAGCGACTACGGCGCTCGGCACCGCCTGGCACCCAACTAACCCTTCAGGCTGACAACACATCAAGACAGGACCTTCAACCGTTTAGGTCAAGAAAATAACCCTGGTGCTCTGAAATGAGATGAACGAGCTTCCGGCTTCCCGCCACAGTTCCCGTGCGCAGCTGCTGACGTCATCACTCCCACCTCTCCTCTACTACAGTCTCACAGCTCCCCCTGCTGGGGATTAAGTAACATCACCACCAGTGGCCGGTAAATATCTTCTGTCTACTGTGCAGTCTTCTCTGAATCCCCTTGCATCCATCTCAGCCTGCTTCCACAGCCCCCCTAGAGGGGGCAGGTTGTTTCTCCCCCTGTGCCTGCTCCCTCAGTGTTAGACCTCGATCAGGTCGCCCCGTTCGTCTTATCCCTGTCTCGCAGGCTGCACAATTCCCCATGCACACGCATCTTCTCTCCATCGTTTCTTTTCTCTTTTTCAGTCCTCATGATCTAGATGGCTTCTCGCGCTCTACCCACAATAGGCAGAGCCTCTAATCCGTTTCCCCTCTTCTGCTCTATCCCTTTCCCCGCACCCCCTCCCCTTACCCAACACCCAAATGTCATTTCTCATGTTGTTGCACAGCCTACAGAGTCACCACGCCCACTTACACTATTCTTGTTCGCACTCCGAAATGTCATACCGATGCATTCGATCGCTTAACCCGTCTCTACACATGCACACTAAGCCATCCCGGTATTCAACCTCTCCTACCGACTTGCATCCGCCCATTCTAGCTCATGCAATTCATGCTAGCTCACGCTATTCCAACACATGCTAGCTAAGCAGTCTCTACACCTGCTCCCTGCTATTCCGATATTCAGCACCCGTCGACTCGCGTTGCTCACTCTATTCCAGCTCAAGCAAATCATGCAGTTTTGACGTACAGTAGCTGTCTTTTCCTACTCGCCATTAACTCATATTCCGGCCCTTGCTGTCTCACACTATTATAGCTCGTGCAGCTCACGTCATTCATTACATGCTAGCTTAAGCTGCCAGTAACCATGTGTCACGCTATACAGCCCCTCCCAGCGCTGCCCTCACCCCGGGTTACACCATCTCGGCTCACCATCTCTTACCCAGTCGAGAATTCTGCCATCGATGTCAGCTCACAACTTTTCCACTGTTCTATCCTCATACACCGCCTCAGCGATGCTCTTGCCATCTCGCCCTCACCTCCCCCTGCTCATGCTACATCATCATAGTCCTTCATCATTCTCTCCTCATGTTGCGACAACTTATACTGTCTCCACATTCGCCCTCTCTCATCCATCCAGCGTTCAACCCATAGCCACCCCGCTAACACCCCCAGCATGCACCTCTACCCTCAGGTCCTCGGCCGACCCTCAGCCTTCCCACAGGTTCCGAGCCGACCAACCCACGACGGGTCCCCCTCTCTCTCTCTCTCTCCTGACCCACAATGGGTCCCCCTCTCTCTCTCTCTCTCTCTCCTGACCCACAATGGGTCCCCCTCTCTCTCTCTCTCTCTCTCCTGACCCACAATGGGTCCCCCCCTCTCTCTCTCCTGACCCACGACGGGTCTCCCTCCTTCCCTCTCTCTCTCCTGACCCACGACGAGTCTCCCTCCTTCCCTCCCTCTCTCTCAACCCACAACAGGTCTCCGTCCCCTCCCTCCTCTCGACCCACGACGGGTCTCCCTCCCTCCCTCCTCTTGACCCACGACGGGTCTCCCTCCCTCCCTCCTCTCGACTCACGACGGGCCTCCCTCCTCTCGACCCACGACGGGTCTCCCTCTCTCCCTCTTTTCGACTCACGACGGGTCTCCCTCCTTCCCTCTCTCTCTCCTGACCCACGACGGGTCTCCCTCCTTCCCTCCCTCTCGACTCACGACGGGTCTCCTTCTCTCCCCTTCCTCTCTCGACCCACGATGGGTCTTCCTCTCTCCCCTTCCTCTCCCGACCCACGACGGGCCCCCCTCCCACTTTCCTGACCCACGACGGGTCTCATCCCTTCGACCCTCATCTCTTCAACCCTCATTGCATAATTCAGCAAGTCGAGCAGTTTGGCCATTACCTTAGGGCATGAAGCAATAAGGTTTGGGGCCATCTGATCTAAGCCTACCTGGATTGTTGAGCTGGTGTGCACCCCTTATGATGTTTGGCTCCTCACATCAGGCCGTAATATTTTCTGGCCCTCTACCCTGTCGTGTCAATGCTGAACTGTACAGCTGACAGTCAGCATTTAACTGCTGGCTTTCTAGTTGGTGCCCCCAAAACAATGTAGTTTTTGTCGACAATTGGAGTGCGTTCGAGGGGAAGCCTGGGCTCATACGCAGGGATGGTGTCCATCCGACTTCGGCAGGCACATCTCTTTTAATTAGAAATTTGACCGATAGTCTTAGTCGCCTAAAGTGACAGGGAAAAAGTGAGTCCCGGGCGCAGAGGAGAGTTAGTGGAAAATCCTGCTCCTCTGTTACTGACGCTAGGCTCTCGCCCGCTCTGTCACAAATCAAGTATTCAAAAATCAAGTATTCAGAACCTAGCCAGATAGAGACTATGTCCGTCCCTCGAAAAAATAAAAATAAAAATACATTTAAAAGAATAATCTCCAATAAAGTATACTCAGGCGTTAGACCAAAAAACTTAATACAAATACCAACTCGTGATACTAGTCAACCTCTAAATAAGTGTGTAAAGTGTGGACTGCTAAACATTAGGTCGATTTCTTCTAAATCCTTTTTAGTCAATGAATTAATTCAGGACCATAACATTGATATTTTGGCTCTGACTGAAATTTGGCTTCAACCTGGTGATTATGTGAGATTAAATGAGTCCACACCTCCAAGTCATGTCAACTTTCTGAGTGCCAGGAGCACGGGTCGAGGTGGTGGTGTTGCAGCCATTTCTCATTCTGGCTTGTTGCTTTGTCCTAAAACTAATAAAGCGTTTGGCTCGTTTGAAAGCCTCAGTCTATCAATAACCTGCCATAATTGGAAAAACCAAAAAGGTGTTTTATTTATAATAATTTACCGACCTCCTGGTCCTTATTCAGAGTTTTTAACAGAGTTCTCGGATTTTGTGTCGGGCTTGGTTGTGGACTGGGACAAAATTATAATACTTGGAGATTTTAACATAAAAACCGACCTGACAGATGATTGTCTAAACAAAGCCTTTAGCGCTCTTTTGAATGACATCGGTTTTACTCAGAGTGTAAATCTGCCCACACACAGTCATAAGCACTCATTGGATCTTGTTTTAACATATGGCATAGAGATCAGTGATCTAAAAGTCCTCCCACAAAATCCTATACTATCAGATCATTTTTTAATTACCTTTCAGTTTATTCTTAAAGATTTCTCTGTTCACCACAATAAAATAATAACTAAAAGAACAATTTCTGAAAAAGCTGTTACTAATTTCATAGAAATAATTGGGCCAATATTTAGTGATATGTCATGTGACCCAACTGAGGATAATTTAAATCCCATCAAAAGTGACCAATTTGTTGATAAGACCATGGATTCTTTGAAAACTGCCCTTGATGCAGTAGCTCCACTAAAACAGAAAGTTGTCAGGCCAAGGCGATCTGCTCCATGGTATAATGAAGAACTGCGTGCACACAAACAAAAGGTTAGGAGAATTGAGAAAAGTTACCGCAAAGCACACTCAGAGCAGTCTTTAGAAGCATGGAAAACCTGCCTTCTGTCCTATAAGCAGGTGTTGCGTGCGGCCCAAACCAGTTACTATTCTAATCTAATTGAAGTAAACAAAAATAATCCTAGGTTCTTATTCAGCACTGTAGCCAGGCTGACAAACTGCCACAGTGCAGTAGAACCTTCAATCCCAATTACGCTCAGTTCTGAGGATTTCCTGACATTTTTTAATAATAAGATCATTACTATAAGAGATAAAATAAATGAAATTGCCCCTACTTTTAACTCTGAGCAAGTCCAAGCTGTTAAAATAGGGTCTCAATTAAACTCATGTCCAGTTTTAGAGAAGTTTGCTACTCTAAATCATGCAGAATTAACTTCAGCCTTTATGTCCTCTAAATCCTCAACTTGTATGTTAGACCCAATCCCAAGTAGATTTTTCAAAGAAATTCTCCCTCTAATTATAGATCCTATTCTTAATATAATAAATACTTCACTGGAAAGTGGTTATGTGCCTCAGTCTTTTAAATATGCAGTAATTAAGCCGCTCCTAAAAAAGCCTAATCTTGATCCTGACCTGTTAGCCAATTGCAGACCTATTTCAAATCTTCCGCTTATTTCTAAAATTCTGGAGAGAAATTCTGGAGAGAATCGTAGTTAAACAGCTTTGTCGTCATCTGCAGGAAAATAATTTATTTGAAAATTTTCAATCTGGATTCAGAGCTCATCATAGCACTGAAACAGCCCTGGTTAAAGTAACAAATGATTTATTATTGGCTGCTGACAATGGTCAGGTCTCAATACTGGCTCTGTTGGACCTCAGCGCAGCTTTTGACACAATCGACCACAACATTTTACTGCAGAGGTTGGAATGTGATGTGGGCATCAGAGGAACTGCCCTCAGCTGGTTTAAATCCTATTTATCTGATAGGTACCAGTTTGTAAATGTAAACCAGAGCTCCTCACAGTGTTCTAAAGTAGCCTACGGTGTGCCACAGGGTTCAGTTCTGGGTCCAGTTCTGTTTACCCTTTATATGCTACCGTTAGGTAATATCATCCGAAAGCATGGTATCGATTTCCACTGTTATGCAGATGACACCCAGCTGTACCTATCAATGAAACCTGATCAGACTAATCAAATTGAAAGGCTTAGTGACTGTGTGAGGGACATAAAAACATGGATGACCTTTAATTATTTACTTCTTAACCCTGAAAAAACTGAAGTCATTCTATTAGGCCCTAAACACCTACGAGACTCTATTGTGGTTTTGTCCCGGCCTGCAGCTGGGTCCGATGTAAAGTTTGACTCTCTAACTGAGCAGATAATCACATTGGACAATGTCAGTGTAGCCTCCAGCTCCACTGTAAGAAACCTTGGAGTCCTATTTGATCAAGAGCTCTCATTTAAAGCACACATAAGCCAAGCCTGTAAAACAGCTTATTTTCATTTACGCAATATAGCCAAAATTAGAAATGTACTGCCAAAAAATGATGCTGAAAAACTTGTCCATGCTTTTGTCACTTCGAGGTTAGACTACTGTAACTCCCTGCTTGCAGCTTGCCCTAAAAGCTCTATAAAAAGCCTTCAATTGGTTCAAAATGCAGCAGCAAGAATACTAACAGGTACTAAAAAACGAGAGCACATTACTCCAGTATTAAAAAAATCTTCATTGGCTTCCGGTTGAGTTTAGAGTAAAATTTAAAATTCTTCTTCTAACCTATAAAGCTGTAAATGACATGGCCCCTTCCTACATTAAAGATGAAATTGTACCTTATCATCCTAACCGTTCACTCCGCTCTCAAAATGCTGCACTATTGGTGGTTCCTAGAGTCGCTAAAAGTACTTTAGGAGGTAGAGCTTTTAGGTACCAAGCACCCTTGTTGTGGAATCAGCTCCCTGCTCATGTCAAAGAAGCTGACACAGTCTCTACATTTAAGATTAGGCTCAAAACGTTCCTCTTTGAATTAGCTTATGGTCAGGTCAGTTAGGAACAGAAACTAAACCCATAGGCCTAGTTAAGCTGCTCTAGGAGATATATTACTGGGGAAAGTATGGCAACTTGAACACAGTCCTCTGGTTTCTCCTACTTTTTCTCCTCCTACTGTTAAAAATATTCAATTACTAGTTCATTCGTAGTCTGTTCTTTGCTATTCACATGTTGTCCCTTGTCCCACTCCCCTTTTGGGGAGTGTAACTCAGATGCTGCTGTTCCAGTTTGGACCGCTGCTGTCCCCTAGTGTCGAGGACCTGGACCCCTCCTCTCCTTCCCTGTCCTGGATTAACTGTCCTTGTCCTGCTAGATTAGTAGTTTCCTTCTGCCAATAGCTTTGGCCTACAGACTTACAACTTTACTTGCGATGGATACGTCCTGGCCTCATCTGCCTGTCCGTCCATAGGAGTGGATCTCTCCTTCACTGTGGTTCTCCTCGAGGTTTCTCAATTTTTTCCCATTGGGTTTTTGGCTGAGTGGCAACACTCATGCCTCACAGCAAGAAGGTTACGGGTTCGATTCCCGGGTCGCCCGGGCCTTTCTGTGTGGAGTTTGCATGGTTCCTCCCCGTGTCTGGATGGGTTTCCTCCGGGTACTCCGGTTTGCCCCCATCAACCAAAAACATGCAACACCCCTATGAACAGTATTCAATCAAGGACCGTCAAGGAATTCCTCCCTCCTGTGGGCTCACCACCTGCAGAGGGGTCCATAGGGGTCTGGGTCTGGTGCACAGAGTAATGGGCAGCGTGCTGCCCCCGCGACCCAGCCGGATTAAGCGGGAGAAAATGGATGGATGGGTTTTTCTGAGTTTTTCCTTGCCGAGAAGGAGGGTCTAAGGACAGGGGATGCTGGGACAATTATCCATTTGCCTGCTTGTTGTTGGACATTCTGTATTTTTGATTTATGAATGTTTCTTATTCTGCTTTATTCTCTGACATCTCTGTCTGTCTGCTAAATCAACAATTTTGTGAAGTCCGCCGAGATAACTCTTGTTGTGATTTTGGGCTATACAAAAATAAATTGAATTGAATTGAATCAGAGGGGAAGAGTTTCCCGCCTCCTGTGTAGACGCTACAGCTACCACTCGTTGGGGTCTAGGCTGGGAGGGCACGCGTTTGTTATCACAATCTCTAGCGTAGTGGCCAGGCTTTTGGCAGCATAAGCAGATGACCGGGTTTGGTCGCGCTGTCCTACCCAAGGGGCATGTTGTAGTCTACAATGCCAAAACGCCTTGTGTTAGCTGATTGAGCTGTTCTTGCTGCTTCTCCAACATTTGTCGCAACTCTTTAAACTCTGAGCTAGTAGTGGTACTGGGTGTGTGATTTGAATAGTGCACTGAACTAAATGAGGGGACGGGAGTAACTTCGGCCTCCTTCTTCCGATCTGCTCTCCCGTTCCCATCGAATAGCTTCAGCCCTGACATCAAGCAATGTGTGTAGGGTTTTCCCTGACTAGCTTCTTTAGTTCCCTGAGCAGGTTAACATCTTGCACATGCTCCACAAACTGATCGCGAAGGAGATTAGAGAGCTCAGGCATTGATCAAGAAGCACTACGCTCAACCTTTTCCATAAGGCAACACAAAGCATTAGAGAATTCCTGTAGCGACTCCCTCTCCTGCTGCCTCCTAGAGAAAAACGGCTGCTGTAGGGAGACATAGGATCTACAACACCCATACAAAACCTGCAAAATCTTAAACATTTTTTCTGGATCCTTCCTTTCCACTCTAGGTCGGTACCTTATCTCATCCTTAGCCTCAAGATCGTTATATATGAAATAGGCCTGGTCGATAGGCTGCAGACATCTGGTTCTTAGAGTAGCCTTCATTTCCTCGACCCAGTCCTCTACCGGGATTTCAGTAGTGTCCCTAAATGATGGACACTTCCTGTCCCTAGGGATATATAAAAAAAATGTTCTGCAGGTGAGGGGTTAACAGAGTTCAGTGAGCTAGCAGCAGCAGAGTCAGTAGAGGTTGAGGCACCAGAGTCTGAGGTTTGACATGAGGCAAGCCGCTCTTGTAATTCGGTGGCCATGACTGGACAACCAGGTAAGCAACAGGGTGGGCAAGGTGGCGATGAGTGGTTCAGATGAAATAGATCTCTCGAAGAGCCCACTGCTGTTTGTTTGGGTGCAAACTAAAACCAATCTCAAATATTTATACCAAAACTCAGACCCCAGTTAACCACAACTGCAGATCCTGCCGACAACGCCAGAATATGTAACCCAACAGGAGCATCTTAAAACACAGGTAAGAACTGCAGGTGGTGGTTAAAGTAGTGAGGAACTGAGACCATTTAAAAGAATTAACAATATTTATTACAAATATTGTTAATTATATATATATATATATATGTGTATATATATATATATATATATATATATATATATATATATATATATATATATATATATATATATATATATATATATACAGGCTACGATAAGATTTAAATGATAAAATATGCCTAGGGCTGGCTGGTCGCGGCCGCACCTGGTGTGGGCAGTAAACGCTGGGAGGCAGAACACCCACTGGAGCTTTGTGAGCCACACACACATACATACACACACACACGCACACACATAAAATAAAAAACCTTAAAGATAACCAAAAACGTGCAAGGTGAGGACATGCAAAATGTGCCACAAACACGAGGAGTAATGAGCCCGAAGTAGGAAACCTCTGTCACCAACCCTCCACTAAATGGAGTGACCGCGCTGCACCAGGTCTTAGAGGAACAAAGATCAGTTTAAAAGCACAGGGAAAAGGCTAACCCACACAGAAACTCTAGGGTTACTAAGTAGGGCTAAATCGAAAAAACTAAATTATTAAACCCAAACAAAACAGCAGTGGCCGGCGGCGTCTATAAGAGAAACATTTTGTTAGAGATAAAATGAACCCCTTTTAGAATTGCATTTAGAAAGCTACCTAGCTTAAGAGAAGCTTGTCAGGGGCCATAGGAAGTACGCGACACAGGCGACAGGCTGTTAATGGCATCTAAAAAACACAAAATACAGCCGACGCACAAACATACAGATTACCCACAGATACAAACAAATATTACTACAATAGGGGCACCTACCAGGCAGCTATTCTGTCATAGTGCAAGGTTGAAGCCAAGTAGCAGCTTACCTATACGCCCTGCACCCTGTGTATAAAGACTGTGAGTGACCGCTGGCACAACACCACTATGTTGGCCGGCAAGGGACCAACTATGTGCGGCTACACTAAGAATGATAGAGTGAGGCAGGGGGATATGGCAAAGGGAGAAAGCTAAAAGAGCTTCTGGGCGCACATAAACACATGAAGTTTACTGTTGTTTTTGTTTGCTGTAGAGGGTAACACCGTTTCTAGTTGGGTGTGTCCGATGGCTGGGATGCTGTCAGTTAAAGGAGGGGTGGATGTAAGGGAATGACCACTAGGTGGTGCGCTGGTACTTTGTTTTCATGATGAGACCGCTGTTACTGTTTGGCCCTTCATGTCCACGGGCGGCCACCATGGCAGCAGCGCGAAGAGGCTGCACAGCACGTCATTCAGCCTCTTCAATCTGCCCTTACTCTGTAATGTCCCATGAGCCAAGCAACTTTGAAAACACCTGTCGTCTTCATTGGAACTCATCAAAATAAATGTACTGGCATCACTAAACACAACGCAGAGTCCTCAAGCTGGGCGTGCCGAGGAAACTGGGACTACACATAGACAGTCAGTCCGAGAGGGTTACAGAAACAAGCAGGTGACGCCATCAGGCAAAGTTACAGGTCAGATCTGGGGAGTGGTGCCGCTGCTCACAGTAAGAATGCCTGTTTTTCAGGTGATTTTAAGCATTTCAAAAAAAAAATCTGTATTGAGCAAATGGCAAAAGGAGAAATTCAATTTGTCAACTGGACAATTATAAATAGGCCCACCTAACTAACAGAAACTGTAAACAAATAGGTGTGGTAGTCTCAGAGTAATTTCATTGTATTTAGCTCTTCCCTTCAGACAGATATAAGGCAGTGTCCACCAGTGTCTGACCAGAACTGAAGAAGCAGCTTGGATGAGCTGAGAAACGTATTTGACCAAATAAACTTTTGTTCAGTTGACAAATTGAATTTCTCCATTTGCCATGGATTCTACCTGGACAACTGAGGGATTCTACACACATCTTAAGTATTGAGCAAATGCAAGATGGAAGTTTAATGCATAGTTACACAGTGCCTCTTTAAATAAACATTTGCCTGTAATGTTTTTAAAATCAACTGGATAGACAAAAGACATGCCATAAAGTATATGTAAAAATATGGTTAATAATGAATACATATTTTATAAATAAGTTGATGCCACCAATAATGTACATTTTTTTTGCACAAAATATTATCTCGTATCACTTTTCTAATGTTCGCTAAATGAGTGGTGAATAAACACATTTTTAACAGTGGCCATGTTGTCTGAAACTTCCTCTACGTAACTCCAAATTTGAGCTATTATGCTTTTGAAAAGTGCTACATGATTGTTCCAAATTTAGCATCAATAGAACACATTAATTATCAGAAAATTATAAGAAGTGCGTTTTTTTTTATGCTAGTTGTTGATTATTATTGTTCATAAACTATATTATTGTGGGAGGACGCACCCTATTAGTCAAATTTGGCTTTGGGGGCGTGTCCACTTTGTCTCAGCCAATCAGAAGCCCCCGCACCTGCCTTTTAAAGTCTCGTTACGCACATGGACAGCAGCTGTGACAATTGTAGCTAACATCCGTGTGGCTCTACTGACTGACTGGAGGTTTCTCCTGGACACCGGCGAAATGGGACCAGTGTGGGTTTGGTGTTGCTTTCTCCTCAGTCTTGGAGCATCCACAGGTAAATCCCCTTTGTTAAACATCAAATTAAATCCTAAAAACTGTTAAATGGACATATTTTGTTTAATAGTTGGCAAAAAAGAAGAGAGCTGGAGTGTAAAGGAGCATGACCTGGAAGGTACGGTTTTGCTATTAATAATGTAGGCTAATCTATTTAAGAAATGGCAAAAGGAGAAATTCAATTTGTCAAGTGGACAAAAGTTGAAGAACTGAAGAAGCAGCTTGGATGAGCTGTGAAACGTATTGGACCAAATAAACTTTTGTCCAGTTGATAAATTGAATTTCTCCTTTTGCCATGGATTCTACCTGGACAACTGAGGGATTCTACACACTATTTAAGAAATGTTGGCTTATTGGAGTGTGGTAAAGTGATTGTGATGTTTTAGAGGAAAAACTGTCTGAGCTGAAGAATGTAGTGAAGCTGCTCGAGTCGGTAGTTGTCAGTGAGGAACCCAAAGTTAAAGAAGGTAAGTCCATGCAACATGCACAAATGTTGGCTTATTGGAGTGTGGTAAAGTGATTGTGATGTTTTAGAGGAAAAACTGTCTGAGCTGAAGAATGTAGTGAAGCTGCTCGAGTCGGTAGTTGTCAGTGTTAAAGAGGGTAAGTCAATGCAACACACACCTTTTGGGCCTATGTTTAACTTGTCTTTAAAAGTGCATTACAACTTTTCTGGTGTGGAGGTAGTCACCCACCTGCTTGTTTCCGCAGTACGGCACTAAAGGTCCTATATTACGCCAAATTGACTCATGTAAGCTTTTAGTCATGTTGGAATGTGGTTGCTGCCTCAAAACATACCTGGAGTTGTTTTGTTTCATTTACACACGCTCCTTTATTAGTTTGTCTAAATCTGTAAAGCTCAAAATGCTCTGTTCCACCTTGTGATGTCATGAAGTTAACGGCTACCTTTTTTTACCTTCTATTTAGTAGAGCTGGGCAGTTCCAGTGCTGAAAAGATCCAATTGATTGTAGTGAAGGTGTATGGAGATTAAAAACTTAGTGGAGCAATTCCTGTATTGCCACGTGACATCACAAGGTGGATTATAATGACATGGATCAGAAGGTGGCGTAATATTGGCCCTTGAAAGTGCATGAGTTTTGTTTTGGTGGGATAGTACTTGTAAAACTATGATGCATATTGACCATCAGTTAAGTGGCAGTTTGTGGAAAAATGCAGGAAGTAGCGATTAGTCCTACAACAAAACCCCTCTAGCTACGTCAACAGTTTAAACCTTGATTTGACAAAGGTATTGTCATTTCTATGCATTTGTGTGTATACACACACGAATGTTGGCTTATTGGAGTGTGGTAAAGTGATTGTGATGTTTTAGAGGTAAAACTGTCTGAGCTGAAGAACGTAGTGAAGCTGCTTGAGCCGCTGGTTGTCAGTGAGGAACCCAAAGTTAAAGAAGGTAAGTCCATGCAACATGCGCAAATGTTGGCTTATTGGAGTGTGGTAAAGTGATTGTGATGTTTTAGAGGTAAAACTGTCTGAGCTGAAGAACGTAGTGAAGCTGCTTGAGCCGCTGGTTGTCAGTGAGGAACCCAAAGTTAAAGAAGGTAAGTCCATGCAACATGCGCAAATGTTGGCTTATTGGAGTGTGGTAAAGTGATTGTGATGTTTTAGAGGTAAAACTGTCTGAGCTGAAGAACGTAGTGAAGCTGCTTGAGCCGCTGGTTGTCAGTGAGGAACCCAAAGTTAAAGAAGGTAAGTCCATGCAACATGCGCAAATGTTGGCTTATTGGAGTGTGGTAAAGTGATTGTGATGTTTTAGAGGTAAAACTGTCTGAGCTGAAGAACGTAGTGAAGCTGCTTGAGCCGCTGGTTGTCAGTGAGGAACCCAAAGTTAAAGAAGGTAAGTCCATGCAACATGCGCAAATGTTGGCTTATTGGAGTGTGGTAAAGTGATTGTGATGTTTTAGAGGTAAAACTGTCTGAGCTGAAGAATGTAGTGAAGCTGCTTGAGCCGCTGGTTGTCAGTGAGGAACCCAAAGTTAAAGAAGGTAAGTCAATGCAACACACAAAACCACAATGTTGACAAGGGCAAGTTTTGGTACGTCATATCTGCTGCCTATGTCCAACCAGGAAGTAAAATGAAAAACTTGGTAGATGAAAAATGGGCTTTTTTTTTTTTTTTTCCCTTTAGCCAAATCTTGAATGGAACTGTTAACTTCGGTTTAATGAAATTAATATTTGAAGAACATTGCCACCCTTAACTTGACTTTGTGCTAAAATGTTTGATTTCAGTTCACCTGGAAAGCAGTGCAGTGGTGTCAAAATGGGTTCCTCCAGTCCTGTCCAATGACTCTGCACACGCTGTGGCCCCAGGGAATGCCCAAAACGAGGTATCGCCCTTTTGAACTTCTACAACATTCACTGACGGTGGAGATGTGTTTTTTTTTTTTTTTTAAAAAGCAAACATGCTAGTCTTCACCTACAGTCCCTTGACCAGTGAATGTCAAACATTAAAATTGTATTACACAAATTGCTGACTTTCAGTCTTGCATCACATTTAACAAGTGGAAGTCTCTTAAACTAGTGGAGAAATGTATAAAATGAAAATGTACCCAGCTGTTCAGGCTCACCGGTGCTCTCTGGTCTTGTCAGGCAAAGCTGGCCCACTATCAGACAGCAGTAATATAGATGGGCAGTGGTTTAATGTGAGAATGCAACAGGGCTGGATCGGCCAGTCTAACTACAGATGGTAGCTTTAAAGAGGCTATACAGTAAACTAAAATCAGAATTGTATTAATACTGCCTTTTTCCGTTTACAGACAAGTCCTGTCACTCATAATGATGGTCAGAATGCCACCCTGAATGATGCTGGTAGCCACGAAAACCATGGTAATGCCACCCTGACTGATGGCTGAATGATGCTGGTAGCCACGAAAACAATCCACCCCCCACCGCTACAGGCCACGCACCTACGGCATCTACTGACCGTCTATGAACTGCTATAATCTACCGCTGTATCAGCCATATTTGTGTCGAATAAACTTGAAACTTGTGCTATATGACTGCAGTTATTTTTGTGAATTTTGATGCTTATTGTTAGATGAGTAGAATTAAAAATATTTGTTTGGTGCCAACTGCTGGTCTGAACAGATTTCATTGCTTCAACTGAAATGATTCAGTGTGGCATTAAACATCTGTCTCCATGGAAATGTAAGGGAGTGACCACTAGGTGGTGCACTTGTACTTTGTGTTCATGATGAGCCTACTGTTACTGTTTGGCCCTTCATGTCCAAGTGCAGCTACTGCAGAGGCTGTGCAGTACGCCATCCAGCCTCTTCAATCTGCCCTTACTGTAAGATATGCACTGCCAGTTGCTGTTAATCTAATCTTTCAGTATCTTGGTCGATATTTGCTACCTACAAGTTTATTGCACCAAATGTTATACAAGATATTCTGTTAACTCTTGGTCCTGTTCTGAGCGACCAGCATGTTGATTAGTTTATGTTCTCGGCACTTAAATTTGCACTAGCAGGAGGTATTGTGTGTGTGTGTTGTAGCCTACTGTAGTGACCATTTGGTGTGGTGTTGGTTGCACTAGGTAATGTTTTGAATTACTGTACATTTCTTAGGCAGCATATTAGTAATTATTGAGGTAACATTGTATTTACTAACTGGCTCTCTTCAATCTGCCCTTACTCCATAACATCCCATGAGCCAAGCAACTCTGAAAACACCTGTTTTTGTAACACCTGTGTTATAAGAGTAACACACTTAAGATGCTTATAATTGGTAATGGTAATAGTGATTAAGCTAGTTATCAGAAGATTCCAGGTATCACTCAAGGAGAGAGTAGGCAGAGACTGAATATTGTGTTTGGTTGGTACCATATATTGAATAGTAGGGTGACAATAGGGAAAACAGTAAAGTGCAACAGTGTGAATGGCCATTCGGGATATTTACACTGGGGATAACAATAATAGCGGTACACGCTCAATTCAAGATTGAATCACAAATGCAAACATACAAAACACAAGTGGTTCTCAGCAGTGCAATTACCAGCACAGTAACCATGAAAACAATAATAACCACAGTCCAGCATTTAACCCAGCCCTCCCACAGTTCATGGATCACCCACCTAGAATGTTGGCCCGCTGTCTCGCGGGTTGAGCGTCTTGGTAGGGGTGAGTTAGAATCAGCTGGACTACCCTCAGAAGGAGTCAGTGATGTAGCTGCCGGGATGACTTCAGCTCTTTCTTCCATACTGGCCCAAGATGATAACTCAAGTTTGTTAGGACCCTGAGGCACTACCCAGAGGCCAGTTTCATGTGGGCTCCAGGTTTCTGTCAAAGTGGAGCGCCGCGCTCCTGAGGAAATCATCACCTACTGCCGCAGATTTACGGTGACGTAATGGCAACACAGAAATCAGACAAGTGTTTAGTTTTACTTGCTGCAAGGGAGCCCTGAGACAAGCAACAGCTGCTGTTCTGTCTCCAGAGTCTCATAGGACACCCACTTGCTGCAGCTTTTATTCAGTTTCAGACAATAACACGTGACCAGGAAGCTGCAACCTTTAGACTCCCTGTACACACGCTAATCTTGGGTCTCACTTTCTGTTTACACAGTTGTTGAATTCTCAGTCTCGTAGGCACTTCTTTTGCACACATAAGCACATATAACTCAGTAGCTCAGTACACTTTGATAACATATTTTTACAATTCTATAACAATTCCCTCCTGTTTATCAAAGTCACACAATAAAACAAAACATCAGTCTTCTTTTACTCCTTGGTGAGGTTTTCAAAAGAGACATCAAACAGTTAGGTGACATCTTACACTCAGAGGTTGTTACACAACATCGTCAGATAATAATGAGGTGTTTTCTGGAGTGAGGCACTCATCAGCAGCTGCAAGTAGCATAGTATATTCTTCCTGCATCATAACATGTACAGATCCAGTAACCATTTTCGTCATCATAGATCGGAGACATGGCAAAATACAAGAAGTAAAAATACAGAACAATAGAAGAATAACAAATACAGGTGTTAGACCTTTCAGGAGTATTTGCCATCAAGAACCAGAGGTAAACCATGACATTACATCAAAATGCATTCCACTAGGGGTCTTCATGCTTTGGATGTGGTCCTGGAGTTCGAGGACCTTATCATGGATTTCAGTTTGATGTTGAGCTAGCATGGTTCTTTTATTAAACATAAGCAAAACTGGAGTGTCTGTACAAAAACATTGCTGCTCCAGGTCTGGTCCAGGTTTAGTTGAGCTTGGTGACGCGGACGTAGACAGCGGGGGTGGAGATGGAGCATCTGCAGCTGCCCCAGGACACGATACCCACCAGAGTCCAGGCACTGTCCTTCTCACAGACCAGAGGACCACCAGAGTCACCCATGCAGGACGTAGCTCCAGCTGCTCCAGCACAGATCATCACATCACTGATTTGGCTGCCCCAGTGTCTCTTGCACTGATCGTTGGACAGAAGAGCCAGAGCGGCCTGCTGCAGCTTGTTGGAGGTGCTGGGAGCGTTGTAGCGGGTCAGGCCTCACCCAGAGGTCACACAGGTCGTGCCAGCGTTGTAGACATCGCTGGACTCGGCCACACAGATGGGGGACACGGACTTGCCCTTACTTGTCCTTGTGGATTGTATTTTATACATGTTATACATAGATTACAAAAATTTTTAAATAAGCATTAAATCCAATCCCACTGAATTCCTGTTGTACCCGCCCTACAATCCCTCCTGTTGACACATGACAAGGACCATGTGTCACTATTGTTGTTGTTTAGATGTTGTTAATGATACATGGGGCTGCCTACACCCTTGATTACTGTTCGCTCAGCACCAGAGTCACACAAAAACACCATTGGTTGGCCATTTACGAGCAAAGTGACTTCAGGTCTTTTACTCGGGTCAACATCTTCTAATGTCAAAAATAAATCAGTTATTGTTTCACTGTCTGAGTTAGGGTCGTATGGTTCATGGTGCTGGTGGAAGTATTTTTGTTTATACTCTTGATTTACATCCAGAGTAGTTATGCCTAGCATGTGTCATAAATTGAGTAAGAGTGGACATAGACAACTCGACTAAGTACTTTTGGAGATGCCCCCTAATTTCTGGGCAACAGTTATTAAGAATAGCATTTTTCAATTGTTGTCTGTATGGTGCATTTTCATCACCATCATCACACAGTCCACTATTTTCTTTAAAAACTACTTCTAACTTACCTCCTTTAATGTTACTATACATACTGTTTCCTTTTTTTTCTCTACTTCCTTGTCTATTACTACCTGTTCTAACCATTTTTGTTTCTTTCTCTCTCTCTCTCTCTCTCTCTCTCTCTCTCTCTCTGTCTCTCTCTCTCTCTCTCTCTCTATCCACTGCCTCTGTCTCTTTGGCCGCAATTTTCTAAGTTAAGAGACTACAATCTTTCACATTCAATTGACCTTTGAACCCATATTTCTTTTTCCATTTTGTCAAATAACATACTGACTCTGGACACACATTATTCATAAATTTAGCGTCCCCTTCTAATTCCTCTTCCTTTTTCCTTCCTTTTAGTACAACAATTTCCCATTTTACTACTATGAGGTTATGAGGTAGACCAACATGAAAATGCCTCCTCCGGGCTTCAATACATCTCCACCAATACAAGCTTCTACAGGAAACCTAGTTTGCCTGCGGTATTGGTCTTGGGGTTTAATCCCAGAGATTCAGAGAATTTTAGATTCAGAGGTCTTCCTCCAATCATACAAACATTCACACGTGTTAGTACTCTTGGGAAGCCACTTCCCCGTCTGTCTGACCTGTTTCAGTTGTCATCTGATTTCCCCAAATGTGACTCACTCGGATTCCGTCTGATGTGAAGAAAGGGTGGGTGAAGGTCCGCTGGCCACATGAAAAAGTGGTCTTTAACCCTGGAGACGTTCTTCCTCCAGACTGTGCACAGATTTCAGCTTCCCGTCAGTCACCCTCTCGACACAGCATTGGAATCCGGCTCGAAGGACCAAATAGAAATGTCAAAGTGGAGCGCCGCGCTCCTGAGGAAATCAATCACCTACTGCCGCAGATTTACGGTGACATAATGGCAACACAGAAATCAGACAAGTGTTTAGTTTTACTTGCTGCAAGGGAGCCCTGAGACAAGCAACAGCTGCTGTTCTGTCTCCAGAGTCTCATAGGACACCCACTTGCTGCAGCTTTTATTCAGTTTCAGACAATAACACGTGACCAGGAAGCTGCAACCTTTAGACTCCCTGTACACACGCTAATCTTGGGTCTCACTTTCTGTTTACACTGTTGTTGAATTCTCAGTCGCGTAGGCACTTCTTTTGCACACATAAGCACATATAACTCAGTAGCTCAGTACACTTTGATAACATATTTTTACAATTCTATAACAGTTTCAGACCCAGGGCTCCAGTTTCCCGGGACCGACCTGTCTGTAAGAGGGGGGATGGAACAGCAAGGTATTTAGTTTAAACATATTCCTTTGCACATAGTGTACCTCTGTGGGCCTATCTTGACGAGCAACTGCATACATGGACTGGCCAGGACCTTAGGCTCCTACCACAATGAATACCTCAGGAGCCCAGGCATCTTGTATTTTGTTCCGGCCCCGATGTGAGTGGTCGTGGAGGTACACCTTTTGTCCTACTGGCACCACTTCTTCTTGGGCCCGTTTATCCGTTCTGTCCTTTCTCTGTGCTGCTGCTATTACCATACAATCCCGAGCGTTATCAGCTGCTAATTTCAGCCTACGCTGATGTTCAGTTATCCAATGAAAGGCTTCATCTGCAATAGGTTCTTCAATCCTGCCTAGGAGGAAATCTACTATGAGTTGGGGGTCATGGCCAAACATAAGGAGGACGGATGAATGTCCGGTGGTTTGATGTGGGGTGGTGTTATAGCTGAAAAGAACTTGGGGTAGGTACTCAGGCCAACGGTGCTTCTGTTCTGGAGGTAAGGTCTGAAGGAGATCATGGAGAGTACGGTTGAAACGCTCACACTGGCCATTTCCCTGGGGATGATATGGGGTAGTCCTGGACTTCCTGATTCCGTATAGGTCACATAACTGTTGTATTAGAGCATGTTCGAAGCTACGGCCTTGGTCCAAGTGAAGTCTGGCAGGGAACCCATATTTGTAGAACCACTCTTTAACCAAGGTTTGAGCTACCGTGGTTGCTTGTTGGTCACGGGTGGGGATGACCACGGTAAACTTTGAGAACACATTACCAGCACTAGTTCCCTCCCATCCCGAGCAGGTTCTAACAAAGGGAAATCGATGGCTAAAATCTCATTTGGTTTTGATGCCAACAAATGTCTCATGGGTGCACGTACCTGGGGTTGCGTGTCTTTAGCCAGGCAGCACCGTTCACACCTTAGACACCACTCCTTAATCATTCTTCCCATTCCCGGTCAATAGCATCTTTCACGAATCAACTCTGTTGTACGTTCCACCCCTTGATGACCATGAAATGTATGGAGCTGCTGGAACACCTCATACCTAAGGCTCTCCGGCAATACTAATTGACTGAACTCCTCTCCACCATCTGGTCGTTTACATGTGCGATGTAGTAGTCCTTCCTTTAGCAACTTTCTGACAGAGGGGTTGAGTGCATTTCTCTCCATACATCCTGGAGGGTGCTGTTGCTCTACCAAAATCACAACAGGTGCAATAGCTGGGTCTGCACGTTGAAGCACCTTCATGTCAGCTGTTGATCGCTCATGAATGGCAGACATGGCAGATTGGGTAGCCCTTGTGGAAGATCTTATGGCCAGCTGCACAACATTTGAAAGTGGGGTTCCATGGCATGTTGGTACAGAGGCATCATGAGATGGAGGTTGATGAGACAGGGCATCTGCATTTTGGTTCATCCGACCAGGGCGGTATTTGATTGCATAGTCAGAAACTGCGAGTTCTGCCACCCAGCGCTGTTCCGTAGCCCCCAGTTTAGCTGTGTTCAGATGGCAAAGTGGGTTGTTATCAGTCCATATAGTGCATCTGTGGCCCAACAAATACTCACGAAATTGTTCTGCCATTGCCTACTTCATGGCTAGGAATTCGAGTTTCATGGAACTGTAATTTCTCTCAGCTGGATTTAGGCTGTGGCTGGCATAAGCAATAGGCCAAATCCTTCCCTCCTGTTCCTAAGACCAGACCCTCGTGACTGGCATCCACTTTTAAAATGAAAGGAAGCTGAAAGTTAGCAAAGGCCAAAACTGGGGAGGCAACTAACCTTCTCTTTAGTGTTTGAAAGCTCTCTTCACACTCAGATGTCCAACTGTCCTTGAGGAGCTCCCACATACACCGGTAGTTTTTCTTTGTAGAGTTAATATGATTAACTTAGATTCAGGAGCTGGACCACGCCTCAACCTCCTTGCCAGCCAACCACAACTCATCTCGACCACGCCTTCAATTACTCAGAAGCCCTATTTATATAGCCTATCCCGACAACACCGTCAGTGTCAGCTCTCTCGACCCGGACTGTGAACAACCAGTCAGATTCAAACACAGACCTGTCACACGTTTTCTAGTTCCTTCCAGTTCGCGAAGTCCTCATGCCACGATGGATACCACGAGAATCTCATCCAAGAATCTGCAGCCAGAGGATCTTCCATCGCATGTCCGTAAGAACTTCCGGCCGGCACTCCAGCCCATGGCCCGCGCCGCCCAACGAACGCTCCAGGCTTGCGCCTACACAGCGGACCTCCGTCTCCAAGGAGCACCGCGCGTCCACCGTCACCATCTCTGTAGCTGGCGGTATCTACGGGTTATCCTCGTTGTCCTCCTAGGCCACCTCCCCCTCCTCGTTTAGGCATTCGGCACAGCCCGACTCCCAGCGACCACAGCATTCAGCGCGGCCCCGGCCTCCAGTGACTACGGCGCCCGGCACGGCCTAACCCCAGCAACCACGGCATTCGGCGCGGCCCGGCATCCAGCGACTACGGTGCTTGGCATGGCCCGGCCCCGGCAACCACAGCATTCGGCGCGGCCCGGCCCTGGCAACCACGGCATTCGGCATGGCCCGGCATCCAGCGACTACGGCGCTCGGCACCGCCTGGCACCCAACTAACCCTTCAGGCTGACAACACATCAAGACAGGACCTTCAACCGTTTAGGTCAAGAAAATAACCCTGGTGCTCTGAAATGAGATGAACGAGCTTCCGGCTTCCCGCCACAGTTCCCGTGCGCAGCTGCTGACGTCATCACTCCCACCTCTCCTCTACTACAGTCTCACAGCTCCCCCTGCTGGGGATTAAGTAACATCACCACCAGTGGCCGGTAAATATCTTCTGTCTACTGTGCAGTCTTCTCTGAATCCCCTTGCATCCATCTCAGCCTGCTTCCACAGCCCCCCTAGAGGGGGCAGGTTGTTTCTCCCCCTGTGCCTGCTCCCTCAGTGTTAGACCTCGATCAGGTCGCCCCGTTCGTCTTATCCCTGTCTCGCAGGCTGCACAATTCCCCATGCACACGCATCTTCTCTCCATCGTTTCTTTTCTCTTTTTCAGTCCTCATGATCTAGATGGCTTCTCGCGCTCTACCCACAATAGGCAGAGCCTCTAATCCGTTTCCCCTCTTCTGCTCTATCCCTTTCCCCGCACCCCCTCCCCTTACCCAACACCCAAATGTCATTTCTCATGTTGTTGCACAGCCTACAGAGTCACCACGCCCACTCACACTATTCTTGTTCGCACTCCGAAATGTCATACCGATGCATTCGATCGCTTAACCCGTCTCTACACATGCACACTAAGCCATCCCGGTATTCAACCTCTCCTACCGACTTGCATCCGCCCATTCTAGCTCATGCAATTCATGCTAGCTCACGCTATTCCAACACATGCTAGCTAAGCAGTCTCTACACCTGCTCCCTGCTATTCCGATATTCAGCACCCGTCGACTCGCGTTGCTCACTCTATTCCAGCTCAAGCAAATCATGCAGTTTTGACGTACAGTAGCTGTCTTTTCCTACTCGCCATTAACTCATATTCCGGCCCTTGCTGTCTCACACTATTATAGCTCGTGCAGCTCACGTCATTCATTACATGCTAGCTTAAGCTGCCAGTAACCATGTGTCACGCTATACAGCCCCTCCCAGCGCTGCCCTCACCCCGGGTTACACCATCTCGGCTCACCATCTCTTACCCAGTCGAGAATTCTGCCATCGATGTCAGCTCACAACTTTTCCACTGTTCTATCCTCATACACCGCCTCAGCGATGCTCTTGCCATCTCGCCCTCACCTCCCCCTGCTCATGCTACATCATCATAGTCCTTCATCATTCTCTCCTCATGTTGCGACAACTTATACTGTCTCCACATTCGCCCTCTCTCATCCATCCAGCGTTCAACCCATAGCCACCCCGCTAACACCCCCAGCATGCACCTCTACCCTCAGGTCCTCGGCCGACCCTCAGCCTTCCCACAGGTTCGAGCCGACCAACCCACGACGGGTCCCCCTCTCTCTCTCTCTCTCTCTCTCTCTCTCCTGACCCACAATGGGTCCCCCTCTCTCTCTCTCTCTCTCTCTCCTGACCCACAATGGGTCCCCCCCTCTCTCTCTCCTGACCCACGACGGGTCTCCCTCCTTCCCTCTCTCTCTCTCTCTCTCTCTCCTGACCCACGACGGGTCTCCCTCCTTCCCTCTCTCTCTCCTGACCCACGACGAGTCTCCCTCCTTCCCTCCTCTTGACCCACGACGGGTCTCCCTCCCTCCCTCCTCTCGACTCACGACGGGCCTCCCTCCCCTCCCTCCTCTCGACCCACGACGGGTCTCCCTCTCTCCCTCTTTTCGACTCACGACGGGTCTCCCTCCTTCCCTCTCTCTCTCCTGACCCACGACGGGTCTCCCTCCTTCCCTCCCTCTCGACTCACGACGGGTCTCCTTCTCTCCCCTTCCTCTCTCGACCCACGATGGGTCTTCCTCTCTCCCCTTCCTCTCCCGACCCACGACGGGCCCCCCTCCCACTTTCCTGACCCACGACGGGTCTCATCCCTTCGACCCTCATCTCTTCAACCCTCATTGCATAATTCAGCAAGTCGAGCAGTTTGGCCATTACCTTAGGGCATGAAGCAATAAGGTTTGGGGCCATCTGATCTAAGCCTACCTGGATTGTTGAGCTGGTGTGCACCCCTTATGATGTTTGGCTCCTCACATCAGGCCGTAATATTTTCTGGCCCTCTACCCTGTCGTGTCAATGCTGAACTGTACAGCTGACAGTCAGCATTTAACTGCTGGCTTTCTAGTTGGTGCCCCCAAAACAATGTAGTTTTTGTCGACAATTGGAGTGCGTTCGAGGGGAAGCCTGGGCTCATACGCAGGGATGGTGTCCATCCGACTTCGGCAGGCACATCTCTTTTAATTAGAAATTTGACCGATAGTCTTAGTCGCCTAAAGTGACAGGGAAAAAGTGAGTCCCGGGCGCAGAGGAGAGTTAGTGGAAAATCCTGCTCCTCTGTTACTGACGCTAGGCTCTCGCCCGCTCTGTCACAAATCAAGTATTCAAAAATCAAGTATTCAGAACCTAGCCAGATAGAGACTATGTCCGTCCCTCGAAAAAATAAAAATAAAAATACATTTAAAAGAATAATCTCCAATAAAGTATACTCAGGCGTTAGACCAAAAAACTTAATACAAATACCAACTCGTGATACTAGTCAACCTCTAAATAAGTGTGTAAAGTGTGGACTGCTAAACATTAGGTCGATTTCTTCTAAATCCTTTTTAGTCAATGAATTAATTCAGGACCATAACTTTGATATTTTGGCTCTGACTGAAATTTGGCTTCAACCTGGTGATTATGTGAGATTAAATGAGTCCACACCTCCAAGTCATGTCAACTTTCTGAGTGCCAGGAGCACGGGTCGAGGTGGTGGTGTTGCAGCCATTTCTCATTCTGGCTTGTTGCTTTGTCCTAAAACTAATAAAGCGTTTGGCTCGTTTGAAAGCCTCAGTCTATCAATAACCTGCCATAATTGGAAAAACCAAAAAGGTGTTTTATTTATAATAATTTACCGACCTCCTGGTCCTTATTCAGAGTTTTTAACAGAGTTCTCGGATTTTGTGTCGGGCTTGGTTGTGGACTGGGACAAAATTATAATACTTGGAGATTTTAACATAAAAACCGACCTGACAGATGATTGTCTAAACAAAGCCTTTAGCGCTCTTTTGAATGACATCGGTTTTACTCAGAGTGTAAATCTGCCCACACACAGTCATAAGCACTCATTGGATCTTGTTTTAACATATGGCATAGAGATCAGTGATCTAAAAGTCCTCCCACAAAATCCTATACTATCAGATCATTTTTTAATTACCTTTCAGTTTATTCTTAAAGATTTCTCTGTTCACCACAATAAAATAATAACTAAAAGAACAATTTCTGAAAAAGCTGTTACTAATTTCATAGAAATAATTGGGCCAATATTTAGTGATATGTCATGTGACCCAACTGAGGATAATTTAAATCCCATCAAAAGTGACCAATTTGTTGATAAGACCATGGATTCTTTGAAAACTGCCCTTGATGCAGTAGCTCCACTAAAACAGAAAGTTGTCAGGCCAAGGCGATCTGCTCCATGGTATAATGAAGAACTGCGTGCACACAAACAAAAGGTTAGGAGAATTGAGAAAAGTTACCGCAAAGCACACTCAGAGCAGTCTTTAAAAGCATGGAAAACCTGCCTTCTGTCCTATAAGCAGGTGTTGCGTGCGGCCCAAACCAGTTACTATTCTAATCTAATTGAAGTAAACAAAAATAATCCTAGGTTCTTATTCAGCACTGTAGCCAGGCTGACAAACTGCCACAGTGCAGTAGAACCTTCAATCCCAATTACGCTCAGTTCTGAGGATTTCCTGACATTTTTTAATAATAAGATCATTACTATAAGAGATAAAATAAATGAAATTGCCCCTACTTTTAACTCTGAGCAAGTCCAAGCTGTTAAAATAGGGTCTCAATTAAACTCATGTCCAGTTTTAGAGAAGTTTGCTACTCTAAATCATGCAGAATTAACTTCAGCCTTTATGTCCTCTAAATCCTCAACTTGTATGTTAGACCCAATCCCAAGTAGATTTTTCAAAGAAATTCTCCCTCTAATTATAGATCCTATTCTTAATATAATAAATACTTCACTGGAAAGTGGTTATGTGCCTCAGTCTTTTAAATATGCAGTAATTAAGCCGCTCCTAAAAAAGCCTAATCTTGATCCTGACCTGTTAGCCAATTGCAGACCTATTTCAAATCTTCCGCTTATTTCTAAAATTCTGGAGAGAAATTCTGGAGAGAATCGTAGTTAAACAGCTTTGTCGTCATCTGCAGGAAAATAATTTATTTGAAAATTTTCAATCTGGATTCAGAGCTCATCATAGCACTGAAACAGCCCTGGTTAAAGTAACAAATGATTTGTTATTAGCTGCTGACAATGGTCAGGTCTCAATACTGGCTCTGTTGGACCTCAGCGCAGCTTTTGACACAATCGACCACAACATTTTACTGCAGAGGTTGGAATGTGATGTGGGCATCAGAGGAACTGCCCTCAGCTGGTTTAAATCCTATTTATCTGATAGGTACCAGTTTGTAAATGTAAACCAGAGCTCCTCACAGTGTTCTAAAGTAGCCTACGGTGTGCCACAGGGTTCAGTTCTGGGTCCAGTTCTGTTTACCCTTTATATGCTACCGTTAGGTAATATCATCCGAAAGCATGGTATCGATTTCCACTGTTATGCAGATGACACCCAGCTGTACCTATCAATGAAACCTGATCAGACTAATCAAATTGAAAGGCTTAGTGACTGTGTGAGGGACATAAAAACATGGATGACCTTTAATTATTTACTTCTTAACCCTGAAAAAACTGAAGTCATTCTATTAGGCCCTAAACACCTACGAGACTCTATTGTGGTTTTGTCCCGGCCTGCAGCTGGGTCCGATGTAAAGTTTGACTCTCTAACTGAGCAGATAATCACATTGGACAATGTCAGTGTAGCCTCCAGCTCCACTGTAAGAAACCTTGGAGTCCTATTTGATCAAGAGCTCTCATTTAAAGCACACATAAGCCAAGCCTGTAAAACAGCTTATTTTCATTTACGCAATATAGCCAAAATTAGAAATGTACTGCCAAAAAATGATGCTGAAAAACTTGTCCATGCTTTTGTCACTTCGAGGTTAGACTACTGTAACTCCCTGCTTGCAGCTTGCCCTAAAAGCTCTATAAAAAGCCTTCAATTGGTTCAAAATGCAGCAGCAAGAATACTAACAGGTACTAAAAAACGAGAGCACATTACTCCAGTATTAAAAAAATCTTCATTGGCTTCCGGTTGAGTTTAGAGTAAAATTTAAAATTCTTCTTCTAACCTATAAAGCTGTAAATGACATGGCCCCTTCCTACATTAAAGATGAAATTGTACCTTATCATCCTAATCGTTCACTCCGCTCTCAAAATGCTGCACTATTGGTGGTTCCTAGAGTCGCTAAAAGTACTTTAGGAGGTAGAGCTTTTAGGTACCAAGCACCCTTGTTGTGGAATCAGCTCCCTGCTCATGTCAAAGAAGCTGACACAGTCTCTACATTTAAGATTAGGCTCAAAACGTTCCTCTTTGAATTAGCTTATGGTCAGGTCAGTTAGGAACAGAAACTAAACCCATAGGCCTAGTTAAGCTGCTCTAGGAGATATATTACTGGGGAAAGTATGGCAACTTGAACACAGTCCTCTGGTTTCTCCTACTTTTTCTCCTCCTACTGTTAAAAATATTCAATTACTAGTTCATTCGTAGTCTGTTCTTTGCTATTCACATGTTGTCCCTTGTCCCACTCCCCTTTTGGGGAGTGTAACTCAGATGCTGCTGTTCCAGTTTGGACCGCTGCTGTCCCCTAGTGTCGAGGACCTGGACCCCTCCTCTCCTTCCCTGTCCTGGATTAACTGTCCTTGTCCTGCTAGATTAGTAGTTTCCTTCTGCCAATAGCTTTGGCCTACAGACTTACAACTTTACTTGCGATGGATACGTCCTGGCCTCATCTGCCTGTCCGTCCATAGGAGTGGATCTCTCCTTCACTGTGGTTCTCCTCGAGGTTTCTCAATTTTTTCCCATTGGGTTTTTGGCTGAGTGGCAACACTCATGCCTCACAGCAAGAAGGTTACGGGTTCGATCCCCGGGTCGCCCGGGCCTTTCTGTGTGGAGTTTGCATGGTTCCTCCCCGTGTCTGGATGGGTTTCCTCCGGGTACTCCGGTTTGCCCCCATCAACCAAAAACATGCAACACCCCTATGAACAGTATTCAATCAAGGACCGTCAAGGAATTCCTCCCTCCTGTGGGCTCACCACCTGCAGAGGGGTCCATAGGGGTCTGGGTCTGGTGCACAGAGTAATGGGCAGCGTGCTGCCCCCGCGACCCAGCCGGATTAAGCGG